>JBAIZL010000005.1:134786684-134871684 GCA_036971475.1 Prosapia bicincta
CTGTGTCTCCATTGTTTTTTTAAATACTCTAGTTTCAAGTCTTGAACCTGTGTCAGTTCATTATACACTTAATACATTAAACTCTTAGATCCTTTACATCTCAAATTCCGGTCAAGAAATATTAAAAAGGAGAAAGAGTTAAAGACATTTGTAATAATATGCGACTTGAATTTGAAAAATCATTTCCAAAATAATCATGACAAATTAAGTTCTTGGCATTGAAAATAAACCGAAACAAAACATGCCCGGAAGATTAATGTGGAAGCTGTTTAATCGTTGCGCCGTCAAAATATCTCGCCCGCTCTGCAGGGGGCAGTACGAATATCCAAAACAGGTTTCCAACCGTAAGTCTTCCATGGTGCGTAGCCTACACACTTCTGGGGACATTGCTTGGGTAAACCCGGACTTGTTTAACTTCGAGAGCACGGCTCCTCGAGTCACAGCTATTTCTGGCTTGATATGAAGTCGTAAATCCGACGGCGAGGAAAACAAACACTTGCTGGGCGACTTGAGCGCGACCACTTGTATCGGGAACAGAGCCATCTGTACGCCTCGTAAATAACTGCATACACTGGCGACATTATTACTGCATAATTTTCTTAATTAAATTCAATAATATTATTTTTAATCGGAGAAATATATGTATATATATATATATATATATATATATATATATATATATATATAAAACAACATAGGTTATTCAAATACAAGAATATTTATTAATTTCTATCCAAAGCTTTTCGTTGGCAAACAGTACCAACATCATCAGGAATGAAAATTACAATAATATATATATATATATATATTTATTATATGTATATATATTTATATATATATATATATATATATATATATATATATACAATATATATATATATATATATATATATATATATATATATATATATATATATATTTATTTATTTAACAAAGCATCATTATTTGATCATTTTAATCTACAATAATATTTGCAGGAAAAGAAATGTTTATGAAAAATTGTAAAAATCTCCCAAATTTTCGTCTTACAGCAGTTTTGATTGTTTTAGAAACTCATCACTAGATTTTCGACAACGCTCTTTGTGTTGAACTCAGCGTGTTCCCTACACGAAATAGTGGAGAGCACTCTATCGGGGCACAACACTGCGCCAGCATAGTCTAAACTTTCCATAGAACATAGGCTTTATCTGTTCCCAGAAGGCACATAGCGCTGACAAGGCATTCCCAAGATCGCCGCTGTCACTGGTTGTGTAGCATCTTCTATTTTGAAGGTGAAATAGGATAAGCTCTGTACTTTACAGAACTTGCCTAGAGGCTGTCCGATGAATGATGGCCAACTAGATACTGACATGTGCTACACTCGACCTGCGCCTGAGTGCGCTCTCGCGCACACACACACACACACACACATATAAGGATATAAAATAATAAATATTCTTGTATTTGAATAATCTATGTTGTTTTAATATATATATATAATATATTGCTCAAATTTTCAATCGTTAATAAAATACTTTTTATTCATCCACTCAATATAAAAAATATGTTTTAAATAATAATTCATTAGTTAAATTTAATTTAATAATGCATGAATCAATTCTAGTTTGATATGGAAGAAAAACTATTCATAAAAGGGGCAAGGTATGCAATATAGCTACTTCGTCCCATTTGATTTACTTAAAGTAAGTGATAAAATAAAATTTCGAATAACAGCTGATTTTATGTTATAGGTTATGTAGCAGGAACAGCTGTTTTAACTCACAGATTACGTTACTCTATATTAATTGTGATTATTTAATAAAACGTAACTGAATTGAAATTTTTCTTTATTGACCTATATTTTTTTAGAAATTGACTTAAATTTTTTTCATTGATATCACTTGTTTTATATGTATAACGTTATTTATAGTTTAAAAATTTTCACTTTTCCCTATTTTGGGGAAGGGGCATCAGTCCCACAGCTCCTTTATGTCCGCCATTGACGACAATAATAAATTATCAAAACAACGTTTTCTAATGAAATTTATTTAAATGTACTATATTCCGCGTGATTTCTTGTAATAAAATTGAAACTCTTATAAAATTTGAAGGCTATTGATTTTTTCCTTATTTACAAGAAGTAGGCAACAATTACAACGCCCCAGGTGTCTGCCTATGATTTAGATTTAATGAAATTCTTACACTATCATTAGAACTTTCTATCAAAATTTTTATATAAATTTCAATCCTTTGTTAAAGGCCAACTCAAATATAAGCCCGTGAAATTAGTTTTCCCATAAAACGAGCTGACAGTAAACTGTGACTTGTTAATATATGAGGGTGTATAATCCAGACCACGTAACAGTGCAATTGGCCTTGAGAGAGCGCAGTAGGCGAAACGGGTCAGTATAAACAATTTCCTACAAACATGATAAAGACTGTCAAAACACTGACTAGCTGACACGGTCGATATTAGATAAATTAGCTTCGGCATGAAATAACAAACATTCTTGAAATATGGGATGCAGTAGCTGTTGATGTATGGAACACTCTCAATATGTAACATATTTTCAGAAGTGGTAGTACACGCAAGGCCAAGTACACTGTTACGTATTCCCCACTGTACAGTGCGCGTAAGAGACTTTAACCCGCGAAACCAGGCGATGCACTCGCATTTAACAAATAAAACTTCCGAAGAGCGCCTAAACATGTAAGCTACTTTCAACGAGTGAGAGAATCTCCGTAAGAGAGGGTGACGTTTATAAACCTCTTCGTATCAGTATTTCTTAGTAGACTTGTAGTTTGTGGAAATGAAAATTTAGAAAAGTTATTATGTTCTACGTTTCTGCCAGGTTGCACATTAGGTTGGGTATCATAGTTTTCTATCATTCCTAAGATTGTCTAACTCTAGGTGACGCGTTTCGGAGAACCTCTATCGCTAGACTTCGTAGAAATGCCTGACTGACGAAGGATCCGCGAACTCGTCGACAAGAATTAATTGGTAGAAAACTTACACTCAACATAAAAAATTTAGAGTTTTAGACGTTTTTATTTCTTGCAAGTACTTTATCTTTTTTCGTAAAAAAATACCACCATAAATAGGTATATACTTTAGCCAAGCTGCTCTACAGGAATACTGTATATTTAAATCACTCATTTCTTCAACATGTGTCTAATCCTAAGCAAACAAATAATAGCATTTAATTTTAAGAGGGAAATATTATCTTCCAGCTATCCCGGATTCTCTGAAGCGCATTCCCAAAAACATTTCTGGTTTTGACACTATATATTCTTTCAAATAAACTACCAAAAGTTTCCTTAGTTATAATTTCCATTCACAAGTTTTTAATTTGGAATGCATACAAATTAATTCACCCATTTTGTGAATTTCGTCTAATTTTAATTTTAAGCGATTGCGTGCATTAATTATATTACATTTTTAAACCTTTGACTTCGAATATATCACCTCTAACAGCCCTACCGGAGTCAAAAGTCCCTCTCCCAGCTAAGAAACCACCCCCAGATACCGCCCTCTCTGAAGGAATGTCTGGTCTCCCCACTGCACTACCCGACTCAAAAGTCCCTCTCCCAGCTAAGAAACCACCCCCAGATACCGCCCTCTCTGAAGGAATGTCTGGTCTCCCCACTGCACTACCCGACTCAAAAGTCCCTCTCCCAGCTCAGAAACCACCCCCACATACCGCCCTCTCTGAAGGAATGTCTGGTCTCCCCACTGCACTACCGGACTCAAAAGTCCCTCTCCCAGCTAAGAAACCACCCCCAGATACCGCCCTCTCTGAAGGAATGTCTGGTCTCCCCACTGCACTACCGGACTCAAAAGTCCCTCTCCCAGCTAAGAAACCACCCCCAGATACCGCACCCTCTGAAGGAATGTCTGGTCTCCCCACTGCACTACCGGACTCAAAAGTCCCTCTCCCAGCTAAGAAACCACCCCCAGATACCGCCCTCTCTGAAGGAATGTCTGGTCTCCCCACTGCACTACCCGACTCAAAAGTCCCTCTCCCAGCTAAGAAACCACCCCCAGATACCGCCCTCTCTGAAGGAATGTCTGGTCTCCCTACTGCACTACCCGACTCAAAAGTCCCTCTCCCAGCTAAGAAACCACCCCCAGATACCGCCCTCTCTGAAGGAATGTCTGGTCTCCCCACTGCACTACCGTGTTTGCTTCGTCCCATTTGCAGATTATGTTATGCTTGGATTACTTATGTGCTCCGAACCAGGGACACGTGTGCCTGACACGTGACAGCCACTCTAAACTTTAAAGGACTCACATGTGGCATTAGCCATAACCTGTTATTTTGTTTACACTCTTTAATGAGTAATGACTACATCTGCTTTGTGTATACGTGTTTCATTGCTTTTATTGCATTCATGTTTCGCTAATAACAAATTACAAATGAATTTTAACTATTTGCATACACAAATGTACACAACCAACAGATATTATAAAGAAGATACAGAAATGAGAACTAAACTTAGTTATATATGTGTATATATATATATATATATATATATATATATATATATATATATATATATATATATATATATGATGATGAATAGTTACTATCTGGAGTACATCCGTTCATTCTGCAGTCCATAAATTCGCAGTTCCGACGTTTCGCTAGAATCTCATCCAGCATTGACGAGATGAACCCAACAACAGTAGACTCGCTCTTCTACTGTTGTTGGGTTTACCTCGTCAATGCTGGATGAGATTCTAGCGAAACGTCGGAACTGCGAATTTATGGACTGCAGAATGAACGGATGTACTCCAGATAGTAACTATTCATCATATTTTTCCATCCGTGAAGGAATACGTATCAGCATATACATATGTATTGAAACAAATTTTAAACTTTCATATAGCAATTATATTTTTAATACAAATGAATTTAATATAATTAAAGCTTTTCATAACAAAATGTCTTCAAAAAACTATATTTTTGTGAATGTGTTTTCAATTTGATTTTTTTTTTCAGCAATCGTATTATTAATATCTATCTTTAATCCATCTTGAGATTATACTCGACGTAGTGCTACATAAAGTTGACCATGTGTAAAAACAGGTTTGGTCGATTCAAGCCTTACTTATAGTTATAGAAAATGCAAGTCTTTAAGGAAATTGGTTCCTTTTTGTTTGACACGACATGTTAAGGTCTGTTGACATTAATGTAATTATTTCTAGAAATATAATGTTTCCTCTTCCAGAACCAGTGATTATTTCTAATTTAATACACTTGCCAAACATATCTAGTACGTTAAGACGTACTCCATGAACTAAACCTGATCCCCAATACATCTCTATTATTGTTATACTCAGCTGTTTTTAATATAATATTTTACAGCTGTTTCTCAGCTGAAATATTTGAAAATCATTCGGCTGTTTTGCATTGCAATTTATTTCTTATGGAGATTTTTGGTAACTTTAACTTCCTCAAAACCATATAAATGTTGTAAATTGAGAAAAACCTATATTTTCCCCGCTCCTTCGTGTCAATACCTTCAATTTGAGCCATCTTCCCAGCTCTGTATGAACTTCCAAGCTCCCACAATTTTTCTCTCAAAATTTGACCAACGAAATTATATATATATATATATATATATATATATATATATATATATATATATATATATATATGGATGAAATAACTGATAAAATACATACAAATATTATAACAGAAGTTTTCGAATTTTTTGTGGATCACAAAACAATGGAGATATTATTTTTATCTCTACGGCATGCCCTGCAATTAATAATACAATGCATAGGGTTTAATATAGACACGGTCAGCAGAAACTAAAACGACAAAAATAAGTGCATGTGTGTTTGTGCGCGCGTTCCTTTTCTCTCTTTCCCTCCCTGTGTGTGTGTGTGCCTTTTGTGTGTTGTGTTTTTTCTGTGTTGTGTGTGTGCGTGTTTGTGTGAACACGCACACACACAACACAGAAAAAAACGATCATGTACGACCATGCGCGTAAGATTTTCATTTTAAATAATTAATTACACAACTAAGAATTATATACAAAATGGATGACAGGCCTGTTTGTAATCGGGGCTGATGTATGAGGACTGCAACACCCCAGACCCAGTCCGTGCGTCCATCTTTCATAGAACGCCGTGTATGGCGTTGAGGTCGCCGTGTAGGTGGTCTCTGAAAACACTTTATTAATTGATTGACTGATCAAGCAGTCATACATCACGCGAAGCCTAACTAGGCCGTAACACCTGTTTGAGCCGGCACCAGCTGACTTTATCGCGTCTGATTTAATTAGTGGAACCGCACAAAGACGAGCCGCCGAGTAATAGCGGAATTATACAGGCATCTAGAGCCGCATTTGTAGTGCCGCCGCCGGGCGGTTCCGATGTTGCATAAGGCCGGGAGAGACATCCAACACACGTGGGAACCTGCTTTAATGACGTGCATAAATCTGAAATGTAAATATTGTAAATTTAAGAGACTTTGTGTTTTGAAAGAGAATATTCTTGTGCAGCATTTCGTAGCCTGAAGATATTACCTGTTCAAGGCCTATGTGTCCATAGAGATAATTAATGTGGTAAAACAAGACGAAGGTAAAACTATGTGAGTAATGTAACTCAAACTAGACCAGGACGAGATAAACTTGAGGTAAATAACCATTTTATATATTTAGACGCTTACATGTAAGCAACTACTTGAATGTTGCAAAAAAAACGAACTCGTACCTATTTATTTTATCTATAAATTCAACACAGAGATAAAAACAGCGAGATCTCTGGAGGGAATCCTAAACAAAATCTATGGTGTTCCGATAGTCAAGAAGTTATAGTAAAGTTAAAATTAAAAAGGTATTTTCGTTACCACATTCAACCTACTACGGTCTGGTCGTCCGTTTCCATGACAACTAGGTTGTCCGGTTTGTCGGTGGACTTTATTTTTACCCCGTCGTTGTTAGTGGTTTCTAAAAAGTTCCTCTGTTTACCCTCCTGATGTGACCGAGATAAGGAGCGGTCGTCCGTTTCCATGACAACTAGGTTGTCCGGTTTGTCGGTGGACTTTATTTTTACCCCGTCGTTGTTAGTGGTTTCTAAAAAGTTCCTCTGTTTACCCTCCTGATGTGACCGAGATAAGGAGCGGTCGTCCGTTTCCATGACAACTAGGTTGTCCGGTTTGTCGGTGGACTTTATTTTTACCCCGTCGTTGTTAGTGGTTTCTAAAAAGTTCCTCTGTTTACCCTCCTGATGTGACCGAGATAAGGAGCGGTCGTCCGTTTCCATGACAACTAGGTTGTCAGGTTTGTCGGTGGACTTTATTTTTATCCCGTCGTTGTTAGTGGTTTCTAAAAAGTTCCTCTGTTTACCCTCCTGATGTGACCGAGATAAGGAGCGGTCGTCCGTTTCCATGACAACTAGGTTGTCAGGTTTGTCGGTGGACTTCATTTTTATCCCGTCGTTGTTAGTGGTTTCTAAAAAGTTCCTCTGTTTACCCTCCTGATGTGACCGAGATAAGGAGCGGTCGTCCGTTTCCATGACAACTAGGTTGTCCGGTTTGTCGGTGGACTTTATTTTTATCCCGTCGTTGTTAGTGGTTTCTAAAAAGTTCCTCTGTTTACCCTCCTGATGTGACCGAGATAAGGAGCGGTCGTCCGTTTCCATGACAACTAGGTTGTCCGGTTTGTTGGTGGACTTCATTTTTACCCCGTCGTTGTTAGTGGTTTCTAAAAAGTTCCTCTGTTTACCCTCCTGATGTGACCGAGATAAGGAGCTGGTGGGTTGATGACGTGGAAAACACGACGCTCTATCGCCCACAAATGCGTTTTTTTACCGAACTATAACAAGTTTACTAGCTAAGAGAGAATGTGTGTAAAAGCTACTGGTGTAGAGAAAAATCGAAAGAATGTGAGGGACAGAGAAAACGAGCGAGAGCGTACAGATTGTATAATACTCAGAAAACAGTATATGTGGACGCTTAAATGTACACAACCACTTGTATATTGCAAAAAACTCGTGCCTATTTATTTTATCTATAAACTTAACACGGAAATAAACAGATCTCTGGAGGGAAACGTCAACAAAATCTCTGGTATTCCGCTAGTCAAGCAGTTATAGGGGAGTTAATATTAAAAAGGTATTTTCGTTACCACATTCAACCGACTACCGTCCGGTCGTTCGTCTCCATGACAACTAGGTTGCCCGGTTTGTCGGTAAACTTTATTTTTACCCCGTCGTTGTTAGTATTTTGTAAAAAGTTCCCTTCTGATGTGACCGAGGTAACGACAGCTGGTGAGTTGACGTGGCAAACACGACGCTCTATCGCCCACAAATGCGTTTTTTACCGAACTATAAAAACGAGCGAGAGCGTACAGAGTTGTATAACACTCAGAAAACTAACTAAACTAAATGACAGTAGTATTAAATAAAGAAAAATATTGAAGTCTTTTTATACATACAAATCATTCGTAACCTATCCTGAATAAAACGTAAACAGGAAGAAACTCTCCCCGAAAAATACTAAAATGCGTCTCGAAATGAAGAAAGGTCCCCATGAATATGGAATATATATATATATATATATATATGCTAAAAAGAAATTTAAGGAAATTATTGTCTAAAACATAAAGCCTGGCTGTTGTAAATTGAGATGTGTATTATTCTATAGCAAAGTACACAAAGACAGAAAAACATTTTTAGTCAATTTTAAGAGAAAATCGGAATCTCTATTGTACGCGTTTCGTAGATCTACAGCTACACCTCACAGAGGTGAAGCAATCAGCGGCAGACAGTAAGCAGTTAATATTTTGCTCGTACTATACAATATGTTTTATGAAGAATTTAAAAAATTAAATTTTTATTTAAAAAAATATCTCTTGGCAAGTGAACCCGAGACTATTTCCTCAACTTGGCTCTTCAAACCACATTTTGTAGCGCTTAAGTCAACTTTAAAATATATTGTAATTCTTTATCCCTTAAAATACAAAATAGTCTAACGTTTCAAATAATAAAGTTACCAAAAGTTTTTGTTGTAATGAAAGAACTAAAAATGTGCTTCAAGAGGGTGTAAAATTTGGGGGGAAACCGACGCTTTGAACTGCCGTTTAATAACATAAAGTCGTAACGAATTTAAATGATAGGTTCATTAAAGTATAACTTTTTCAAAGATAAATTGTGTTTATGAATTGTGTATATACCGTTCTCTAAGACACTCCTAAAGAAACAAACTACTGTAAAAAATTCTTTAAAAAGGGAGTTTCAAATCAAGGTGTGTAGAATACACAATTTCCTTCTCTGCAATTTACTTTCGTTATTGGGTCACGACACCATACGTACCACTGAAATTGCCTACACAACGCCGTGTTCTGTCTGAGACTTCACTGTATGTACACGTTCGACCACGTTTAGCACTTTGTGTTATAAACACTGATTGAATACAGTAAATAGCTTCGAAATAACTACTTATAAGAATAAATATAATAAATAAAGTCTACTCTTTCTATTAATCGCTTGAGGTAGTTTTTTATTTTATTTATTAAATATACATTCCCATAAAAATTTAATCGGGAAAAATGTAAAATTCAACACACACGTTTTTGCTTCGAAAAACTGACATTTTTAAAAAGGATATCTTTCAACAATGTTTAAAGTATTGTTTTTTTACAAGGAACAAGTAAAAGTCTGCGACTCCCTCATAGTCGAGCAAATATTACGGCGAAGGGCTACTAGACCGGTAACCTAACCTCTCAAGACACTGACCTCAAGCGCATATTTAGGGTTAAATTATTCGGAGATGACGAGGGAGGGGGTGTGAAGAAACTTCTCCCCGTGCTTTTAACGCCTGCCGTTGTTGTAGTCGGAGCGGAAATAGCTTTAAATATAATTTGCATCTTGCAAAGTGCACAGAAAGGCTGCCCGTAATCAAAATGCAATTAGCCTCGAGCAGAGACTCGCCCGCTCTAAGAAGCCTCAGAACGGGGCTGCAGGAAAACGTTATAAGGTGGTAGAGTGTTTCTTGACCCGAAGTTGCGTTGTGAGGTCAAGTAGTCTCACCGGGAATTTAAAGGGTGGGAGTTTTATATTGTAAACACAACAGTTGGTAACTGGAGAATTTATAAGTTGTGACAAACTACCTGTTAACATTTAGCATTACGTGTTTTAACGTCTCTGTTTTTATATCTAAAAGGCATGTTATTGTTGCTAAGTACAAGACTAGAGGTACGATACGTAAGACTACTGTAATCGTATTGGGTTATGCCTCTCTAGGATCAGGTCCCTAGTCTGAAGGTCCGTCCTTAGGTAAGGCTACCCAGGAGTGGAAGGCACCACCTGGACTGAACCATTCAGGTACGGAAGGTTCCACCGGTCCCGGGTAGTTTTGGAAAAGCGGTCGAAACCGTAGTGTCTCGTCTCGTCCCAGGGTCACCAGAAGTCAAAAGATTCCTGCAGACTGTTACCCCGTGACAGGGCTGACGCTAGTCGCCCAGAAGGGAGAAACGAGTTTGAGATTGGATTCGTGGGGGGTGGAGGTTCCACAACACTAGACTGGATATATTTCTCACATGAAGGAATATATTTGGGTACCTTGACAAGGAGGTTCAGATGGAAGACAGGTATCCTTGACATACTATTCTGCTTCACCATCTTCTCTTTTTCTTCCATTTCCACAACACAATGTCGCGTGCACTCTTATTGAAGAGTTCAAGGAAAGCGTTATGCCATTATTTCGCCTCCTTATCTCCAAATAGACAGTTCTTCAGAACAAGCTCTAGGTACTGTGAAGCAGAGTAAGAGATTGTATTTGTACCTCAAGCGACCCGCCAATACAGATAGGATTAAGGTAGGCACGCACCCTCGTAGAAATGATACGAGGGATATTGGCATTATCTCGTACCTCCATAGGGGGCATAAGGGAATATCCACCCGTTACGCCGTGAAAATATTAGGGAGGAAAAACTTGCGTAGAGCTAACCAAAGGGGATAAATAAGGGAGAAAATTAGGACGCGTAGGCAGGATTGCTTACTAACAGTAGACCCGCTATTATGGGTCAAATTTTATAAGCTGGCTCTTAGGTAGAAATTGTGTATTAGTCATCTATAAAACATCAGCCACTGTCGTCTACCCTCGTCCCAACCCTTAGACAATCGCATTCGCATGCTTTCGTGAACATCCTTTCATTATTTGTAGTTAGTTTTACTATAAAAACTATTTATAAGTAGCAAAATAAAGAATCAACCCTATGAATCAGAAGAAGTCCAAGGGTCGACGTTTTTGAAAATGACTTGCGAGCACCTCCACCTTCCACTCACCCTCGACCTCTCGGCCCAAAGTGACCGCTTACAAAATGTTATCTATAATATGGGTGACTTCCGCATGCTTATCTATTAAGTGACAAATGTATAATCGGCACCATTTAACCGTGCATTTGGCCTTGTAAGATCGCATTAGGCAAGACGGGAGGGGGGAGCCTGCGTTAAGTCAGTATAAATATTTTCCTACAAACATGATCTGGACTGTCAAAACACTGACTTGCATGAGATAAATTCGATGTTAAACTAGCTTCTACATGAAATAACAAACAATCTTGAAATATGTGTAGAGATATCGGATGCAGAAGCTGTTGATGTATAGAACATTCTGAAAATGTAAAGTTACCATTCGGATCTAGGCAGCTGCTGCGACCTTGGTCGCGCTGCACCTCCAACGGATTTGTATGAAACTCTTTCCGATGCAAGCGAGTATGTACCGCTAAGCCGCTAAGCCGCTAAGCCGCTCCGGAGGCAGTATGGTCGCAATGCCTGCTCGAAATTGTTAAAAATGGCGTCGTTAAAAATGGCGCGTTTTTAGTAGAACTAATAGCTACAACAGCTATAATTATGAAACATTACAAAAGACCACTAAAATGAGTAACTTCAGAAATACTTTAAATATTATTAGCATAACAATTACAATCTATTACATATTCAATTGTAACAAAAACATGAGAAAAACCGTAACCACCACACAGTTACAATATTTGGTCAGGGATAAAATGCATTCATACTGCACGTGGCAATCGCTATCCAGGCCAAGGCTGCCTAGATCCGAATGGTTATGGCAGCGCAGCACAGCAGGGGCGGCACCCAGGTCTCGACTGCCTTGTTCCGAATGGTACCTTAACATGTTTTCAGAAGTGGTAGTAGATGAGAAGGCAGGTTACGGCAGGGTGTACGAGTGCACGGTTAGCTGGACGCAACTTTACTGGGGCATCGCAGACTGCCTGGATCCGGATGATACCTTAACATGTTTTCAGAAGTGGTAGTAGATGAGAAGGCAGGTGTGTGTGAGTTCACGGTTAGCTGGTCGCAACTTTACTGGGGTATCGCAGAATACCTGGATCCGGATGGTACCTTAACATGTTTTCAGAAGTGGTAGTAGATGAGAAGGCAGGAACGTGCGAGTGCACGGTTAGCTGGACGTAACTTTACTGGGGCATCGCAGACTGCCTGGATCCGGATGGTACCTTAACATGTTTTCAGAAGTGGTAGTAGATGAGAAGGTAGGTGTGTACGAGTGCACGGTTAGCTGGACGCAACTTTACTGGGGTATCGCAGACTGCCTGGATCCGGATGGTATCTTAACATGTTTTCAGAAGTGGTAGTAGATGAGAAGGTAGGAGTGTGCGAGTGCACGGTTAGCTGGACGCAACTTTACTGGGGCATCGCAGACTGCCTGGATCCGGATGCTACCTTAATATGTTTTCAGAAGTGGTAGTAGATGAGAAGGCAGGAGTGTGCGAGTGCACGGTTAGCTGGAAGCAACTTTACTGGGGCATCGCAGAATACCTGGATCCGGATGGTACCTTAACATGTTTTCAGAAGTGGTAGTAGATGAGAAGGCAGGAACGTGCGAGTGCACGGTTAGCTGGACGTAACTTTACTGGGGCATCGCAGACTGCCTGGATCCGGATGGTACCTTAACATGTTTTCAGAAGTGGTAGTAGATGAGAAGGTAGGTGTGTACGAGTGCACGGTTAGCTGGACGCAACTTTACTGGGGCATCGCAGACTGCCTGGATCCGGATGGTATCTTAACATGTTTTCAGAAGTGGTAGTAGATGAGAAGGTAGGAGTGTGCGAGTGCACGGTTAGCTGGACGCAACTTTACTGGGGCATCGCAGACTGCCTGGATCCGGATGCTACCTTAATATGTTTTCAGAAGTGGTAGTAGATGAGAAGGCAGGAGTGTGCGAGTGCACGGTTAGCTGGAAGCAACTTTACTGGGGCATCGCAGAATACCTGGATCCGGATGCTACCTTAACATGTTTTCAGAAGTGGTAGTAGATGAGAAGGCAGGAACGTGCGAGTGCACGGTTAGCTGGACGTAACTTTACTGGGGCATCGCAGACTGCCTGGATCCGGATGGTACCTTAACATGTTTTCAGAAGTGGTAGTAGATGAGAAGGTAGGTGTGTATGAGTGCACGGTTAGCTGGACGCAACTTTACTGGGGCATCGCAGACTGCCTGGATCCGGATGCTACCTTAACATGTTTTCAGAAGTGGTAGTAGATGAGAAGGCAGGAGTGTGCGAGTGCACGGTTAGCCGGACGATACTTTACTGGAGCATCGCAGAATACCGAGCGCACACCCAAAGAAACCAGCAACAGTGACGCTGAAAAGTATATCTGATAAGGCTATATGAGACATAACAAAGACAGAATTTATGAAAATGTCGGCTGCCTAAGAAATAAGATAGAAAAGATTAGGGTTTCAAAGCGTGGGTTACTTTCATTACCTATGAGTAGGCCTACATTGTAACACGTCTACATGGCCTAGCTGATGCTCTTACAAATTCCTAAAAAGGAGGAAAAATTTTAAACCAAATAAAATAATAAGGGTTCTTGAAATTATTGCAAACTAATAAATTAGCCGCTCCATAAATAAAATTTTTAAATTCAATTCACATTATAAATTAGAAAACAATGCTTTAACAAGAAAAAGAGTGGAAAATATAATAAATAACGCCCCAATCGTTATACTTTGCAACTTAATACATGTGTTTTAACTCGCGAGAAAGGTATTTAGTCATAAAGTTTTTATTCATGGTTCGTGACCATTCCAAATAGGAAAACGATAAATCACAATGGCAGTAAATGGCCCAAGTGTGAAGTAAAATGGCAGACATAATTTACAAGTTGCCCAGCAACGGCACAGAGAGAGGTCCCTGGTCGCTATTTCAAAGGCTAATTTAATTTCGCGACAGTCTTTGAGTCATGCATCTGATAAAACTATTCTACATAACCTCTCCAAATAGCAAGATGTATTGGAGTCGGCAATAAGGGAGAAGTCTTACTTACAGACAAGCAGTGGGCAACGAGTTCGACTTACCTGTAACAGAAAATATTTAAATTCAATTGTAAATCCCATTAAATAAAATTTTATTAATAAAGAACACAAAACACAAACGCATTAATAATGTTGTAAATAATTCTACACATTGAAGACATAATACAGACAAACAAATTTGAAAACGCCTTTAATTAATTTGAAGGCATTGGTATTAAGTTCCGGTTTTAGACGGGCTTCCTCCTCACGAGCAATTCATAGCCTTTAGCAATGTATATTTTAAACAACACAAATAAATTCACCCGTTTAGAAACGACGAGCAAAAACACTTGGAAACACATACTATCATTAAATAGAAAAACTAAAATTCTTAAATTTAATGTAAACAATATAGACAAAAAATTTTAAAAGTCAATTCTCACTTGAATACACAAAAATATTGTTTGAGTTACTTTTTATTAAATAACTACAATATATATATATAAAATATGGTGATATGTTTTATTGTAATATAGTTAGTAAAGTAAAAATATTTCAAAAACAAGAATACTTTTAATGAATATATTTATTCATATATTTTAAGAATATATTTAATATATATTTTAAGTATAAATATATTCATTAAAAGTATTCTTGTTTTTGAAATATATTTAATTTATTATATATATATATATATATATATATATATATATATATATATATATATATATAAAGAACATAAGTCAAAATACAAATACAAGAATTATAATTGAATTTACAATTCAAAGCTTTTCGTTGGCTAACAGTACCAACATCATCAGGAGTATTAAACAATTCATTATTCTTGTATTTGTATTTTGACTTATGTTCTTTATTAATACACAAGAATACATATTGCGATATATATATATATATATATATATGATGAAATGTTACTATCTGGAGTACATCCGTTCATTCTGCAGTCCATAAATTCGCAGTTCCGACGTTTCGCTAGAATCTCATCCAGCATTGACGAGGTGAACCCAACAACAGTAGAAGAGCGAGTCTACTCGCGTTGACTCGCTCTTCTACTGTTGCTGGGTTCACCTCGTCAATGCTGGATGAGATTCTAGCGAAACGTCGGAACTGCGAATTTATGGACTGCAGAATGAACGGATGTACTCCAGATAGTAACATTTCATTATATTTTTCCATCCGTGAAGGAATACGTATCAGCATATATATATATATATATATATATATATATAATTTCGTAAGCCGAATTCTCAGAGAAAAATTGTGGGAGCTTGGAAGATCGTACAGAGCTGGGAGATGGCTCAAATTGAAGGTATTGACACGAAGGAGCGGGGGAAATAAAGGCATTTCTCAATTTACAACATTTATAGGGTTTTGAGGAACATAAAGTTTCCAGAACCCCCATAAGAAATACATTGCAATGAAAAACAGCCGAGTATGATTTGTAAACAAACAAATATTTTAACAGTATTAAAGGTTATGTGCCTTTAATGCTAAACAGTATAGTTTATAATGAGATTTTGTTATGAAAAACTTGAATTATATTAAATTTATTTGTATTAAAAAATAAAATTACCATACAAAAGTTTAAACCCCCCCCCTGTCAATATGAATTTGCATAGCTGTTTTATGAAATTATATGTTATCACTTATTTTAAACCAAATTGGACGAAATAACTATATTGCATACCTTGCCCCTCCTAATATAAAATTAAAAGTAATCCACTAAATTTAATTAATGAATTAATATTTGGGGAAACTGCATTAACATTAAGAGCCATCCACTACAAGTTTAAAAAAATGTATTTGAACTTGAGTGGATGAATAAAAAGGATTTTATTACCGATTGAAAATTTGTACAACATGAATACAAAGAGAGTGAGAACTAATAGAAGGAATTAAAAACTTGAAGTCGAGATTACTACATCATGCATTGTGTGAACTCAATTACAAGAATAATCTACGAGAGAAGAAATAAACGTTAACAGTATTAAAATATAGTAGAATATCAGTCAAAATAAATCATTTGAAAAGAACATAATATTCAACAAATTTCTCTCTCTCTCTCTCTCTCTCTCTATCTTACTTCCGTTAGGCAGAATTATCAAATTTTATAAACATCCATTTGGCGTTGCATGTTTCATGCGATTCCACCCCACGGCGAACACGTTTTTACAGGGAGGAAATGTGTGGAGAAGGTTAATACGAGATGAAATCTGATGCGCAACTTGGCCGATTAATTGGTCGGGCTTAATGTACGGCTTCAATGCATGGCCGAGCAAATTGGCGCGCCGGGAATAAGGGTAACAAGGTTTTTGTGCAGTAAAGGGAGAAAAAGAGGAAACAATTCGCCAATACAGAATAGAGCAATTGGTTTACGTCGATAGGTTATCAAACACACTGTATAAATTATAAAAAAGGAAAGAGAAAACAGAAACTAAAAGCTATTTATGGCGTGAATTAACAATTATAATATACTAAACAAAAAAACAAAAACAGGTGCAAAATAATTATAAGTATAAAAATATAATTATAAGAGAGAAAAAACAGAGAAATATAATGGAAAATTTAATAGTTTTTATTACATATTTTTTAAAATAAATAATGGTCTAAGAACCTAGCCGAAGTAACAATTGTAACAAAACAAATAATAAACGAAAGTTAATAAATGAGAAAAGAAAAAACAGAGAAATAAAACTGAAAAAAATTAAAAAAATGTGTATTATAATTTTTTAAATAATGAAGTGGGGAAACATCAAGCTGAAAATAACATATAAAAACAATAAAACTAAAAATAAAGGGGAAAATAAAAAAACGGAAATAAAACCGAAGATTAGGTTAAATTGTGTTTACTAATTTTTAAAATAATGAAAGTAAGCAGGAACTAAGCTGAAATAAAAATAAAACAACAAAACAAATTAAAGAACGTTAAAAACAATAAGTAAGACATAAAACAGATAAATAAAACAGAAAAATAGATAAATGAGTTTTATACTTTTTTAATAATGAAGGGAGTACGAATCAAACTGAAACAACAAATAAAAAAAAACATTAAAGGAATAATAAAACGGTAGTAAAAATTGAAAATTTGGTTAAATGTTTATTACAAATTTTTAAAATAAAGAAAACAAACAAGCACTAAGCTGAAATAACAATTAAAACATAATAAAACAAAAAATAAAACAATTATACAAGACAGAAAAAAATGTACACTAAAATATTTGTAAAATTTTTAAACATTTGAAACGAACAAGAGCCAAGTTCCAGCAAAATATAAGCAAATTAGTTAGTTCAGTTGTGAATTTGCCTGTTCAATTAAAAAATTCGATTCACAATATACTGTCTATGATATACAATCTAACCAACGCTACCCCTTTCTACTAGTCGGGCAAAATATCCCCTTCCAATTGCCAACGTTTTTTCATTTCGTCAACTTTTTATGAGCATTCGTCCTCTATGTTTCATTTCATTCATGCCATATTTCACCCCTTGCAGAGAAATGTCACATTATACATGGGAATCTCGCTTAAAGGTTTACAGATCTTTTAATGTTGTAATTCAAAAATGTCAACATCTAAAATCATTGCTTTTCCTGCTTCAAAGTATTTAAAAACTTACTTTTTACATGTTTTATGGTAAATTGGGAAAAAAACTGATCTAAATGGTTACCGTTTGACAGTGGTGCCGGTGGCGTTTTATTACAAGACCTTGTTTCAATTCCTTTTATTAATTCATACTCTCCTGATATATATATATATATATATATATATATATATATATACATACATACATATATATATATATATATATATATATATATATATATATATATATATCGTATTTAAATACAATTTATTCTCTCTCTCATAAAATTCTACCCACTCAAAAAAGTTCGAAAATTTTGTTTTAAACTTGTAGTGGATGATAGACTTTTATCAAATATAATTCATTAATTAATTTTAGTTTTATATAGCAGAAAATATGTTGCCACATAAATTAAATTTAGCGATCATAACAAGTTGATTTTCATTAACTTGAGCGATCATAACGAGTTATTCCTCATTATCTTGAGATATCATAACAAGTTAATCTTGAGTGAACATAATAGGTTTATCTCCAATAACTTCAGCGTTCATAACAAGTTAATCTTCATAAAGTTAAGTGATCATAACAAGTTGATCTTAATTATCGCGAGTGATCATAACAAGTTAACCAACTTCAGCGATTATGACAAGTTAATCTTCATTACCGTCAGTGATCAATAAGTTAACCTTATCCGACGTAACGACCCCTGTTATTTCGTATAATCGAAATTTTATCACCAATGTTTTAATAACAAAAGTTTCTGACTGAAACATTACAGCCATTTCCGATGCCTCCTTAAGCGGTAGCTACGTCATAAGCATGACGTCATGTGGGAAGCTCGCGAGAGGATTGTCCGTCACGAGGACTAAGCGCATAGCCAAGCGAACCGATCACAGATGAAGGACGAACAGCACAAATAAAGCTTTGAAACGAAAGTTCTACGAACAAAATAGCCTCATGGAAACAATTGCTTGTGCACTATTTTGAATGTTATGTATAAATGATGCATTGAAATAAGCTCTCATTCCCAGGCTACGAGAAGTGGCCTCCTCCAATTGAGAACATGCCTACTACTGTTATCAGTGAATAGCTTATACATTCCGTGAGACACCCACACCTCGCGATGCCAAACATGGGCACAGTTGGGCGTAGCTTCTTACCGTTTGAATAAAGCTTATTTCCTTTCAGTCGTTTAATACCTCTCATCACTAATTGCGTAAGAAGCAAAGAACAGGAACGCACAGATCCAAAGATTGGAAGAAACGCTACTAAAGGGATAGAGTATAACACCTGCAAGCATAAGATAGAAGCGCAGCTCAATGAACGTGCCATTCATGTAACATACAACCCCATTGGACGTTGAAATTGAAAAAGAAGTATCGCATTGGCTTTTAAATACTACTAAATTTGATGAAACAGGCTTTTTGTTTTAGATAACTCGGTATAAATATATTCTAAGAAATAATTCTAGTCTCCAATGCATTTACACCCTTATAGTCGACTGTATGAATGTTAAACGTTTGTAAAAGGGTAACTTGCCAAAGCTTTATCTTGCTACCCGCTTAAATTCTTGTCTCCCTCCGGGCAGCGGAGGTACATCTCTCGTCACTCAGGTTCACTTTAACTAACCAATCTTCTCACCCTATTGTATAACTACTAGGTACACATCTACTCACTCAGGTTTACTTCGGCTAACCCATCTTCTCACGTTATGGTATAATCCCTAGGTACACATCTACTCACTCAGGTTTACTTCGGCTAACCCATCTTCTCCCGCTATGGTATAATCCCTAGGTACACATCTACTCACTCAGGTTTACTTCGGCTAACCCATCTTCTCCCGCTATGGTATAATCCCTAGGTACACATCTACTCACTCAGGTTTAATTCGGCTATCCCATCTTCTCACGCTATGGTATAATCATTAGGTACACATCTACTCACTCAGGTTTACTTCGGCTAACCCATCTTCTCACGCCATGGTATAGTCCCTAGGTACACATCTATTCACTCAGGTTTACATCGGCTAACCCATCTTCTCCCGCTATGGTATAATCCCTAGGTACATCTTTCGTTACTCAGGTTCACTTCGGCTAACCCGTCTTCTCCCGCTATGGTATAATCCCTAGGTACATCTCTCGTCACTCAGGTTCACTTCGGCTAACCCATCTTCTCCCGCTATGGTATAATCCCTAGGTACATCTCTCGTCACTCAGGTTCACTTCGGCTAACCCGTCTTCTCACGCTATGGTATAATCCCTAGGTACATCTCTCGTCACTCAGGTTCACTTCGGCTAACCCGTCTTCTCACGCTATGGTATAATCCCTAGGTACATCTCTCGTCACTCAGGTTCACTTCGGCTAACCCATCTTCTCACGCTATGGTATAATCCCTATTCACAGTGCAAGAGGATCATAATGCTCCTCCCCCTACCCAAATAATTCCATCTATGCGTCCTTATCTTTCTTACGAAAGGGTTTAACGAGTAATCGCCGATAGAGAGGGGGTCTATACGTAGACGATATTGACCGTACTAAACTTTAAAACACCAACTGATAAAAAAAAATGCTGTACATTTCACTCCTACCTCTCATACATTGTCAAATATCCCCCCCCCCCCATGATATTCAGAGTTACCTATTTTCCAGAAAAATATGTAGTTGATATATCCTCGTTGGGTTTCAAGTCACGAAGATTCAAGTTATTATCTGTAAAATGTTTCCCTAGGTGTAAATAAATACACCCCCCCCCAGCGTAGCACACCATCTTCTATCTGTCCCGACCATATACAGTAAATGGAAATACACCTCCTTGCTATATCTGTCTGCATCCAGTGTTATCGCCACCAAGCTCCCTTTTCTATGACTGACGTTTTTTGAAACCATGTTCCTGCTTCAAGACAAATGTTAACAGCTATTTTAAATTTCCACGCCGGATATAAACAAGAGACCGGCATAAGGCCAGATGACATCAGCTGATCGCTTGACGGGGTCGCATGTCTGGAACAATCGCAAAGACGTATTGATGTACGTGTTGCATGCCATTATTCTATTAGGGCAAGTCGCTAATGAAGGGAATCGGATTTCCCAATGCATGCATCTCGGCCGCCAGAACGAGCCCATAAATATACGAGGCATGGCAACGTCGAGTGAAGATAACATACGGGCATTTGGAGACAAAAACAGCTCAAACACGAAATCCGTTGATTGGGGGTTTTATTCTTACAATTGAATTAAACTCAACATTATGCAAGAAATACAAATTTTTACAGGGCTGTCCACTTTCGACATTTAACAAATATTTTGAATAGTTTTGTTGTACTTTAATGTAGCAGTTCCGCGCGCCTAGTTACGCCTAGTACATGGAAAAACCGCTCAATTGTGGATTTTCACAAAAAAAATTTTAAGTATTAATTTTTTTAATATTAAATACAAACAAGGCTTATATTTTGTTAACTGGATGTTAAGCAATGTAAAAATTCAGTTTAAAAAAATCTGAACCGTTTTAAACGACTACAAGTATTTTTAACACAGGTAAGTGTTTTTTTGTAACTGTTGGCAAGTTAAATCAGACGCTCTTTCCCCCCTTATTGATAAACCGTTAATTGTGTCTTTCTTCAACTGTTTACAGATTTTAAATAATAATTAGCCAGTGGAACTGACCTATAAAAGTGAATACTTTTGAAAAATATACTTTATAGAAAAGGTTTATTAGATGATGAAAAGCTTACTGAATAAAATTTGTATTCAAAGATTTTAAATGAATTGGTTCTTAAAAAATGTCAGACGCGCCAAAGTTTAGATTTGAAAAATTGAAATAAAAATATATAAATTTATTGTTACTATATTGGAAATAACTACAGGAAGATTTATCGAAATATTAATAAAAGTAATATAGTACCTAATAAATATATTTAATAACAACAATCAACCAATTTACAGTAACATAACCTATGCTTAAAAACAGCTGTTCTACCACATAACATAACACAAAATCAGCTGTTTTATAAAAATATGTTAACACTTATTTTAAGTTAAACAATAATTCGCCGTGACGCGGAGTGATAAAACGATTTTGCGTGCAAAATTTGTGTTTTCGATACGTGATTGGTAAGGCTAACATGGAAACATAAAACAACTAATAAACGAAACGTTTTCAAGACAATTCCTACTTAGGACAACAGAGAAAAATTAATTTAGTAACTTTTTATTAAATAATTACATTTAATATAAATAAAGTAACATAAACAATGCCTTGAAACCGCGGTTCTGGCACATAACCTACAACATAAAATCAGCTGTTTTACGAAACCATACGATATCACTTATTTCAAGCCAAATGGGAAAAAATAATTATATTGCCCTTGCCACATTTGTAAAATGTTTTCTCTATATACAACTAAAACTAATTTAATTTAATTATATTAACATCAAGTGCCATCCACTACAAGTTTTAAAAAATATATTTCAATTTGAGAGGATGAATAAAAAGTATTTTATCACAGATAGAAAATTTGAACAAGATACAAATATAAGGAGAGTATATTGAAGGAATTGAAGAAGGAATCAGGTAAAACCTATTCCACAGGAAAGTCTACAATACAGTCTGTTATTACCAATCAGTCAGTGTGTTCCGTGTAAATTTATTACTCGGATGGTTTCCGCTCGCTGCGCCATCATAGCCCGTAGAAACAGTGGCTCCCTATGCAATGGGAACTATTAATTGCACCCAGCAAATTAACGTAAACACCTGTCTGGACTGTACAAACGCGTCCGGGGCAAATGGTTAACAGCTCGCAGGCAAATTTATGTTTTTATTATTAAAATTAGCTGTCCGTGTCAGCATCGGTGTTTGATTTAATTTCCAATTTGCGATCATCGATGTCACCCGGCCGTTTTATCAGGCAAGACTTTTTGCTTGGTGGGGTTAACGTGCCCCTCGCAATTTTGGTACAACCTAGGGATCGTTTTTAGAAACACATCTTTTTGTTGGTTCTGAAGACGGTTGCTTTTCAACCGAGATGTATATAATTATGTATTAGAAAAAACTTCTAGTTGGGTGTCTTTGTGTTATTAGGAAAAAATATTTACGGGTTTTTTAATTCAAAATTCATTGTGTGTGAGTGTGTGTGTGTGTTGAAATAACAAAAAAGCAAGGGGGGTCATAAAAATATATAAGTATAAAATGTAGGCGTTTTTGTGTGAGAAAAAAAACCGATCACAGAACAAAGTTAACAAAAGATATTTTAAAATCATTTCCTACTTAGGTCGACAAAGAAAAATTTTATTTTAGTTATTTTTTAATAAATAATTACAATTAAAATAAATAAAGTAACAAAACCTACGTGTTAAAACAGCTGTTCTACCACATAACCTATAACATAAAATCAGCTAGTTTACGAAATCATACTTTATCAATTATTTTAAGCCAAATGGGACGAAAAACTATATTGCATACCTTAACCCTTTTGTGGAAGGTTTTTCTCTCATATATAAATCAAATTAAATAATTAATATTTCCAAAAACTTTTTAACCATCAATTGTCATCCACCAGAAGTTTAAAAGAATACAAAGTGTATGAATACCTGAGTGGATGAATACAAAGTGGATGAATACCTGAGTGGATGAATACCTGAGTGGGTGAATACCTGAGTGGATGAATACCTGAGTGGATGAATACCTGAGTGGGTGAATACCTGAGTGGATGAATACAAAGTGGATGAATACCTGAGTGGGTGAATACCTGAGTGGATGAATACCTGAGTGGATGAATACCTGAGTGGATGAATACCTGAGTGGATGAATACAAAGTGGATGAATACAAAGTGGATGAATACCTGAGTGGGTGAATACCTGAGTGGATGAATACCTGAGTGGATGAATACCTGAGTGGGTGAATACCTGAGAGATGAATACCTGAGTGGATGAATACCTGAGTGGGTGAATGCCTGAGTGGATGAATACAAAGTATTCGAAACGTACATAAAAGTTTTGGAAATGTCTTTAATTTGTCGTAGCTAATCGGGCTTTAATATTGCGTATATTATTACTACGATTACGTCATGGATTCAACCTTTCATCAACCCGCCTCTAATTTGATTAGTTACGAAATATTTACTTGGCGATGTCATCGTGAATCGAGATTCGCGCGATGTTTGGATAGTATCGGCAAACAACAATGTAGCTGGATGGTATCAGCCATAATATTATTGCAACTGATTGATGACGTCATACCTGTGATTTATTAAATTAAATAAAATGGTGCTTTTGAACATCTGTAACGTCACGGTAATAATTTTAAAAAAATACAGGCACAAATTATTCTCTCAATAAACGGGTCATGAACAAAGATATTATAGCTACTTGGTCTTATCTATTGATACTTCTGTTAGTAAAACATATTTCTGAAATTGGGGCAATTCGGTAAATTTGATTTCCTTCTCTTATAAAAACGCATTTTAAACAACATTCATATTGTAATTGGCTAAAGATTTTTAATTATCATATCAACTACAGAAACTGAATTTTAGGTCTAGTCAACGGTTGCAAAAATCATCCAAAATGGTAATAATTAAATTAAACTTTTACGATAAAAGCAAGATACTTTATTTAACTTCTGTGACCATAACAAATTAATCTTCATTAACTTGAGCAATCATAACAAGTTGATATTCATTACCTTGAGCTATCACAACAAATTAATCTTCATTCACTTGAGCTATCATAACAAGTTGATATTCATTACCTTGAGCTATCACAACAAATTAATCTTCATTCACTTGAGCTATCATAACAAGTTGATATTCATTACCTTGAGCTATCACAACAAATTAATCTTCATTCACTTGAGCTATCATAACAAGTTGATATTCATTACCTTGAGCTATCACAACAAATTAATCTTCATTCACTTGAGCAATCATAACAAGTTGATATTCATTACCTTGAGCTATCACAACAAATTAATCTTCATTCACTTGAGCTATCATAACAAGTTGATATTCATTACCTTGAGCTATCACAACAAATTAATCTTCATTAACTTGAGCTATCATAACAAGTTGATATTCATTACCTTGAGCTATCACAACAAATTAATCTTCATTCACTTGAGCTATCATAACAAATTGATATTCATTACCTTGAGCTATCACAACAAATTAATCTTCATTAACTTGAGCAATCATAACAAGTTGATATTCATTACCTTGAGCTATCACAACAAATTAATCTTCATTCACTTGAGCTATCATAACAAGTTGATATTCATTACCTTGAGCTATCACAACAAATTAATCTTCATTCACTTGAGCTATCATAACAAGTTGATATTCATTACCTTGAGCTATCACAACAAATTAATCTTCATTAACTTGAGCAATCATAACAAGTTGATATTCATTACCTTGAGCTATCACAACAAATTAATCTTCATTCACTTGAGCTATCATAACAAGTTGATATTCATTACCTTGAGCTATCACAACAAATTAATCTTCATTCACTTGAGCTATCATAACAAGTTGATATTCATTACCTTGAGCTATCACAACAAATTAATCTTCATTAACTTGAGCAATCATAACAAGTTGATATTCATTACCTTGAGCTATCACAACAAATTAATCTTCATTCACTTGAGCTATCATAACAAGTTGATATTCATTACCTTGAGCTATCACAACAAATTAATCTTCATTACCATGAACTACCACAACAAATTAATCTACATTACCTTGAGCTACCACAACAAATTAATCTACATTACCTTGAGCTACCACAACAAATTAATCTACATTACCTTGAGCTACCACAACAAATTAATCTACATTACCTTGAGCTATCACAACAAATTAACCTTCATTACCTTGAGCTATCACAACAAAATAATCTTCATTACCTTGAGCTATCACAACAAATTAATCTTCATTAACTTGAGCTATCATAACAAGTTAATATTCATTACCTTGAGCTATCACAACAAATTAATCTTCATTAACTTGAGCTATCACAAGTTGATCTTTAATAACGTAAGAGATCATAACAAGTTAATCCTCACTAACGTAAGCGATGATAACAAGTTAATCTTATTGAATTTCAAAATAATTTGAAAACGCTCATTTCTAACGTACTAAAAACTCTCGAAAAGTTTACTATTTAAAAGGTCTTAGGGAATACATGACCAATTAATTAATATTTTTCAAAAATAATAAAGATTTAAAATCGTTTGTGTTCCCGAAAGACCGAGTTAACGGACAGGTTGACTCGAAACCAACTGAAGAAATATTAAAAAAACATTATAAATATTTATAAACTTGCCTATAGTAGCAACCTTTGTTGTAGCAATATTTGACATCAACAAATATAAGTAGCTGCTACTATAGGCAAGTTTATAAATATTTATAATTATTTAGTGACAACTAGTAGCTCACGTGAAGATGGAATCAACAAATATAAAAAAACCAATTCTGCAATTCCTATTGCAGACTAGAATAAAATAAGGGAAAATACTGCATTAGTTATTCTTCCATAAGAGGGTGTAAATACTACCCCAAAGTTCACTAAATAGTGAAAGATTCTCTAGTTTTGAAGTTTTTTGTTAAATTTTAAAACCTATTTTGCGAAATAGCTCTTCAAATTTTTAAACATTTAGACATTTTTAAACATTTAATAGAATTTTATTTATTTTATTACCTACACTCACACACTGCTAAACATACGGACGAGCAGTTTAACGACCTAATCATGTTTATAAGGAATTTATTACACACTGCAGATATATTGCCGACCTAAGTAAGGTTTCAGGTCCTCTTGGGAATCGAGTCACTAATTAAGTTAGTTCGGCCGTTTGAGTGCTCTACGGGGCCAGTAGTGAAGTATTGATTTTAAAGTTAATTACCAACATAAAATGCATCTAATAGTCCCGAGCACACGGCGATGTTACGCAGGCATTTGTAATTTGGTTAGAGCTTCACTTTAATAGTCTTCAGTTCCCTGTATAAACTTTATTAATTAATAAGTTTGTCGCGATTTTCTCTACACGAATTGCTTTGCTTTGATATTTACATTTTGTATGTTTTCGGAGTACCAGAGGATCATTGTCTTATTCCTAGGCAAACCCTATCCTTACCCTTATGCTTACATGGAGGTGTAACCTGGTAAACAAGTTTTCTTCACTTAATAAAGGGTAGGCGACCCTTTTTTTTAACAACAAAATACCTTTCTAATTTTAACCCCGTACAGTAAATAGACACCTCTCCTAACCACGTTTGAGAAGAGATTTCAACACTTGAGGGAACTTATCTTCGTGATAATATTTTTGCCTGATTCTAGTTCCAACACCTACTCTTTTTATTCTTCTTCTATCAAAGAGTCCTTAGTCCCAACCTATCTTACACTTATGCTTACAACTTTTCTTCACCTTGATAAAGGGTAAGCGACCCTTTTTTCCTTTGAACAACAAAATACCTTTCTAATTTTAACCCCGTACAGGAAATAGACACCTCTCCTAACTACGTTTGAGAGGAGATTTTAACACCTAAGCGACTTGTCTTTGTGATAATATTTTTTGCTTAATTTTAGTTCCAACGCCTACCTTTTTTTATTCTTCTTCTATCAAAAGGTCTTTAGTCTCATCCTATCTTAACCTTATGCTTACAAGGAGGTGTAACCTGGTAAACAAGTTATTTTCACATTGATAAAGAGTAAGCGACCCTTTTCCCTTTGAACAACAAAATATCTTTCGAATTTTAACCCCGTACAGGAAATAGACAACTCTCCACACCACATTTGAGAGGAGAATTCAACACTCGAGCGAACTTGTCTCCGTGATAATATTTTTGCCTAACTCTAGTTCCAACATCTGTCTTTTTTTTCTTCTTTCTATCAAAGGGTCCTTAGTCCCATTATATCTTACCCTTATACTTACAAGGAGGTGTAACCTGGTAAACAAGTTGTATTCACTTAATAAAGGGTAAGCGAACCTTTTTTCCTTTGAACAACAAAATACCTTTCTAATTTTACCCCGTACAGGAAATAGAAACCTCTCCTAACCACTTTCGAGAGGAGATTTCAACACTTGAGCGAACTTGTCTTCGTGATAATATTTTTGCCTAATTCTAGTTCCAACGGCTAAACTTTTTTATCCTTCTTCTAACAAAGGGATGTAAAGGAATATTACTCCTATTAATGAATCCCCTTTAGGTGTGCTTCAGGTACGAGACCCTGCACACGTGATGCTCCCTACACCCCCTACCAACGGTTTTATTTTCTCGTTACCTCATCAATGGTTATAGCGTGACATTATCAATGCTCACAATTCTTTCATGTTTTTTTAAATGAATAAAAACAATAAAAAAACAAGGTGTTTAAAGTGAGGTAATTTTAACAATAAAAGCAATCGATCTTATATCTTTTCATCGAACAATTACTTGCGGCTAAGTAATATTCAAAAAAAGTATTAAAGTTATTCAGAATGTTAGAAGCTGTTATGTTTATTGATTTAACAAATAATGTAACCAAAAATATACTGTCAATTCCTACTTAAGTCAAACAAAAATTATTTTAGTTACTTTTTATTAAATAATTACAATTATTATAAATAACGTAACATAACTTATTTAACATTTTAATATCACACTTCATTGTATTCATCAGAGCATTGCTATTCCAAGAAGTTTTGAAACCTTTGAAATATTTAATGTCTTCAATGGACATAAACAAGCTACATTTAACAATATTAACAAGCAACATTCGAAATGTAACACAAATTTTGAATCAATTCCTACTGAGGTCAAACAACTTCTAAAAATTTTAGTTACTATTTATTAAATAATTACGATTATTATAAGTAAAGTAACATAACCTATGCGTTAAATCAGCTGTTCTACCACATAACCTGTAACACTAAATCAGCTGTTTTATGAAATCTATGTTATCACTTATTTTAAGCCAAATGAGACGAAATAGCTTTATTGCATACCTTGCCCCTTATGTGAAGAATTTTGATATTTGAAAAAACTGTATTAACATCAAGTGTCATACACTAAATATTTACAAAAATGTATTTGAACTTGAGTAGATGAATATAAAGTTAGTAATATTAACGATTGAAAATTTGAACAATATATGGGTGTGTGTGTGTATAGAAGGAACTGAAAAAGTGTAGAATTTAAATGAGTTGAAGATATCGGAGAATAACGACAAATTCTAAGGAATGGAAACGCGAGTCTTAGAGGAATGAATCGAATTACCAGAATAAAAGAAGAAAGCAATATCTACGAAGAACCAAATACGGTACACGGAAGATTTATGAAAAGAGAAAGATGTTAAAAGAGAAATATTATAGAAAAATTAAAAAGGCTGATAGTAGGGGGAAATTGGGCGCGGCGTTGTCACATTTCTCAATGCAAATTTTGCATACGAGTGAGACCGAAATGTAAAACGAGAAAATTGAGCAATGAAAATTGCACTGAAAACATGGCAATCGCTGTTGTCATGGCAACCGTCACGCCCTGGTTATCGAGAACAGTGACGATCACAACAAATCTTGCAAAAAAATAGCATTGTAGCTCTAATTGTACTAAAGGTGGTAGTATTTAGAAACAGGACACGAGTATATCCTGCAGGCCAGTGGCAAATATAAAAGCAGTATTATTAAGTTTGGCATTGAGGATTCCGTGTCAGTAAGTAGGAACCAGGTTGTCGTGGACTTTTGTCATATGGACGTGCTTAATGGATTTAAAGAACTCAGTCGAGAAAATATCGAACTAGGTTTTTGTGATGGAAGTTGAAGATATTGATATGGAGGAAGGGTTTTTTTATGATAAACAGAATATACGTAAGGAAATAGGTAAGAATAAAGTAGGTAAGGTATACTTAAGAATAAAGGTATATGTATGCAATAACACGTACCTTAGTAGAGTTATTCTTTACCGGGGCTATAAAAAGAGGAATCTATACGTTACACCCCTCTTATAAGGAGAAGGATAAATAAGGGTAGGAGGAAATAGTTGGAGATAAAGAAAGAGGACAATCCGTCACGTGGCTTACCCGATGTTAACTTCCCCTACTCTGAGCTCTCCATCCGGAGGGCTAGGGTAGCAGAATCGCCTATACAAAGTACGTACGGAGGTAGTACCCGTTACAACTCCGACCGGGAAGGTAGAGGATAGGGGAAAGGTACTGTATAATCTGGGATGAGGAAGAGTCGTGGTCTCCTCGATGAGGTCAATTGCTGCTGTGTTGAAGTCTTCCGTAACAAAAGAAGAAGAAAAGAAGAAATTAAATTTGAGAAAATTACAAGAGAACTAAAAAACAATCTTAGTAATACCAAGGGGCCACAAAGCTCGTGACAAAGATTTTCTAGAGTAGACATAATATCATTTGATGTTGCTGACAATATAAAAGAGCGCGCGTGTGCACACACGCGCAGCACCTACAAGTCATATATCCAAACCAGCCATTCAAAGAATAAGAGCAACCCAGCACCCGTGATATGACACGGATTGCATTATGGTTCAGGATAACCTTTATAAACTCTTTATAAAGTACAAATTATATTTTAAAGCTATTTCCTCTCGGGAGGTAACTAGCAGGAAAAAGAACTCCCACACACAACCTCCCCGTCTCTCCCGACATCTGAAATGATTTCTCTGTCGGTTTTATTCGATAACCCCCCCTCCCTCTTAGAAGATTGTTACTTAATTGATTGTGAAGTGCTTCGATGTAGTTTTTAACTTGTACAGAACGGGCAAGAGCAACGGAATTGTATTGACTTGGTTTCCACGCCGTGTAAAGAAAACTTGTTAGATCTATTCGCGCCACCCTTACTGCGATTTCGTTATAAATGAAATTAAAGAATTAAATGGACAACAAAAGGCGGGCCATGGTTGTTATGTTTGCGGTGGTACATCGGGCAGCCCAATCCAGGGCGTTTATTTACGTGGATCTCTTAGGAAACTTTGCGAACGCTTTTATTTGGTAGAAAAATGTACCTCATGAAATATAATTTAAAAAGGTTATATCAGGTTGGAAATACGAGCTTTCTTGGTCAGATAATACAGTGCAACAAAAACACACAAAAGGAAACAGAATAATAAAAAACTTCCAACACACAAAAAAGGTTTTTTCTTTAGAAACTAGTTTGGGTGAAAAATATAGGCAACACAAGTGTAAATGAAGTATACAGAAACTCTATCGAGGAAATAAAGAGGTGTCTATACAATGTGAAGAGCAAGGAGGGACCGAGAGAAAGAGATACAGGTGACCGTTTAACGCTTGTAAGCAGTTAAATTAGAAATGTATCTTGTTGGGAAGAAAGGTGGGGCGCGTCACCGCTTTGCTGAAACACAGACGAGAAGTTTCCTTGACAACCGGTGTTATCAGATGTTACTGGGCCCATTTCACAGAGCAAGTACTATTTCCGTCTTTGGTTTTCTATGAAAAATTTAAACTACGCTACAAAGCGTAATTTCACCTTGGCGAGTTTCAAATTCTTTCTAATTCGTCTATTAAACATTCATTAAGTTATTCCTACTAATTTACCCATAAAATATTTTAATATAGTTCCGAATATTGTACCAATTTATTTGAGGAGAACTTTGTGATTCATTCTCGTCATGCAGTCGAAAGAAAATATTTATAAATTTATACAAAATAATTTCTAAGATTTTCTCTAAATATTCTTTCTACCAGGCAGGTGCTTTTCTTTTGACAACCAGAAGTTTCAGCTCTCCAGAGTTATTTGTTCGAATCAGAGGGCTTTAACGACACCCCACTTGACCACGCGTTAACATCTAACGTCTAATTAATCGCTACCTTCTAACGCTAAACTCTGACAAAGACAAACTTAAATAACTCGATATCCTCAAAATACACACTTATATCAGAATAAAAAAACCAATAAAAACCGTCATCTATTGTTTCCATTTTTTTAAATAAAACAATTAAACACTTAAACGATCTCTCTAAAAACGCTGTTTGCAATTTAATAATTAAGTGACCTAAATTGAATAAAGTTCGCTCGCAAAGTGCAATAAAAACAGCTGTCGTTCGTTAAAAGGCAACGTGGCTTAAGACATAAAAATACAAATATTTTACAGCGGCCGGAATAATTAAAATGTCGCCAATTTACAGTGGGAACAATAAACAATGGTCATCAGCAGTCCTTCGGCGACTACCAGCGCTATTGTCATGGCGCGCCGTGGTTTCGAATAGAATTAACTTTTACAAACTGTAACGTAAATTTCTTTCCCTGCTATTAGAACGTTTTTATTAACTTCTATGGTTTTTTTTCTTCTATGGTAGACACTTTGCAACAGAATGTTCTACATTCTGAGAATCAATGCAACATATTCGGTAATTGGAAGAGAGAGAGAGAGAGAGAGAGAGAGAGAGAGAGAGAGAGAGAGAGAGAGAGAGAGAGAGAGAGAGAGAGAGAGAGAGAGAGTAATCCTACACGGACACACGCGTGTGCGTGCGTGCGTGCGCGCGCGCGCGCGCGATGAATAGGGCCGCGTACCAGAGGTGTTACACTCTCTAACACGCCCATAGAGCTAAGTACTCATCACACCCCTTGTGAGGAGGATTAGGAAGGGTAGGTGACTCAGGTAGCACTAAGAAAAGGGCCTAAAAAGTGTTCCTCTGGTACTGGTAATAGGAAAAAAATATGGTTTCTTGTGAACAGGGTAGAGGATGAAGTACAACTGTGTAAGGAGGCGAAGAATTGTTTCCTAGATGAGGAGGCAGGATCAAGGAGGGTCCAATCATCCTTTGGTTTTAAATCCCTCTAAATTTAAGTTCCAACCAAGTGCGACCTACAGTTGTGTAAATCACCAAGTGGAATATTTACTGATTAAAGACAGTATACATCAAGTTATTTCTTCCGCATTCACTCTAAAAAATTATTTATTAATTTTCTTTCCTTAAAAAACTCATTAAGTTTTTCCTCATTCTAAACTATCCTTTAGTAGTTCCCATAAATACCTGAGGGAAACATTTTTATATCATGCATTTGTGTCGAGTCGATTCTACTTGTTCATTTTGGGAACTAAAACCTTGGGTTAGGAAAGTGCTCGCCAACACTAAATATGCCGTTCGCTTAAATTTAAATACAAAATCTATTTAACAAAATTCATCTAACAACACAGTATCCCGTCCGTTGTTCATTGAACCCTGGCGTACCTTACTGAGCAAAAGCACAGCGTATACGGAAAACTAGATTCTCGTCTGCTCCCGTGGACGCCCTCACATACGAACGCACAGGTTGAAATAAACAGACGGTTAGGCGGAGTTTATCTGGACCAAGTCAATAAAATGAATGTGTGAAGTAAACACACCTACGTCGAATTGCATCATCTATTGTTTTAGAAACTATACGTAAGGCGGTTACTGGGTTTACGTGTGCGAGATCTATAAACACTAGAGTGAAGGACAGTCGAAAGTGGATTCTGAAAGTTATAAGCTTGATCTATCGTAGCTTTTTAATCGAAAATATAAAATCACTCTGTATTTTTACGAGAGAGGACATATTAACATGGAATTATATTTCTAGCATACCCTTGAAAGAATATTTATTCAGTACTAGCAGAGTACCCGTCTCTCGTACGGGGCTGATGGATATTTGTATTGATTTAATTTGTATTTGGGTTGAATTTAATTTACCGAAATTAAATCCCAAAAAATATATCAAACCATAGTTTATAAACCTACAGTTAAGGCAGTTATCAAGACCAATGAGGTGGTGCCCTGACGGAATTTCTAAATATAAATATGCCTATGTGAAAACCAGAGGCCCTAAGAATGTTCATGTAAAATTTCAGGTATTTATTTCCGGTTCCCACATGTTCAATAGGGGGACAATTATACCGGGCAACGCTGAAAGTCGTCAGGGATACGAAAAAATAATAAAAACTCTCGCTCAGGGAAATAAATAAAATTTTTATCAAATTAAAGTTGGGTAAAAAATTCACTGCCGAGTGATAAGAAGTACTACGTCCGCGTATCAACAGCGAGCCATACTACGTAGCCTATATATATATATATATATATATATATATATATATATATATATATATATATATATATATATATATATATATATATATATATATATATTTAAATATATGCCTATGCTTATAGGATAGATTTGGTTGTAATTTTATGCAATACTATATACCTATATTAAAATATACCTGTAAAGTGTCCAGTCAGTATATGTGGTTGTAATTTTCTACAACATTACCTAATTAAACGTCTACTTCCGCGGAGTAATACTTCGTCACGTGATTTCTATTCTAGCCTTAAATGTGTACATTTGGTTAAACGTATAAAATTAGAACCAAATCTATCCTGACTGAATACAGTACTTCATAGGTATATAAAATTATCCTTCCGAGGAACAACAATTGTCAATATAGCTACAGGACATGTTTTTGGTTCATTTTATATGCATTGTATCGGCGGTGGGCAATGTGCATTTTTATAAGCACTAATAGCACCACGTTTGGAGGGAATTATATTTTTCCAAAACTGTAAACGTTTGGGGCGTGAGCGAGAGGTTTCATAATTTTTTTCGTATCTCTGATGACTTTCTTCGTCACCCGGTATAATCGAACACGTTGGAATGGGAAATAAGCAACAAATTTCAGCTCAATGGGTTCAGTAGTTTTTACGTGATTGAGTAAAACACACACAGACACACACTTTTAGATTTTTATATAATAGCATAGATTAGTTCCCAATAAATATATCAAACTATACCTTACTGATTATTGTTCTGAAAAACAAAGGGAGGAAAAACTTCTGCTTGTAATATAACATTTGTAAAGTAATCTAACTTCAAAATATGGATAACAATAGATTACTATCAGCTGTTTAAATGTGTTTAAAAGTGACTGTTACAGGTGATTATCAGTTTATTAAGTGAAGTTAAATAATAAATAGAGTATAGATAATTGAGTATTAAGGGAGTTTTCAAGGACAGGGGGCGGTGCCCTGACGGAATTTCTAAATAAAAATAGGCCTATAAGTTAACCAGGGACCCTAAGAATGTCTATGTAAAATTTCAGCTTAATGGGTAGAGTAAATTTTACGTGATTGAGGAACACACACACACACACACACACACACACACACCATTAGACTTTTATATATTATTATAGATTTTCTTCTTTTTAATTAATTAGAACTTTTACGACAATACGTAAACCACTATTTGATTTAATTTCCTGGCTTCTATTCCCCATGACTACCAGCGACACTTGAACGTTTGAATTAAACAAATTATTGAAGCCGAATTTATAACTTATGCAAATTTAACGTAAGTGAGATAAAATGTTTCCAACGCAATAAGCGATCTTCATCAGTATCTCATTTTCCCTTGTTGTCTATGTTTCAACACCAGAATTATGAATTAAAGTAAATTAAAAAATAGTTTCTCATTACCATAACATCAAAGGAAAAAAGATTTTTAAAAAACCTCATTGAACAGTCGACTTAAAGTGTAGGCCTATATTCAAATTGTTTTCTTTATAAAATAAAATCAGGTAAGCAACTAAAGAGCTTGTAAGGATCTAACATAACCTTACGACAGCATTTCCTTTGATATTTTTTGACATTTCCTTTGATATCCTTTGACGCCCTAAAAGGATGCAACTGACACAATACAAAAACTAATACAACCCTATTACAACTTTAAATTTTAAACATTTTAATATATTAAATTTAGAAATTCTTGACATTTATGATTGAAATACGCCCTAATTACTGTAACTAACTTCATTAACATAGCATAACTCTTTAAATGAGAGAATTATAATTATACGTATATACTGAAAAATATAGGCTAACCAAGTGTTCCTTAGAAAACAATATTATGCTACAAGTGTAAAATATAGGTTTACAACGATTATTATACCAGCTGTAGTATAAAATCACATAACTTAATCAAATTAGTAAATCTGAATATATTAATGTATAAAAGAAAATAATTTAATCATAACCTCCAAGCAACCTCTAGTAAAAAGGTTAGCATTAACCGCAATGGTTTGTCATCGGAAATATTCGAGGCCGATTCGTTAATCTCCAGATTGTTACGTATTCTCGTAAAATTTCTCAAGTGGCACGGTTAGTACCGAATCAATCAAATGCATTTGTTTTATACGCCGCGCCATAAGAATGTTTTACGTCAAAATATAAATATAAAGTGCTTTAGGCCGTAACAAATTGTCTTCATCCAGGTTATTCGTCAATTCTGGCGTCATCAAGTTGAATCCTTTGGTTTAGTTAAATTATTCTAAATGTATTTACTTTTGTTTCCCTATAATTTTAACCAATGGTTGATTTACGCGAAGAAACAGTGGGAAGTATAGTATCAGTTGTAGGGGTGAGGGATAAATGGAAGTGTTGCGGGGGTGAGGGTGGATTGTCGCGCGCCTCCTGAACATAAATTACCCTTTAATGTGTAAGTAGACCACGTAAGTGACTTCTTATTCAGCAGCTACAGGCTTAAATGTGAACAGGCCCGCCCAGAGAGACGGGTCTGGTAATATCAAAAGTGTAATAAGTAATTAACAACCAGCCCATCATGAACAGCAACAAGATTTCGACAAGAAATGTCATAGAAATGAAAAAAACAAAGCGAATAAATAGTAACAAACAAAAATAATAATCCAAAACCATATATTTTAAATAGGGTAATGGCAAATTTCAAGGAAATTCGCTTTCTATTTTAGCACTTAATTTTGTGATTCTGTTATATGTATATACATATTTATATTATTTTGTAATTATAAAATAAAAAGTAACTAAAATACAATTTTTTATACAGTATTACTTGTTTTATAAAATTACTTTACTCTTATAAGCGAATAATGCCTTCAAGAAACAGTTTATCAGAATCTATTGCCTGAGGTTTAAATACACAGAATATTTATCCATGATTCAGTAAAATAATTTATTAGCGATATAATAGTGTTAAAAATCAGGTATTCCTCAGACAATATACTACTCAAGTAAAATCCAATATAATAAAGTATTATATTATAATGAATAATATTTTAGGGTTATTTGCAATAATACTTAAATTATGACCATAACCTACAACGATTAAACAGAGAATATAGTAGACGAGGAGTCTTCAACCTTTTTTACTCAAGGGCCACATCGAAAACTTTTGGAGGAAAGGCGGGCCGGCCATATTTCAGGGCAGAAAGTCTAGCCCTCCTCCATACACCCACGACGTTTTTCCTAATCAACAGCTCAGTGATGGTTTTTGAGATTTTCTTGCTCAGTTTGTTTACTTGTGTACAGCTAGTTATACCCCTACAGGATGTGGCCCTAAGGATGTGGCCCGCGGGCCGTAGGTTGGAGACCCCCGGTAGTAGACCAATAATGAAATATATTTCTCTGCCTTCCTAACATTATAATATTCTCCTTTTTTGACGGGTTTCGGTATGGCTTCATTTTCAAAACTTAAATATTTCTTAATAGAGTTAGGAAAGGTAGAAAAATGGACCCGAATATACACAGAGTTGAAGATGAGTATATTAAGCACTTTAATAATGAACTAAGTAACATAAGTAGAAGAAAATGTATCTCTTTCCCCTTGTAGAATCTGTTATTTAAATATAAAATAGTAGCATATTAAACGACTGCAAGTCATTTGACAGCATCACCCTTCTTCCTACGTAACTATTACACCTACAAGTTACACTTTGCATGCCACTGACTGCAAACATTGATTTGAAATATAACTTATTTATATTAATAATAAATTAATTATTAAATTATTATTATATTTTATGATCCATTATATAAATTGTAATTACCGTATTGAAGGCACGTAAAAGAGCATAAAAATAAATATACGTGAAATATAATACAAAACATAGCTAAATTGGCATTTTAATTTTTGTTTGTAACATTAGGATTTATAAAGAGTTATAATCGGTGATTATCTAAAGCCAGGTGGATCAGAAAATGAAACGGAGTTATTGGTTAATCCCCCAATTACACTTCCACAAAGCGAACTGATATATTAAACCGCGTCAATAACGCTTTAATCCAAACGTGCGTTGGATAATGGGGAGGTTAAACACTTTGAAACTGCTTTAAACGAATAGTGCTAAACTTTTAGGTTAAAAAGAACACTGTGCCTGGTTCGATTCTACTTCGCTTTAGCTGTTCGTACCTGTTATTTGACGCTTCCTCCCGTCTTCAGCGTTAATGTCTCCCAGCTAGACCTTGTGATCCAGTTCATGGTAGTTATCAATAAAATAAATTAGAACCATAACTATATTTCCACCAAGCGTTAATGTCTCCAGATAGACTTTGTGGTCAAGTTCATGGTAGCTAATGTTTCCAACTAGATTTTGTGAATACGTTTATAATAATTACCAATACAATAAAACATGGACCATAACAATATTTTCTTCAAGCGTTAATGTCTCCAGCAAGACTTAATGATGAAGTATTTGGTAGTTAACAATGAATATAATAAATTATAAACCATAACTATATTTTCACCCAGCGTTAATGTTTCTAGATATACTTTGTGGTCAAGTTCATGGTAGCTACCAATTCCAAACATTATAACCATAACTATATTTTCATCGAGCGTTAATGTCTCTAACTAGATTTTGCGATCAAGTTCATGATAGTTAAGACCCATGACTATATTTTCTTCAAGCGTTAATGTCTCCAGTTAGACTTTGTGTATTATGAACCATAACTATAACATTGAGCACAATACTGTATTCAGAGCGAGTCAGGTATGAATCTGATGCCGAGCCCAGTTTCTTGTCACGACTCCATATTATAAAAGAGATGTTAACTCCTAGATGCGTCTAGCCATGAAGGGACACAGAGAATGAATTCTAATTTTAAATACAAGTCGAGAGTGACTCATCGAATATTTCTGAACAGCTTACCGTTAACCTAAATAGACCAGGAAGACAATAAAATATTTATTATTTTTCAGTGAATAGTGTACAATTACTAGGTAATATGTTAAAATTCTATCACTACTCCAAATATTACTGATTTGGACAAAAATACACAATCTATACTTTAGGTTCATCCATGGCGCTCCTAGGTACAGTTTTATGTGTTCAACAAGTGAAAAACATTTCTTCTAAGACGTACATAAGTATATTTCGTTGAATATATAAAAAAGTAGGCCTAAAAATCTAATATGTTGATCAACGACTAAGAAACTCTCTATGATGCAATCAAGCGTTTTCACAAAAAAGACTGGAATCTGGAGTCCAGAGACAAACCTTTCGTCCGATCATCATATTGAAGATTTAACTATCTGTGGTTGATACCAACCATCTTCCATTACACCGAAATAAAATGAAGGACGTTCAAGAAGAGTGAGTATATTCCAGAATGCCTGAAGTAACGTCACCACAAAGTCATGTTTAGCGATATTAAATGTTGTGTATAATAACCTGAGTCATATGACCTAACCTAACCAGCTTCCTTCTACAGTAGTCCTCTAATTTATCACCGTAGCTAAGTTCCCACACTGACCAGTAGAGACCGGCAATCTCCCTGTAGTCGTCTTCAAGAAGAAGACGACTACAGGGAGATCGCCCGCCTCTACGGTTGATTGCGGTCTCTGCGGAAGAGTAGGACTGAGGGCAAGGTGGTTGCTGGAGAGAAGTGCTGTTTTTAGCGAGAACATCGACCTTTTCGTTCCCTTCCATGCCAACTTGGCTTGGAATCCACTGCAGGTGTAAGGTCCAGCAACCTCTCCTCTATTAAGTTGGAGAGTCGCAATCGGCATGCAGTTGTTTTCTCGCAATCGGTATACTTGCCGTTTAAGAGTGCAATTATCGCAGGTTGGCAATCTATCAGAAATATAGCGTTTTGGTTCGGTCCCAAGTCTTCGAGCCTCATGTATTGCAGCGACCTCCCCGTCATAATTCGTGAGAGACGCCCCCCTGCAATGAATCCTTGGTTAGCTCTGGTATTCCTTGTTCCTGGCATGGATGAGCCGTTAGCTGTAGTAACTAAGCAAGTCATACGCTGTACGAACCTTAGGCTAGTACATAATTCTTGAACTCATCCTCTACTCTCTGTTTATAACATGCTTCAATTAAATTCTACTCCAAGTCAACCAAGTCTATATTGGAACTACAAATAGTTTACGTATAATTAAATTATTTTACTTATAGTTTTTCACAGATAAAATTAAGAAAACCCCCTCAAAATTACCGGATTAATCCCGTTCTCTGGTCACACTACAGACGGTAATTTATGAAATTGTACATTTTTAAAAAATGTACAAAATTAAAAAGTGTACAAAAACATTTACTAAATGAACCTACTCCCTTTTGGGGCTACAGAGTTGTCTACCAACTACGCACCCTGAGACCAAAACCTGCTAGTGCGTTTTGCTCTAGCAAAACCTAAAATGTAGTTTTGCTTTAAACCTGCCCAAAATTAATACTTCATAAAGCTACTAAGTAGAGTAATTTGTCTCCGTGCGAGGCGCCTTGTTTTTAACTGTTAGACTTCTGTACGACGAACATTTTTGCCTTATCAAATATTTAACCAACTGTTGCGGTGTTTCCTCTTAATTAGTGACCTGTGGTCCCTGAACTAAATTCCATCTATCATATCTTCGATCGATAGAAACACTTGAGTACGAGTTAATTAACATTTCGTGTGCAACTAATGATCCAACCTCATCATCTCCCTTTGTTGCTAGCAGTGTTTCAGTGGTTATACGATTTGTATTTCTTCTTGTATTGTTTAAAATAACTTGTTTAAGTGAAAACGCCTGAAACATTTTAGCGTTGAAAACTTCCAAAAGATTTCCGTTGCCAAATTTCCGAAGATAAACGAACTGGCCTGAAAACAGAACACTGGCCTTGCAATGGAGTCAGCCGGTTAATATTAACACAGGTTTTGGTTTTTAATCAGACGTTATTTGGAGGTTATGTTTGGGTAATTTACAATTTTCTATGTACTTAGAAATTCGGCGACGAGCCTCCCAGTACTAGCTAGACTCGACAGAAACGCAGGTGGTCTCCCTCCGACCATCGTGGCAAAGTGGGCAGGTGTCGCTGTATGTGTATTTTCGGGAGGATTAAAGTCGCGAGGCTAGGCATCCTCCTGCCATCCTTCTTTCTTTTTTCTATTCTTCTTCTTTCACTTTTCATACACTCGAGCACACTGTCTGCCAGGCGTATGCGATGCAGGTGAACCTGAAGATAGTCATATCCAGTGCACAAGAGAAACTCTGCCACTTGCTCTTGGCGGATTGTAATTAGGAAATCGAGTATTACTTGGTTCCCACTCTAGTCTCTAAAATGATTGGCGTTCCGGAACCGGCATGGACTACTTGGCGTTTCATGACTCCAGGCCTGGTCTACTTGGAGTTTTAGAAATTCGGGTCTGGACGCCTTAGCGTTTCGGAGCTCTGGCCTGGACGGCTTAGCGTTTCAGAACTCCTGGGCTGTACCGCTTGGCGTTTCGGAACTCCTGGGCTGTACCGCTTGGCGTTTCGTAACTCCAGGCCTGGAAGGCTTGGCGTTTCGGAGCTAAATGCATGGACGACTTGGCGCCCCAGAATTCCAGGCCTAAACGACTTGGCGTTTCGGAATTCCAGACCTGGACGACTTGGCGTTAGGAATTCCGGGCCTATACGGCTTGGCGTTTCGGAATTCCAGGCCTGGACGGCTTAGCGTTTCAGAATTCCATGCAAGGACGACTTGGCATTTCGGAACTCCAGACCTGGACGACTTGGCGTTCGGAATTCCGGGCCTATACGGCTTGGCGTTTCGGAATTCCAGGCCTGGACGGCTTAGCGTTTCAGAACTCCATGCAAGGACGACTTGGCATTTCGGAACTCCAGATCTGCATGGTTTGGCGTTCCAGAACCACACAAAATGTTTAAATGATAAGAACACGTAGTTGTTTTAAATCTGTAAAAACATCTACTATTAGACTAATTGTAAAGCACAGGTGGCTTTACACAGAAAATCGTAATAGGAATGAAACATAGAGAATACAATATTGATAAATTTGTTATTTATTTTATATGAAACCAGGACGTTATATTTCAGTGGTTACGAAACCCTGATTAGGTAGTGAACTATGGAAACATAACAGCAGCTCAGTGTAAATGTCCACTCCGGGAAGCTATTTGTTTCTAATTACAGTCTGTGTTTACAACCAACACGTTTGCACCGCAACGCTTTATTGGGCGAAATAATTTCAGCGCGGAGATCTGAATTCCAAGCGATAAATTCAGCTAGTTCATCACGACGCAACTAAGTTTCCGAAATTTGAAATTCAAATCCAACTGAAACCAAATGTAAATTCTGAAGGCGAGGCTGGTAAGACTGAACTCGAATTTCGCCGGGCGAATGCTACCCCAGACGTGAGGTCATTCAAGTCGTTTAAACTTGTCAACGTTTTAAGTATGGGGCAAATAGGAAGTGTGGTGGATTTAAATAGTAATTTTAAAACATTACTATTGCTTTGTGTCTGTATATAAGATAAGCTGGAATACCTACCACGCCAACAATGTATTCTTATAAATGTATGTGACATTTCCATAAAAACACAGTAAAATGTTCTGCGTATAATTTTAATTGAATCCATCGGAAACATTAATGAACGATAAGAAAAATGAACGATTTTTCGGCAAAAGCTATTTTTTCAACTACTCTGCCATTTTGCATTTCTTTAAACGGTTCAACTTTAAATCTCCAAAGCTTTTCGTCAAGTGACATTAACGGTATTTTCAAGATCATTATTTATTCTATATTGGCGATGATAACCGACGTTGGTTTTTCGCCAGGAAAAATATTTATCCTACGACGTACAAAACAAAACTGACCCATATCTCAAATTACATTATCGACAAATGTAATACAAGATACAACTCACAATATATCTAATGTATAATCTAAGATGCGGATCACTTGTGTATTATACGCTCCGAATAGTATTCCTGAAGATACCAATGCCAGTTGCTGGAGAGGTTTGAACAGTTGATATTTGTCCAAATGAATGTATCCATGAATTTGTAATAATTTTCTTTATTTATTACTCGCAGTAGGGAAACTTATAACTTGTTTATTATAATAGTTTATACTAAACACAAACCATATGATTAAAACTTAAAGCTTTGTATAATAATAGGTTGAACCTCAAGAAAATTTGTACGCGCGCACACACACACACACACACACATACACACACACACACACACACACACACACACACAACGAAGCCTGTATAGTGCTCCGGCAGACTGACGGAATCAATATTCCACGCGCAACAACTGTTTCTAAATACAAGAGGCGAGGAAACGGTTAAAGCAAAGATTACAGTGTCAAAGCGTAGAATTACGTCGATGCCTGGATGCCGTGCGCGACCGAAACTCCGAACCGAATAATTGAGCAATTATTTGAACGAAACTTGCAGATATCCGGCATAAAGTATTCGTCGATATTTTGAGTGCTATAGCGCCGCGTGTAGACAGCTGTAAATCCAGAATTTCCGTAGTCTGTAACCCCACAGTAAAATGTCTCGATACCTTACTTGAAATCACCTGTGACCAGACGCTAGTTCTTGGGAACGCGGGAATTCAATCTGATTAAAATATCGATTCGTATTTATATCGATCTTACACGTCATCGATATTCCGAAAGGTTTAGGCTATACCTATATAGAAACGCCTGTTTCAGACACTAAAAAATTTTTTTTTAATAATAACTTGGAGCAACTGTAGACTAATTTTTTAATAAATAAATAAAACTCACTAACCACAATACAAAATCTTTATTACAATTACTTTAATAATTACGTGAGTAATTGTAATAAAAATGTTTGTATTGTGATTAGTGAGTTTTATTTATTTAGTTATATAAAACCTCTTAAACCACAAAAACTTTATATTTATTTCCTGATGCTCATTTCGATTGGAAAGCAATCATCTTCAGAGGAGATTACTACAAGACTACGAGTAGTAACTATTAGTAGTTACTAAAGGTCGTTGTCACAGGTTCGGAACATTCGATTCACAGTATCCCGCGGTTCGGAGCCACTGAAGTCATTGATGAAACTGGCCTTCGACCTATCGGCGTCTTTTCATTACTTCAAACAATGAGTATATTCCGTTGCCGGTAGGACGTTGCGACTTTGGCCTCCAGACAGAACGGTAGCACTGCGAATCCTGCACGGAATCGGTAAAATATGCAAATCAGAATGGAGCGTGTGAAATGCAGAAGACTTTAACGACTGTACAGCAATAAAAGTTAAATACCAATTGTGCCAAAAATATTCATAGTATTTATGTACGTACGTGACGGATTTCGTAAACTAGACAATTTTAAACTTTCACATTCGTGCAGACCTTTATATCGATGATGCTATTGGACAGAAATGAGGATTAACATTTTTATAAGGTAAAGTGATGACGTATGCTATATGACGTAATTAGAATATACCTCCTTGTCTTAGGCAATATCTATTCAACAGTCAGACAATCGCTTATAGGTGGGGTTTGCAATTATGTTCATGGTCATTAAAATGTTAGAATATGTACACAATATGTCACCTGATTACAGACTACAGATTACAAACATTTAACCTACGAATTCTCCAAAGTAGGAATTTTCTCCGGGTGGGTCTTGTCATAGAATCTGATTGGTGGCTCACGACTCCCTTTAGGGTCACAGGATGTTACTATTGGGCCACGACCCTCTTAAGGGTCACAGGATCTGCACTACCAGGACCCGCTAGGGTCACAGAACGTGACTGGAGGTCACGACACCTTTGAGGGTCACAAAACATGACTAGTGGTCGCAACTCCCTTGAGGCTCATAGGGCGTTACTGGGAGGGGAGAAAGAAATTAGAGGAAATAAAAACCCTTATTGTTATAATTACTTATTTAAAAAAAAACCAATAAAATTGTGATTAAGATAATAATCATCGTAGCCTTCTTTGATACAAATTTTTAAATTGCTGAAATAATTTTTGTGGCACAATTTTTCCACTGTGAAAAGATTTTTCTTTATTTAGCTAACAAATTCACCTTTATGGAAAACTGTTGTTGTATGCTTTTCTCTGAACAGTTTTAAGTTAGTTTTTATCATTAATTTAATATTCGTCACCACAAGATTTCCTGAAAGGTAAATCTATACAGAATCCCTGCATCTATAACTTCTATTAAGTGATGCGTAACAATAAGTTACACGTGATGGTTACGAATAAAAGGTTACAACAGTGTAACCACGGAAGTTAGAGCTAGAAACCATTATAGCGACCGTGATTGTAAATATGAAGGGTCGGAAAAGGCATGGATTTTGCATACAAGGAGGCGTCCTAACGCTAGGAACAGTTTTTCATTGTTTAGGATAAAGGATAAAAAATTGAATAGTTTTCCCTACATCTAGATTTTCCAATAAAGGTTAAATAGATTGTTAAACTTGTGATACAAATTTCCGAAACGGAAAAATATTTTAAAATTCTGCCGGCAGGGAACAACTTATAAATTTTAAATACTAACCGCTTAACACGAGGAGAATATCTTAACAATTTATTTTAATAGAAAAAAATGTTCAAAACAGATTAAATAACCCATCCAGTGTCATGTTCTAAGGGTAAACACCGCTTACAGAAGAAATAATTGTTTCCCTCAAGTCTAACAATATTCTTTAAATCTATCTAGGAAACAATTTATCTAAGATACCTTCTACAGCATTATAAGATAAAACTACTTACAGACCAGCAGAGAGATCGTGTTCCACTAACCTGAAACAAAATATATACGTAAGTTGAAACATTTACAACAATCTTAGTAAAATAAAAGACATAAACTATAGCAAATATGTTTATACACAAAATGGACGTGAAAGTAATGGCATAAGTGTTACATTTCTCAGGGTAAAAAAAAAACTGTATAGTCTCGATACTTATTGGAAATAGACATCTTCATTGGTGTCAATTTAAAGACATTATATCCAGATCGAGGGGCGCAAAACGGTAGCTTAAATGTTTGTAGACTAAGATAATCTACATATTTCTTCAAAATGAAATTCTATTGTCTTCCCTCCCCTCCTTCTCCCACGCTTTTCCCTTTCTCCCGAGGGAAGAAATTATTATTAATTTAATAATAACCGTAAAGGAAAATGGTAGGAGGCATATCTTAGGTAAGGAACTAGGATAGAGGGAAGATTCGGGATAGGTGATATGTCAAGGCCCATACCTGGAGCCGACCTACTCTTCATCGATGTTTACACTTTACACAGCCTTTTGAGAAGAGGGGTAAATGGAAACATGTAAGGACGTTAAGGAAAGAATAATGAGGCCCTCGTACAGATAATACCGTTGTCAGCCCGTTATCATTGCTATTTACGAAAATCTGCTCTTAGAAAATACTAGTAGATACTACCCACTACGACCATTCCTAATAGGGGTACGGTCTCAGGGGAGGCTATTACAAGGCCTCACCTGGCCACGGCCTCGTGACGCCAAGCCTTTGTGTTTGGACTGACTACGGTGAGGATAGTTGGTTTCTGAATGGAGTGAAGTGAGTGCTGGATAGGAGTGAGGATAGTTGGTTTCAAAATAGGGTGTCCTGAGTGCTGGATAGGAGTGAGAATAGTTGGTTTCTGAATGGAGTGAAGTGAGTGCTGGATAGGAGTGAGGATAGTTGGTTTCAAAATAGGGTGTCCTGAGTGCTGGATAGGAGTGAGAATAGTTGGTTTCTGAATGGGGTGATCTGAGTGCTGGATAAGAGTGAGGATAGTTGGTTTCCCAATGGGGGTGATATGAGTGCTGGATAGGAGTGAGGATAGTTGGTTTCCCAATGGGATGACCTGAGTGATGGATAGGAGTGAGGATAGTTGGTATCTCAATTGCTGTTACAAAATTATTCAACATACCTTCTAGCACGAATTCACACGACAACGCACGATCTAAAATCGAAACCATTCTAACTAAGCCTCGAATTCGGATGAAAGGGAAATAAGGTAATATGTGTAAAGGGTTTAACTTACTTCTTACTTCTTACTTCTTACTTCTTATTACGAGCTTCCAAGGTTGGCCTCGATGGCTCGATGTCTCCTATACACACACTCTGCCAATGACCAGAAACAACTTTCTTTCAAGATTCTGTCCAGGGTACATTCCCGTCCTAGTTGCTTTATCAAGGGACTCCTTGTTGCTGCTGTTACAGGACACTTCAAAAGTATGTGCTCTAATGTTTCCTCTTCTTGCTTGCACACTCCACAGATAGAGTCGTTAGTAATATGAAACCTTTTCAAATATGTATTGGTGACAATGTGTCCCATACGAGCTCGTGCCGCAAAAGATGCCACTGAACGTGATAATGACTTGAAGATCTTTGGATCATTAGGTTGTTTTTGTAATGAATAATATTCGCGCCCAGTATTGCATTCTCTCCATTTCTTTCTCCAACAGATGTGAGATTGTAAAGGGTTTAAACAAATTAAAACTTACGAAAAGACCCTCCGTGGGTCATGGGTGAAGTGGTCCGATTTATAACTTTATTATAAGGTTAGAACTAGAACGAATTCCCATATATTCATAATTTATCTCATATTTAAAATACTTAATGTCTTGTTGAGATGCATAATGCCATTTACAAAATGACCAATTCAGAACAGTCTGCTATGTGTGGGGATTTACCGATAATGTGGTTAGTTAATTCCAACGGCCGGAAAACTCCCGGAGGCCTCTTATTGTATAGCATTATTACAGTCCAGTTGAGTTCGCATGAAGCATGTTTAATGGCAAAATTGCATACCAATGACGTGTTCTACAGCTAAGGCGAGATAACACAGAAATTTTTCCTATTTTACAGCTTAAAACTTAGAAGAGTTTAACATTAAACGTTGTACGTATTTTTTTAAATATTTCACTAATAATAAAACAAATATTACACCTACTGTAGTAGTATTTGTATTGTAACAGTGCTCCTACTGTAGTAGTATTTGTATTGCAACAGTGCTCGTACTGTAATAGTATTTGTATTGTAACAGTGCTCGTACTGTAATAGTATTTGTATTGTAACAGTGCTCGTACTGTAATAGTATTTGTATTCCAACAGTGCTCGTACTGTAATAGTATTTGTATTGCAATAATGTTCGTACTGTAATAGTATTTGTATTGTAATAATGCTCGTACTGTAATAGTATTTGTATTGTACCAGTGCTCGTACTGTAATAGTATTTGTATTGTAACAGTGCTCGTACTGTAAAAGTATTTGTATTGCAATAATGCTCGTACTGTAATAGTATTTGTATTGTAACAGTGCTCGTACTGTAACAGTATTTGTATTGCAATAATGCTCGTACTGTAATAGTATTTGTATTGTAACAGTGCTCGTACTGTAATAGTATTTGTATTGTAACAGTGCTCGTACTGTAACAGTATTTGTATTGTAACAGTGCTCGTACTGTAATAGTATTTGTATTCCAACACTGCTCGTACTGTAATAGTATTTGTATTGCAATAATGTTCGTACTGTAATAGTATTTGTATTGTAACAGTGCTCGTACTGTAACAGTATTTGTATTGTAATAATGCTCGTACCGTAATAGTATTGGTATTGTAACAGTGCTCGTACTGTAATAGTATTTGTATTGTAATAATGCTCGTACTGTAATAGTATTTGTATTGTAACAGTGCTCGTACTGTAATAGTATTTGTATTGTAACAGTGCTCGTACTGTAACAGTATTGTATTGTAATAATGCTCGTACTGTAATAGTATTTGTTTTGTAACAGTGCTAGTACTGTAACAGTGCTCGTGCTGTAACAGTATTTGTATTGTAATAATGCTCGTACTGAAACAGTATTTGTATTGTAATAATGCTCGTACTGTAATAGTATTTGTATTGTAACAATGCACGTACTGTAATAGTATTTGTATTTTAACAGTGCTCGTACTGTAATAGTATTTGTATTGTAACAGTGCTCGTACTGTAACAGTATTTGTATTGTAACAGTGCTCGTACTGTAATAGTATTTGTATTCTAACAGTGCTCGTACTGTAATAGTATTTGTATTGCAATAATGTTCGTACTGTAATAGTATATGTATTGTAACAGTGCTCGTACTGTAACAGTATTGTATTGTAATAATGCTCGTACTGTAATAGTATTTGTTTTGTAACAGTGCTAGTACTGTAACAGTGCTCGTGCTGTAACAGTATTTGTATTGTAATAATGCTCGTACTGAAACAGTATTTGTATTGTAATAATGCTCGTACTGTAATAGTATTTGTATTGTAATAATGCTCGTACTGTAATAGTATTTGTACCGTATTAGTGCATGTACTGTAATAGTATTCCTATTGAAATATTTCTCGTACTGTAATAGTATTTGTATCGTAATTGTTCTCGTAGTTTATTAGTATTTTTGTATCGTAATCATTCTCGTACTTTAATACTATTTGTATCGTAATAGTGCTCGTACTGTAATAGTATGTGTATCGTAATAGTTCTCGTACTGTAATAGTATTTGTTAAGTAATAGTATTTGTAATGTAATAGTATTTGTATCGTAATAGTGCTCGTACTGTAATAGTATTTCTATCGTAATAGTGCTCGTACTGTAATAGTATTTGTATCGTAATAGTGCTCGTACTGTAACAGTATTTGTATCGTAATAGTTCTCGTACTGTAATAGTATTTGTATCGTAATAGTTCTCGTACTGTAATAGTATTTGTATCGTAATAGTTCTTGTAATGTAATAGTATTTGTATCGTAATAATTCTCGTACTGTAATAGTATTTGTTAAGTAATAGTATTTGTAATGTAATAGTATTTGTATCATAATAGTGCTCGTACTGTAATAGTATTTGTATCGTAATAGTGCTCGTACTGCAATAGTATTTGTATCGTAATAGTGCTCGTACTGTAACAGTATTTGTATCGTAATAGTTCTCGTACTGTAATAGTATTTGTATCGTAATAGTGCTCGTACTGTAATAGTATTTGTATCGTAATAGTGCTCGTACTGTAATAGTTTTTGTATCGTAATAGTGCTCGTACTGTAATAGTATTTGTATCGTAATAGTTCTCGTACTGTAATAGTATTTGTATCGTAATAGTGCTCGTACTGTAACAGTATTTGTATCGTAATAGTGCTCGTACTGTAACAGTATTTGTATCGTAATAGTGTTCGTACTGTAATAGCATTTGTATCGTAATAGTTCTTGTACTGTAATAGTATTTGTACCGTAATAGTTCTCGTACTGTAATAGTATTTGTACCGTAATAGTTCTCGTACTGTAATAGTATTTGTATCGTAATAGTACTCGTACTATAATAGTATTTGTATCGTAACAGTGCTCGTACTGTAACAGTATTTATACCGTAATAGTGCTCGTACTGTAATAGTATTTGTATCGTAATAGTTCTCGTACTGTAATAGTATTTGTATCGTAATAGTTCTCGTACTGTAATAGTATTTGTATCGTAATAGTGCTCGTACTATAATAGTATTTGTACCGTAATAGTTCTCGTACTGTAATAGTATTTGTATCGTAATCGTGCTCGTACTGTAATAGTATTTGTATCGTAATAGTTCTCGTACTGTAATAGTATTTGTATCGTAATAGTGCTCGTACTGTAACAGTATTTGTATCGTAATAGTGCTCGTACTGTAACAGTATTTATATCGTAATAGTTCTCGTACTGTAATAGTATTTGTATCGTAATAGTGCTCGTACTGTAATAGTATTTGTAGCGTAATAGTTCTCGTACTGTAATAGTATTTGTATCGTAATAGTGCTCGTACTGTAACAGTATTTGTATCGCAATAGTGCTCGTACTGTAACAGTATTTATATCGTAATAGTTCTCGTACTGTAATAGTATTTGTAGCGTAATAGTTCTCGTACTGTAATAGTATTTGTATCGTAATAGTGCTTGTACTGTAATAGTATTTGTACCGTAATAGTTCTCGTATGTAATAGTATTTGTATCGTAATAGTGCTCGTACTGTAATAGTATTTATATCGTAATAGTTCTCGTATTGTAATAGTATTTGTAGCGTAATAGTTCTCGTACTGTAATAGTATTTGTAGCGTAATAGGTCTCGTACTGTAATAGTATTTGTATCGTAATATTGCTCGTACTGTAACAGTATTTATATCTTAATAGTTCTCGTACTGTAATAGTATTTGTACCGTAATAGTTCTCGTACTGTAATAGTATTTGTACCGTAATAGTTCTCGTACTGTAATAGTATTTGTAAAGTAATAGTATTTGTACCGTAATAGTATTTGTAGCGTAATAGTTCTCGTACTGTAATAGTATTTGTACCGTAATAGTATTTGTAGCGTAATAGGTCTTGTACTGTAACAGTATTCCTATTGAAATAGTTCTCGTACTGTAATAGTATTTGTATCGTAATAGTTCTCGTACTGTAATAGTATTTGTACCGTAATAGTATTTGTAGCGTAATAGGTCTTGTACTGTAACAGTATTCCTATTGAAATAGTTCTCGTACTGTAATAGTATTGTCGGTGATACTAAGTCTACTGTATTAGTGTTATATTGTAATAGTACTTCTACTGAAATAATATTCAATCGTAATAGTATTGCACTGAAATAGTACTTTTGCTATATTAGTATCGTATTGTAATGGTACTTTTGCTATATTAGTATTGTATATTAATGCTACTTTTGCTATATTAGTATCGTATTGTAATGGTACTTTTGCTATATTAGTATCGTATTGTAATGGTACTTTTGCTATATTAGTATCGTATTGTAATGGTACTTTTGCTATATTAGTATCGTATTGTAATGGTACTTTTGCTATATTAGTATTGTATATTAATGGTACTTTTGCTATATTAGTATCGTATTGTAATGGTACTTTTGCTATATTAGTATCGTATAGTCATGGTACTTTTGCTATATTAGTATTGTATATTAATGGTACTTTTGCTATATTAGTATCGTATTGTAATGGTACTTTTGCTATATTAGTATCGTATAGTCATGGTACTTTTGCTATATTAGTATTGTATATTAATGGTACTTTTGCTATATTAGTATCGTATTGTAATGGTACTTTTGCTATATTAGTATCGTATAGTCATGGTACTTTTGCTATATTAGTATCGTATTGTAATGGTACTTTTGCTATATTAGTATCGTATAGTCATGGTACTTTTGCTATATTAGTATCGTATTGTAATGGTACTTTTGCTATATTAGTATTGTATTGTAATGGTACTTTTGCTATATTAGTATTGTATTGTAATGGTACTTTTGCTATATTAGTATCGTATTGTAATGGTACTTTTGCTATATTAGTATCGTATTGTAATGGTACTTTTGCTATATTAGTATCGTATAGTCATGGTACTTTTGCTATATTAGTATCGTATTGTAATGGTACTTTTGCTATATTAGTATTGTATTGTAATGGTACTTTTGCTATATTAGTATCGTATTGTAATGGTACTTTTGCTATATTAGTATCGTATTGTAATGGTACTTTTGCTATATTAGTATCGTATAGTCATGGTACTTTTGCTATATTAGTATTGTATATTAATGGTACTTTTGCTATATTAGTATCGTATTGTAATGGTACTTTTGCTATATTAGTATTGTATTGTAATGGTACTTTTGCTATATCAGTACTGTATTGTAATGGTGCATTTGCTCTAAATAATACTACTACTGTAATAATACTGTAACAGTATTCCTAGCGTAATATAACGTATTGTAAAAGTAGGCTACTATAGTAGTATTTGCGAATGTTACAATATACATTGACACCAAGATGTTACAAAATACATAATAAACAAAATAACAATAATATGAAATTAGCATGAGTTAATCCCCTATAATGGACAGCCGCAATCATGGCTTAAAGAATGCAACTCTCCCACTATTTATTGCAAATTGCATTCACGCCTAATCCGACCACGTGGCCACTTTAATTGGACCAAATAAAACCGCTACCAATAAATAAAGCGACGCGCAAGCACCAATTAACGCTCAGCACTTGTTACTCACGCGTTTATATTTAAGAATTACATTCGTCCTCTCTCCAACTGTCTGTCCTAGGATAAAATTCCTCCACGCACCGATTGAGACATTGCTCTTATTTATTCAGCATTTGCTACTGGGTACTGCATGCTTCTCTGGGTACTGCATGCTTCTCTGGGTACTGCATGCTTCTCATATTTTGAGGAACGTTGTTGAGTGGAGACACCCGCAATTTTGACAATTCGCATAGTAACTAGTTTTTATGTTTTTATTACGAAATAGTCAACGTTGGAAAATAAATGAATATGATTGATTTTTGTAGTTTTAAGGCGATCTCTGAGGATGACTATAGGACAGGGAGAGGATGGTTGAATATATGTAGGGTTAAGGTACGCAGTATAAAGCTCTCTGGTGGAGGATAAGGGAGTCATGGCATCCAGCGGATGGAGTCGTGTCCATGGAATGTACCTATTCAGATCACCCTCTCATCCTCCATGTAAGGAGGAGGATAAGGGAGTCATGGCATCCAGCGGATGGAGTCGTGTCCATGGAATGTACCTATTCAGATCACCCTCTCATCCTCCATGTAAGGAGGAGGATAAGGAATGGCAGATTCAAGAACTCCGGACAGGTTTTGAGGCATGGGCGACCGCCATTTTGACTATTTATAGCTCTAAACCTTTTATACATAACCTAGTGTGTTCACTATACAACGTTTGGGAAGAAAATGAGTGGTTTGAGTTTTGAATACGATCAGTCAGTGTGACTAATAACGCCCAAGAAGGGAAGGCACAGAATGTGGTTAAATGCGGGATTACGGTAGGGGACAAAGATATCCTGTGGTAGACAGCAAAGAGAGAAGCAAGTAGACCTACCCTCAAGAGGGTGGGGGGGTTGTAGGCTACTACTAGGTTCCCGGTAGTGTTAGTACGTTCATTGACTGCCGCATTACTCACTTTGTCACTCCTATCTTATTCATCCTTGCAGAGCGATTGAGTAAAATGAAAATAAAACTCAACAAAGCTTCGTGCTCCGATTTTGACCAAATGTTTTACCATAAATAGTAACATTAAATTATTTTAATATTCTGTCTTAAAAAACGTACTAATTAATTTTTGGAAAACTTGTTTCATCGGTTAGGTTTATTCAGTAAGATTGCCCTATGTACTTTGTATGAATTGAAGGCGGACATATGAAACCATATGTCCATATGTAGAGTTGCGAAGACTTGTGCGAAGGAGAGGATTGGTTCAAAAATGTTTCGCGACATGGTTGAAGAGACTTGTGCGAAGAAGAGGATTGGTTCCAAAATGTTTCGCGACTTGGCTGAGAAGACTTGTGTGCAAAGGTAGGAACACAGGCGCCTTTTGTCTTACCATCAACGAGGAATTAAAGTTTTTAATGCAAATAAAACAAACCTCACTTGAAATATTTTGTCGAAATATGTAAAATAAAAAATGTAAGTTAGGTAAGTCTAAATACTTACGTTTATGGCGAACAAAAGGGTAATGGTAAACACGTTAGAGATTCCTTGTCCGTATCTACTGAATATCGTCAATTTAAACGCCGCAGTAAAAGAAATATTACAAGAACACCAAACGTATTTTAAGACAATTATGCGTGCATTTCCAATTACAATACCGGCCGTACCAGAGACGGAGAGATTCGTTCATTAAACTGAACGACACTCTTTCAACTCGTTCACTAAAACGATTCGTTCATTAAAATATTCGCGCTCTGCTATCTGCATTGCAGGGCTCAAAAGGTACGTACTTCGGTTGTGTGTTAACCCTTACACTATCGCCCACTTGACTACACGTCGTACAGGCTTACACATTGTTTAGTAAGGACTTTAATAACAACTAAACCCATCTTTATACATTCATATCACGTCACGTCATTAAGTGCTTCAAGTCAAACAGCCTAATTCTAAATTACCTTCTTAATTATCTATATATTGTAAAAAAATTTATGCAAAAACTTTTTAAATTGCCTAATCCTTTTTAAAACTACATTAATTTTTGATTTAATACTCATTTTAATTTAAACCTCAATAAATAATCCACATTTTCCAAATTTGTTACAAAAAATTGAAAACATTTACTTTACAATTTTCGCCTAAGGAAAATTTTTTGGAGAGATATTGTTTTCGAAAACGTTCTATTTAATACTGGTTATTTAACGAATTATGCAATCGGTAAACAAATTGTCGAAAGGTAAATTTATATAAATCTATAAAAGATGTCACAACTAACTGATTCAATGCACTTCCAAAAAACGCACCTATATTAATAAACGCATAGCTATGATAGGAACAGGCTTGAAATGTGGAGGGAAATTTCGTTTGTAGAGGCGTGCTAGAAGGGGGTTGAAATATTCTATCAAGTGTGTTTTTTCAAAATGTCTGACATAGAACAGCTGCTGCAATTGACTCATGTAAGTGATCAGTTGCTTCAAATTAGGTAAATAGTCATTGAATAGCAAAATAGGAAGTAGTCGAAATATGCAATTATTGGTCAAATCACTTGTCGATAGATACAATTAATCGAAAATAAAAGCTATCGAAAAATAGGAGGATATGACAATGTTAGAAATACGAGGTTTACTGTTAGTGAAAGAGTCCGTAAGCGTTTATCTTACGATTAGTGTTTGTTTTATTGGAATAGAATTAGAAAGGTAAAAGTTCGCTTCTCGTCGCAATTTCCCAATGGAGCCGGTACGGAACTACACTACTTGATCTAAATAGAACAAACAATACTTCGGACGGATGACGTGGGAGCAATGATCAGGTGTAAGGAAAGTGGAGCATCCGAACACACTGAACACTTTACTGTAGCTAAAAGTGATGTTCCCAGGCTAAATATCCCCCGCACTACTATTTTTACTGGTGGCAGACGTAAACAACTGAAGTCCCAGGGTACTATTAACATTTAATTACACGCATGTTAACAAATCTTTTATATATATTCCAGAACATTTTTCTGCATCTCCTAACATTACAATATTTTCGGTTGTTGGCGTGTTTGGGAATGACTCCATTTTCAAAACCTGAATAGAAGTAATATTGTAATAGTAATAAGAATGACAGGATAATGTAATCAAATATATACAAATTTTCCCAACAGAAGTGAAGATAGGTATATTAATAATTTCAATTTTCTGAAATGTTTATATGTTTATATATGTCTGTGTGAGTGTGTGTGTCTCTGTGTGTATGTGTGTGTGTGTGTGTCTGTGTGTATGTATGTATGTGTGTGTGTGTGTGTGTCGTGTGTGTTGTGTGTATATATATATATTAAATGTGGTGATATGTTTTCTTGTATATATAGTTAATAGATTTAAAATATTTCAAACACAAGAATACTTTTAATGAATATATTTATTCAAAGCTTTTCGCCAATAAAAAAGTATCAGCATCTTCAGCATTAGATAATTATTTTTCCTGAAGATGCTGATACTTTTTTATTGGCGAAAAGCTTTGAATAAATATATTCATTAAAAGTATTCTTGTGTTTGAAATATTTTAAATTTATTAAATATATATTTGTGTGTGTGTGTGTGTGTGTGTGTGTGTGTGTGTGTGTGTGTGTGTGTGTGTGTGTGTGTGTGTGTGTGTGTGTGTGTGTGTGTGTGTGTGTGTGTGTGTGTGTGTGTGTGTGTGTGTGTGTGTGTGTGTGTGTGTGTGTGTGTGTGTGTGTGTGTGTGTGTGTGTGTGTGTGTGTGTGTGTGTGTGTGTGTGTGTGTGTGTGTGTGTGTGTGTGTGTGTGTGTGTGTGTGTGTGTGTGTGTGTGTGTGTGTGTGTGTGTGTGTGTGTGTGTGTGTGTGTGTGTGTGTGTGTGTGTGTGTGTGTGTGTGTGTGTGTGTAAAGGTAACTCCCCAGTAATAAGGTTCAACAGCCCATTATTACCTTAGATTTGGCTACAGGTAGACATTTCAACAGGTCGAATTGACACAGGAACTTTGCAAAATACAAACCAATTATATTTACCTGCTGACCACAGGGTCAAGTATTTGAATACTGTATAAGCCCAGTAAGGTAGCTTTACCATATCTCGTCCAAGAATCGTTTTTATAAAAACATACTGTTATTATATTTATATTTAAATAAATAAAAGTCTAGCAAAATGCGTACAAATTGTTATGGCAAGACACGAACAAAGTAGTAATGCATAAGGGTAAGAATATAGACATAGGAATGCCAAGTATGAGAAGAAAGGTACAATGCATGGGACATCTTATGAGCTAAAGTAAACAAAGGGCGCATCGGCTGACAATTCAAGGACACGTGCCAGCAGTAGGGACCCGGTAGGGGAATATATCCTTGGTTCCAAGTAGTCGGTGTTTCGGATAGGTACCTGCTGCAACGTTGGCTCCAAGTAGTCGGTGTTTCGGATAGGTACCTGCTGCAACGTTGGTTCCAAGTAGTCGGTGTTTCGGATAGGTACCTGCTGCAACGTTGGCTCCAAGTAGTCGGTGTTTCGGATAGTACCTGCTGCAACGTTGGTTCCAAGTAGTCGGTGTTTCGGATAGGTACCTGCTGCAACGTTGGTTCCAAGTAGTCGGTGTTTCGGATAGGTACCTGCTGCAACGTTGGTTCCAAGTAGTCGGTGTTTCGGATAGGTACCTGCTGCAACGTTGGCTCCAAGTAGTCGGTGTTTCGGATAGGTACCTGCTGCAACGTTGGTTCCAAGTAGTCGGTGTTTCGGATAGGTACCTGCTGCAACGTTGGCTCCAAGTAGTCGGTGTTTCGGATAGGTACCTGCTGCAACGTTGGTTCCAAGTAGTCGGTGTTTCGGATAGGTACCTGCTGCAACGTTGGTTCCAAGTAGTCGGTGTTTCGGATAGGTACCTGCTGCAACGTTGGCTCCAAGTAGTCGGTGTTTCGGATAGGTACCTGCTGCAACGTTGGCTCCAAGTAGTCGGTGTTTCGGATAAATACCTGCTGCAACGTTGGTTCCAAGTAGTCGGTGTTTCGGATAGGTACCTGCTGCAACGTTGGCTCCAAGTAGTCGGTGTTTCGGATAGGTACCTGCTGCAACGTTGGCTCCAAGTAGTCGGTGTTTCGGATAGTACCTGCTGCAACGTTGGTTCCAAGTAGTCGGTGTTTCGGATAGTACCTGCTGCAACGTTGGCTCCAAGTAGTCGGTGTTTCGGATAGGTAGCTGCTGCAACGTTGGCTCCAAGTAGTCGGTGTTTCGGATAGGTACCTGCTGCAACGTTGGTTCCAAGTAGTCGGTGTTTCGGATAGGTACCTGCTGCAACGTTGGCTCCAAGTAGTCGGTGTTTCGGATAGGTACCTGCTGCAACGTTGGCTCCAAGTAGTCGGTGTTTCGGATAGTACCTGCTGCAACGTTGGTTCCAAGTAGTCGGTGTTTCGGATAGGTACCTGCTGCAACGTTGGCTCCAAGTAGTCGGTGTTTAGGATAGGTACCTGCTGCGACGTTGACTCCAAGTAGTCGGTGTTTCGGATAGGTACCTGCTGCAACGTTGGCTCCAAGTAGTCGGTGTTTCGGATAGGTACCTGCTGCAACGTTGGCTCCAAGTAGTCGGTGTTTCGGATAGGTACCTACTGCAACGTTGGCTCCAAGTAGTCGGTGTTTCGGATAGGTACCTGCTGCAACGTTGGCTCCAAGTAGTCGGTGTTTCGGATAGTACCTGCTGCAACGTTGGCTCCAAGTAGTCGGTGTTTCGGATAGTACCTGCTGCAACGTTGGCTCCAAGTAGTCGGTGTTTCGGATAGGTACCTGCTGCAACGTTGGTTCCAAGTAGTCGGTGTTTCGGATAGTACCTGTTGCAACTTTGGTTCCAAGTAGTCGGTGTTTCGGATAGTACCTGCTGCAACGTTGGCTCCAAGTAGTCGGTGTTTCGGATAGGTACCTGCTGCAACGTTGGCTCCAAGTAGTCGGTGTTTCGGATAGGTACCTGCTGCAACGTTGGCTCCAAGTAGTCGGTGTTTCGGATAGGTACCTGCTGCAACGTTGGTTCCAAGTAGTCGGTGTTTCGGATAGGTACCTGCTGCAACGTTGGTTCCAAGTAGTCGGTGTTTCGGATAGGTACCTGCTGCAACGTTGGTTCCAAGTAGTCGGTGTTTCGGATAGGTATCTGCTGCAACGTTGGTTCCAAGTAGTCGGTGTTTCGGATAGGTACCTGCTGCAACGTTGGTTCCAAGTAGTCGGTGTTTCGGATAGGTACCTGCTGCAACGTTGGTTCCAAGTAGTCGGTGTTTCGGATAGGTACCTGCTGCAACGTTGGTTCCAAGTAGTCGGTGTTTCGGATAGGTACCTGCTGCAACGTTGGCTCCAAGTAGTCGGTGTTTCGGATAGGTACCTGCTGCAACGTTGGCTCCAAGTAGTCGGTGTTTCGGATAGTACCTGCTGCAACGTTGGTTCCAAGTAGTCGGTGTTTCGGATAGGTACCTGCTGCAACGTTGGCTCCATGTAGTCGGTGTTTAGGATAGTACCTGCTGCAACGTTGGCTCCAAGTAGTCGGTGTTTCGGTTAGGTACCTGCTGCGACGTTGACTCCAAGTAGTCGGTGTTTCGGATAGGTACCTGCTGCAACGTTGGTTCCAAGTAGTCGGTGTTTCGGATAGGTACCTGCTGCAACGTTGGTTCCAAGTAGTCGGTGTTTCGGATAGGTACCTGCTGCAACGTTGGTTCCAAGTAGTCGGTGTTTCGGATAGGTATCTGCTGCAACGTTGGTTCCAAGTAGTCGGTGTTTCGGATAGGTACCTGCTGCAACGTTGGTTCCAAGTAGTCGGTGTTTCGGATAGGTACCTGCTGCAACGTTGGTTCCAAGTAGTCGGTGTTTCGGATAGGTACCTGCTGCAACGTTGGTTCCAAGTAGTCGGTGTTTCGGATAGGTACCTGCTGCAACGTTGGTTCCAAGTAGTCGGTGTTTCGGATAGGTACCTGCTGCAACGTTGGTTCCAAGTAGTCGGTGTTTAGGATAGTACCTGCTGCAACGTTGGCTCCAAGTAGTCGGTGTTTAGGATAGTACCTGCTGCAACGTTGGCTCCAAGTAGTCGGTGTTTCGGATAGGTACCTGCTGCGACGTTGACTCCAAGTAGTCGGTGTTTCGGATAGGTACCTGCTGCAACGTTGGCTCCAAGTAGTCGGTGTTTCGGATAGGTACCTGCTGCAACGTTGGCTCCAAGTAGTCGATGTTTCGGATAGGTACCTGCTGCAACGTTGGCTCCAAGTAGTCGGTGTTTCGGATAGGTACCTGCTGCAACGTTGGCTCCAAGTAGTCGGTGTTTCGGATAGTAGCTGCTGCAACGTTGGCTCCAAGTAGTCGGTGTTTCGGATAGTACCTGCTGCAACGTTGGCTCCAAGTAGTCGGTGTTTCGGATAGGTACCTGCTGCAACGTTGGTTCCAAGTAGTCGGTGTTTCGGGTAGTACCTGCTGCAACTTTGGTTCCAAGTAGTCGGTGTTTCGGATAGTACCTGCTGCAACGTTGGCTCCAAGTAGTCGGTGTTTCGGATAGGTACCTGCTGCAACGTTGGCTCCAAGTAGTCGGTGTTTCGGATAGGTACCTGCTGCAACGTTAGTTCCAAGTAGTCGGTGTTTCGGATAGGTACCTGCTGCAACGTTGGCTCCAAGTAGTCGGTGTTTCGGATAGGTACCTGCTGCAACGTTGGTTCCAAGTAGTCAGTGTTTCGGATAGGTACCTGCTGCGACGTTGGCTCCAAGTAGTCGGTGTTTCGGATAGGTACCTGCTGCAACGTTGGCTCCAAGTAGTCGATGTTTCGGATAGTACCTGCTGCAACGTTGACTCCAAGTAGTCGGTGTTTCGGATAGGTACCTGCTGCAACGTTGGTTCCAAGTAGTCGGTGTTTCGGATAGGTACCTGCTGCAACGTTGGCTCCAAGTAGTCGGTGTTTCGGATAGGTACCCGCTGCAACGTTGGCTCCAAGTAGTCGGTGTTTCGGATAGTACCTGCTGCAACGTTGGCTCCAAGTAGTCGGTGTTTTGGATAGGTACCTGCTGCAACGTTGGTTCCAAGTAGTCGGTGTTTCGGATAGTACCTGCTGCAACTTTGGTTCCAAGTAGTCGGTGTTTCGGATAGTACCTGCTGCAACGTTGGCTCCAAGTAGTCGGTGTTTCGGATAGGTACCTGCTGCAACGTTGGCTCCAAGTAGTCGGTGTTTCGGATAGGTACCTGCTGCAACGTTGGTTCCAAGTAGTCGGTGTTTCGGATAGGTACCTGCTGCAACGTTGGCTCCAAGTAGTCGGTGTTTCGGATAGGTACCTGCTGCAACGTTGGTTCCAAGTAGTCAGTGTTTCGGATAGGTACCTGCTGCGACGTTGGCTCCAAGTAGTCGGTGTTTCGGATAGGTACCTGCTGCAACGTTGGCTCCAAGTAGTCGGTGTTTCGGATAGTACCTGCTGCAACGTTGACTCCAAGTAGTCGGTGTTTCGGATAGGTACCTGCTGCAACGTTGGTTCCAAGTAGTCGGTGTTTCGGATAGGTACCTGCTGCAACGTTGACACCAAGTAGTCGGTGTTTCGGATAGGTACCTGCTGCAACGTTGGTTCCAAGTAGTCGGTGTTTCGGATAGGTACCTGCTGCAACGTTGGTTCCAAGTAGTCGGTGTTTCGGATAGGTACCTGCTGCAACGTTGGCTCCAAGTAGTCGGTGTTTCGGATAGGTACCTGCTGCAACGTTGGTTCCAAGTAGTCGGTGTTTCGGATAGGTACCTGCTGCAACGTTGGTTCCAAGTAGTCGGTGTTTCGGAGAGGTACCTGCTGCAACGTTGGTTCCAAGTAGTCGGTGTTTCGGATAGGTACCTGCTGCAACGTTGGTTCCAAGTAGTCGGTGTTTCGGATAGGTACCTGCTGCAACGTTGGTTCCAAGTAGTCGGTGTTTCGGATAGGTACCTGCTGCAACGTTGGTTCCAAGTAGTCGGTGTTTCGGATAGGTACCTGCTGCAACGTTGGTTCCAAGTAGTCGGTGTTTCGGATAGGTACCTGCTGCAACGTTGGTTCCAAGTAGTCGGTGTTTCGGATAGGTACCTGCTGCAACGTTGGTTCCAAGTAGTCGGTGTTTCGGATAGGTACCTGCTGCAACGTTGGTTCCAAGTAGTCGGTGTTTCGGATAGGTACCTGCTGCAACGTTGGTTCCAAGTAGTCGGTGTTTCGGATAGGTACCTGCTGCAACGTTGGTTCCAAGTAGTCGGTGTTTCGAATAGGTACCTGCTGCAACGTTGGCTCCAAGTAGTCGGTGTTTCGGATAGGTACCTGCTGCAACGTTGGCTCCAAGTAGTCGGTGTTTCGGATAGGTGCCTGCTGCAACGTTGGCTCCAAGTAGTCGGTGTTTCGGGTAGGTACCTGCTGCAACGTTGGCTCCAAGTAGTCGGTGTTTCGGATAGGTACCTGCTGCAACGTTACAGAACAGGGTTTCTATTCGCCAACCTTCACAACGGTCAAGGAGAGTTGTGTGTCTCTGATTCTGGGATACAGAGAGACTGGAAGATTGGGACTTACGTAACAAGGAATATGACGTACCCTACGAATATTTCGGAACGAAGTCACCAACGAAGAAATAAGGTATCCGCAAGGTGAGATAGAAACAGAGATATTGATAGGTATAGAGATAGATAGATAGACAGACAGACACACACTCAGATAGACAGACAAAGAGAGAGAGAGAGAGTAAGTGTAAAAGTATCAAGAAGCCTGGAGAAGCACTTCTGGCTGGCCTACCTTGCGTCGATGCTCCTCACATCTACCCAACAGATCTGCCACAAATAAACCAGTACAACCTCGTTAATAGTCAATATTAGAAACGGACAAGAAACACGAAGCTAAACAACGGGATTTTATTTACAACAGACAATTCTAAACGCAAACATTATCGCTGAATAGCAAATAATATTTGTAAAAGATTCACCTTCAAACTCTGGACACCATGTCCGAGCGCTTGAATACAGTAAATACCACGAAATACCTAATAAACTAATGCAATGTTATTCGACGTAACTAGATTAATTCAAATCGTATTCATCGGAATTATTTAAAGGCTTTTGGAAAAGCCAACCTCAAACATTAAACCTCTACAATAATAACAGTGTGTTTACAATTAATTCTGATTAGCAGTAGCAAAATAAACCTCATACTGTTTTCCTAATTACTGAATATGTTAAAAAGGTATTGAAACATCTTCGGGGGGAGTAAAAATATGGACAGATGACGTGAGCCTTCCGAATTTCCCCGAAGATTTCCGAAATACGTACATGGCGAATAAAGGTAACAGCTGTTTTCTTAGAGGTTACTTCAATCAAATGCTTAAATTATGTTCCAATGTGATTTTCTATAGTATCAGAAATATCGTCCATTCGGTTACACAATCAGATATGTACGATTTCATACAACAACTGTATATACCAACTGATTTCTTTCAAGTCACCTTTAGGGCCTATTATTTAATTTACTATACTAGAGTCTGTTTCTTAAAATTTAAAAACTTTGAGAATTTAAAAATGAGAATGTAAAATTTTTTTGAATAATTTAAAATTATTGTAATGGGGTTATGTTTTGATTTAAAACACTTGGCCGATTTCTATAAGACATTAGAATATACAATAAATACAGAATATAATAAAAGTAAAGACTTTTAAAATAAAAGGTTTACTTTTTTTACTTCAATTTCTTATTCTTATTTTAACCTTATTTCTTACCGTACAAAGTATACATTTCGGATATACAAGAACGTCCTGTAACTTTTACAGATGATCTGCGGTTATGCATTTAGTATTCACTCCATATACTTCTGGTATTGTATCAGCTGTAAGGATATTTAATATTCTCCTTTATTACATCCATGCGCACAGATATAAATTTAATCCAATACAGTCGTACAGTCTGTGATTGATCGTGGTTCTTACATTCAATGAGAGGCAAAAATATTCAGTCATGTTTAAGTGAACTGACATTAAGAACCGGGTCGTATGATATTGCTTTCGTACAGGCCGGGTCTGTGCGTTGACATTTTATAGAGATTTTATCAAGACCGAGACACATACGTACTGGCGTTAACTCACTTAACATGTGACCAGATGGCATTTCAGTAACGTCAATGGAAGAGAGTTAATAACCTGGGAAGAGAAGAGGCTTCAGCTGAGATGTTGTTATAAAGCCCAAACATTCAGTATTTACACGATAGCAACTTGTAATCCAATTTTAAATTACATTTTTACGTAAAAATGATTAAAATTAACGAGTTCAAAATATAAAGACCAGTAATAGGAAAATGAACTAATATGTTACACAATTATTATTCCAAGACCACAAATGGGTTTACATGTAAGAGTAAAGATTTCGTTGGTCAAAAGCCACAGAATATTAATGGTTAATAGTGGAAAGGAATTGTCTAAGAACTTTGGACACACTAATGCTATCTACACATAAATGTATACATGCTATGCTGTATATTCAAGCGGTTTATCAACCTTGTACGCCTGGCGAAGACAAGTCATTATGCCGCAACCCTTCTCCTATTACTTTCGTATATTCTTCTTCCCACAGGGGGTTGTAACTTAGAGACGGTTCCCTATGATCGCGATGGAGAGTGGATCTACTTCAGAGAAGCAGGCCTATTTTCGATATATGAGGTTTAATGTCCTTACCCTGACCCCATCTATTACTCATAAATGATCCTATTTCCGATATCACACTGTTTCTATATATACATGACCCTATCTATTGTTCACAATAGGCGCTATCCTATCACTCGAGAATTATCCTATCAAAGGGTTTATGTCCCTACCCTAGCCCTATCTATTGTTCACAATAGGTACTACCCTATCACTCGAGAATTATCCTATCAAAGGGTTTATGTCCCTACCCTGGCCTTCCTATTGTTCACAATAGGTACTATCCTATCACTCGAGAATTATCCTATCAAAGGGTTTACGTCCCTACCCTGGCCCTATCTATTGTTCACAATAGGTACTACCCTATCACTCGAGAATTATCCTATCAAAGGGTTTACGTCCCTACCCTGGCCCTATCTATTGTTCACAATAGGTACTACCCTATCACTCGAGAATTATCCTATCAAAGGGTTTACGTCCCTACCCTGGCCCTATCTATTGTTCACCCTTATCTGTATACTACCCTATCACACGCAAATGATGCTATCGTTCGATCGCCTTAAAACGACAACATAATATTTATTGAATACAGTACCCGGCACCTATACACCTAAGGTTTGTACCGTCCACCCACCACCTGACGTACAGTCAGGCCTGTAGATACGCTATCACAGGAATGCATCTGCGTCAGTGTGACTATGCGTATCTTGTGTTTAGCCTTCACTCGAGCCGTACAAATGCACGTTGATTGGCTTATTGAGATCGATCAGATCCACTTCTAAGCTTATCTCTGTTTCACTTCACACAAAGCCTGAATGCTTCAGTCCAGTTACGCAATGCTAAAACCACTGTAAATCACCAGAACAATAATGTAATTTATTCTCTTCTCTGTTTACTTGCGTAACCCCGTTAGATTCGCGCGCACAGATACGCCCGTCTGTATACAGACCTATTCTTGCTTATAGCGATCATAAAAACAGAAGCTTGTCAGCCAGTCCCTCTCATGATATGAAACAAACGCTGTCCCCCAGAACACCTTCAGCCTTTCCTCCCATGTTCCTACCCTCAGCTAGTATTGCAGGAGACAGACGCTGCATAACCTTGGGTGGGGGGGGGGGACCACACCGCTTACTTTTCTTTCTGACTCCCTGATAGCGATCATTCACGCACCGCAGACCGTAGCTGTTCCATAACACGGTTAACGATACTTCACGACTTGAAGTCCCTTTCGTGAAACAACACTTTCGACACTTAGCAACAAGGTTCTACAAACAGGTCCACGCACTTACAACATCCTCACTGGGTAGGTAAATCCCAATACACAACATTCACAGGTGGCTGAAGGAGCAGCTCTGTCCCTAAATATTCTTTAGTCCTGCATCACAGTCCTGTTTCAAGTGACGCAAGACCACATCCCGAGAAATACTAGTTTTTGTGTTGCGAGTTCCAGTTTCCAGTAGGCGGAAGAAGAAGTGCTTGTCACTCTCACACATAGCCTCACCTATCAAGGTATATGCGGTAATACCCTCCACATATGTATGTCCGACTCACCAGAGCTCCTGCATGATCTACCGAAGAGTGGTTTCGGACAGGGTTCCATTCTTGTCTAGTTTTTTCATTACGCTTATAGTAAAACTCGATTTTCCATGGAAAGAGTTTGTTAGCTTGGCACATGGCTGCCATGCTCATGTTAAAGGGAGACAGTTCACTAAATGATAGCTGTCACGAGGGTTGGGCATATTTCATGGGCTTAGACCCGAGGGCTCATTGAGTAAAAAAAAGCAATCATCTGGTTGCTCCCAAAATACATAGACGTTGTTTTTATCTTTTAGAAAGATAATCCAGCGAAAAGTGTTAATAAATTTACTCAAACCTAAAAACATATACTTCAATCAGCCATTGCACCTCTTCACTGCTTAATTGCCCTTTGTAAGAGAGTGGCGGCTTTAAACGCTAAACCACTGTAAAAACTTGTTGAAAAATCATTTTTCATTGAGAAATAAATTTATACTCAGTATATTTGTAATTGCTAATAACGCAGAATACAGTTGTGGCGCACATAAAAGTAGCCCCGTAAAATAATGCAATACAATTGAAATGAAATCTGTGTACATATCTTGGATTATTGTAACAATTTACAAAACAATAAAGAGTGTCTAGAAATCTGGCAAGTTCTGCGTCACACACCGACTTGCTGTGATGAATGCCGAGTCTACTTACGGACGTGGTTCTATACGAGCTGCGATGTTACCAACAACTACAGAAGTTCCGACTAAATTACGCTGATTTCTTGATGTATTTACAACTGTGCTCGTACTACGCCATTCTCGTGGCAACACCTGAACCATCCTCTTGCCAGGAACAGCATTCTCTGGGCATTTCTTACAAAACGTTTTCCGCGTTTTATTAATGGAACCTCTTCGAACACAGCAAACTCTCTGTTCCCCTGAATACGTCTGTATTGTGCCGAGTAACCAGCCTACATCGAGGTGTTTCCTACCCTACTATGGCCTTCACATTTGCAGGTTGTACACGTTGAGGGAAAAATAAGGGGAATTTCCCTTTATTCGGCATAAGCATTATACAATCTCGGCTAAGTTACGGAGGTGCTTTTACATGCGCCACCGTGTAGAAGGAGACTGTAGCTAACCTATTCCTACAAGTTACAGAGTGTGTTACCGAGGGGTAACAGACAACCTGTTGTCGTTACAAACCGTTATAACTTGCCCCGGTTCGTTAAATAAGTTGAGTTAGCAAGATGAACAAACTCAATACTGATTAAATCGTTCAGTTTGTAAAAAGTAAACGATATATAACATTATATTTTGTAAACATTTTAAATTAAACTCTTGAAGGTGGAGCAAATAAAAGTTGCATGGGAGTAGTGACGTCATCGCTTAGAAATTCCCACCAGAATGCGTTACAATGCCGACGTCTTTAAATCGTCTCAGAGATTTCCGAAAGCAGAAAATGGACTACGTTAGCATGTTAACGGTTAAAGGTTAAAACGGTTTTGTGTTCGTTTAGAAATTATTTTAAAGAAATTATCAAATTTATTTTCATATATATTCAAAAATAACCAATATATTTGATTATATTATGGCATAGCGTAAGAATACGTACAACAGCTGTTTGAATTATTCGCACATGTAGTTACTTTAAGTATTGTACATTAGTAGTAACTCGAATTGTATGTCTAGGGGAAGTTGCATTATTCCTTCTTAATACAGTAACGGTAAATACAATTCCATAGTATAATATAGATAAAACTTTATAAGGTGGCACTTGGGGGCGCGGGCCTAGGCGAGAGGTCGAGGACGAGGGGAGGATGGAGGTGCTCTCAGGTCATTCAAATAAACATCGACCATAGGACGATGTTAATTATTTTGTTATTATTAACACTTTTTAAAGTATAGTAAAAATAACAGCAAATGTAAATAGGGCGTTCACGGAAGCCTGGTAATAGGATTGTCTAAGGGTTGGAACAGGTAGCCAGCGATGAGCCATGACGACAGTACGTGATGACGTCTAGACGACGCATGCACAACCCCTATTCAAGAGTCAAGTGTTAGCTAGTAAAATTTGACCTCTATCTTGTTAACATACATGGTCATATTTAATAAAATTTAGTAAATAAGGTTATTTTACATTCTGTATTATATGGGATTTATACAAGTTTATAAGTAAATGCAATGTATACAAAAATCTGTAAGATAAATCGAACAATTAAATTTTGTTGTAATGTTATGCTACGTTTGTATGTACCTCTTTTAATTGCTTCTATTTTATTTAATAAATTAATTTATTGGAAGTTATTATATAATGCAAATATTCCTCGCATTGTATCTTTTCATCCCATGACGTTTTCAGTTCCTGATTATACTCAAGCAAACATTTCTGATATCTTAAACACTTAAGAAATATCTAATCTTCCATCTATAAATTGCAATTACTTTTACAAAACTTGAAGAAAAAATCAGGCCAGAATTTTAATGTCCCAACTTATTAAATTATGATAAACATTTTGTAAACGACGGAACTTGTAATATTTTGCCGATTAAGTTAACAAGATTCGATAGATTGTCACTAAAACCTTGAAGCAAATTTTAATTAAAACATATTTTCATCAAACAGATTGTCTAGAACAAAGGCAGGAAGAGGAAGAAGAAAACAGCGAAAATATAAACTTACCTGCTGAAACAAGAGGCAGAGTTAGACAAACGGTTGTCACGGCAACGGCGATAAACGACACCATGTTTGAAGTGGTTTTGGAATCCACTTGTGAGAGTTGATCTGGGAGGCGTTCACTTCACTGCATCACTTTGTCACTTGAATAGTTGTCACACACTTTTTGTTAATATTACACTGTCGAAGAGGGCCGGGTTACAAATGTGTGCGAACCCCGCGCACACGACAAGAATTCGGAGGCGCCTTTTTGCTTTACTTGGCGCGCTTTGACATTTTAAACTGTACAATCGCCGCACAGGAATATAATGCTGAAGAATCTGGCGTATATAAGACCCTCTTTGTATGCGTCAACACTGAGCCGCCTCCCCTCAACAGACTATAAGCATAGACGATTTAATTATCTTAAATTAGCGCCTTTAATAAAAGGAGCCTCATTTACTTCTCTCCTTTCCATCCACAGTCATACACATGAATGCATCAATATTTCTAAACATACAGTTTTACAATTGAAAACATAATTATAAACACGCAGTTTGTGTGTGTGTGTGTGTGTGTGTGTGTGTGTGTGTGTGTGTGTGTGTGTGTGTGTGTGTGTGTGTGTGTGTGTGTGTGTGTGTGTTAAAACAAACACTCCATATAGAAGAATATTTTTCAAACAAGATGTTTAAAGCTCTTTCGTCAACAGGCATTATCAGCATTATCAAGGACTATTCTCGTCTATCTCCGGATCAAGAACGTAGTTTAGCCTCCCTAACATAACACTGCCATGATCTCTTTTTATAGTTCCAAATCAAGATGAGCAAGCCATAAAGGAACGCTCTGTAAGGCTTGAACCATTCAGAGAATTGTTTGGCACCTTACAGAGTAATTATTCTACCGACGGCATGAACCAATTAACCGCATGAAGATATCCACCGTTATAAAATCTTAAGAAATCCTGCACAAATTGACGTAAATTAACTATTCGAAAATGTTGTACTTATCGGTTACTTCCACGGGATAAACTCAAGGATTCTGCAACACAAACCTTTCCGGACGATGTAGAAAGCCCTCCGGAATAAAGGGAAACGTGTAATAAAACTGTGTTTACAACCTAAATATGAATTTTTTTTTTAGAAAAAAATTATATTACTAACACAAAGAAAATATTATACATTCGAGGTTTCTTTATATAGGCTAGTAAATTTATTATTCGTCCATTACAATATACATACAAAATATTCGGTGAGTCTGGTTACAGAGAATTAATGTTTCCAAACGAAAGGCTGATTACCGTCATCTTGCACGTGGTGATTGCAACGTAAAGTAATAAGTGAATGAGTGAGTTTCGCCCCACCTTTCTTTCACTTCTACCGTCCTATAATGTTTCCTTTCACTTCTATCGCCCTATAATGTTTCCTTTCACTTCTACCTCCCTATAAAGCGACCTTTCACTTCTACCGCCCTCTAGATTTCTCTTTTACTTTTACACCCCTATAAAAGGACCTTTGACTTCTGCTGTTCTCTAAAGTTCCCTTTTACTTTTACACCCCTATAAAAGGACCTTTGACTTCTGCCGTTCTCTAATGTTCCCTTTCACTTTTACACCCCTATAAAAGGACCTTTGACTTCTACCGCCCTCTAAAGATCCCTTTCACTTCTATCGCCCTATAAAGCGACCTTTCACTTCTACCGCCCTCTAAAGTTCCCTTTCACGTTTACACCCCTATAAAAGGACCTTTGACTTCTGCCGTTCTCTAATGTTCACTTTCACTTTTACCGTCCTATAATGTTCCTTTCTCTTCTACCAGCCTATAAAGTGACCTTTCTCTTCTACCACCCTATAGAGTCCCCTTTCACTTCTACCACCCTATAAAGTTTTCACTATTTTATGGTAATTGAAACTCACCTTTAAATAGATATAAAAAAATAAATTCGGAATTATGGCCTCGCAAAGCATGAGTTCCGGCACAAAGGTAATTTCATTACATTTAAAGTCCCCGTCCTAATTTTGTTTCCACAAAAAAGCTTGTTTGAAAAAAAAACATGAATGATCTGGTCAGGAGAGATGACAATCAAATAAGTAAAAACTGGCTAGCAAATAAATAGATAAACTCAAAGAGGATACATTTTAATTAGGCTACTATGTTTCAAATCTAAGAAAGGTAACTATAAAATTAAAATTACGCAATAATATGTTACTGCATAACAAACGCTTCAGTGGGAAATAACAAACAAAATTATTAACGAAGGGTCGAAAAAGCTCTTAATTTTAGATGTCCCGCATAAAAAACCCATTGGTAATAACATTATAACTTATTCATTGGATGCTACTCGAAAATTTAGAGAGCATCTGTAAGTTGTTGAATTATTCGTGCGCAATGAATACATAGCTCAATCTTACAACAACGCTGTAAAACCGACCCGAGGAGACGGGCAAATCTTATAATTTGTTCTCGAAAAATGTTTTAAAATTGTTAATATCAATTTTAAAAAAAATAATATTTGAGTTTTATACGACGAAAGCAATACGGCAGTAAAAATTAATTTTGTTTAAACACTAAGACAATGTCTTTTCAAAGCTCAAGTTATACTCTAGAAAGGTTTAACCCAGATCTTTTAAATTGCATTGCATTATGGGAATCAATACACATTCTAAAGAGGGTAACAAAACTCCTGTGTGGAGCAAAATTCACATAGGCACATAATGAAAGCACAGTTTTATTGGGTACCCTACCAAAAGAAGGAAATTCGAAACCTCTTCAACTCTGATCGACTTTTAAAGTTTCCAACAAAAGATAGTTATGTGAATATTTTATTTTATTAAATGAATTTACCGGAAGCGTGTAGTCACACAAATTATGTAAATATTTTATTTTATTAAATGAATTTACCGGAAGCGTGTAGTCACACAAATTATGTAAATATTTTATTTTATTAAATGAATTTACCGGAAGCGTGTAGTCACACAAATTATGTAAATATTTTATTTTATTAAATGAATTTACCGGAAGCGTGTAGTCACACAAATTATGTAAATATTTTATTTTATTAAATGAATTTACCGGAAGCGTGTAGTCACACAAATTATGTAAATATTTTATTTTATTAAATGAATTTACCGGAAGCGTGTAGTCACACAAATTATGTAAATATTTTATTTTATTAAATGAATTTACCGGAAGCGTGTAGTCACACAAATTATGTAAATATTTTATTTTATTAAATGAATTTACCGGAAGCGTGTAGTCACACAAATTATGTAAATATTTTTATTTATTAAATGAATTTACCGGAAGCGTGTAGTCACACAAATTATGTAAATATTTTATTTTATTAAATGAATTTACCGGAAGCGTGTAGTCACACAAATTATGTAAATATTTTATTTTATTAAATGAATTTACCGGAAGCGTGTAGTCACACAAATTATGTAAATATTTTATTTTATTAAATGAATTTACCGGAAGCGTGTAGTCACACAAATTATGTAAATATTTTATTTTATTAAATGAATTTACCGGAAGCGTGTAGTCACACAAATTATGTAAATATTTTATTTTATTAAATGAATTTACCGGAAGCGTGTAGTCACACAAATTATGTAAATATTTTATTTTATTAAATGAATTTACCGGAAGCGTGTAGTCACACAAATTATGTAAATATTTTATTTTATTAAATGAATTTACCAGAAGCGTGTAGTCACACAAATTATGTAAATATTTTATTTTATTAAATGAATTTACCGGAAGCGTGTAGTCACACAAATTATGTAAATATTTTATTTTATTAAATGAATTTACCAGAAGCGTGTAGTCACACAAATTATGTAAATATTTTATTTTATTAAATGAATTTACCGGAAGCGTGTAGTCACACAAATTATGTAAATATTTTATTTTATTAAATGAATTTACCGGAAGCGTGTAGTCACACAAATTATGTAAATATTTTATTTTATTAAATGAATTTACCAGAAGCGTGTAGTCACACAAATTATGTAAATATTTTATTTTATTAAATGAATTTACCGGAAGCGTGTAGTCACACAAATTATGTAAATATTTTATTTTATTAAATGAATTTACCGGAAGCGTGTAGTCACACAAATTATGTAAATATTTTATTTTATTAAATGAATTTACCGGAAGCGTGTAGTCACACAAATTATGTAAATATTTTATTTTATTAAATGAATTTACCGGAAGCGTGTAGTCACACAAATTATGTAAATATTTTATTTTATTAAATGAATTTACCGGAAGCGTGTAGTCACACAAATTATGTAAATATTTTATTTTATTAAATGAATTTACCGGAAGCGTGTAGTCACACAAATTATGTAAATATTTTATTTTATTAAATGAATTTACCAGAAGCGTGTAGTCACACAATTTATGTAAATATTTTATTTTATTAAATGAATTTACCGGAAGCGTGTAGTCACACAAATTATGTAAATATTTTATTTTATTAAATGAATTTACCGGAAGCGTGTAGTCACACAAATTATGTAAATATTTTATTTTATTAAATGAATTTACCGGAAGCGTGTAGTCACACAAATTATGTAAATATTTTATTTTATTAAATGAATTTACCGGAAGCGTGTAGTCACACAAATTATGTAAATATTTTATTTTATTAAATGAATTTACCGGAAGCGTGTAGTCACACAAATTATGTAAATATTTTATTTTATTAAATGAATTTACCAGAAGCGTGTAGTCACACAAATTATGTAAATATTTTATTTTATTAAATGAATTTACCGGAAGCGTGTAGTCACACAAATTATGTAAATATTTTATTTTATTAAATGAATTTACCGGAAGCGTGTAGTCACACAAATTATGTAAATATTTTATTTTATTAAATGAATTTACCGGAAGCGTGTAGTCACACAAATTATGTAAATATTTTATTTTATTAAATGAATTTACCGGAAGCGTGTAGTCACACAAATTATGTAAATATTTTATTTTATTAAATGAATTTACCGGAAGCGTGTAGTCACACAAATTATGTAAATATTTTATTTTATTAAATGAATTTACCAGAAGCGTGTAGTCACACAAATTATGTAAATATTTTATTTTATTAAATGAATTTACCGGAAGCGTGTAGTCACACAAATTATGTAAATATTTTATTTTATTAAATGAATTTACCGGATGCGTGTAGTCACACAAATTATGTAAATATTTTATTTTATTAAATGAATTTACCGGAAGCGTGTAGTCACACAAATTATGTAAATATTTTATTTTATTAAATGAATTTACCAGAAGCGTGTAGTCACACAAATTATGTAAATATTTTATTTTATTAAATGAATTTACCAGAAGCGTGTAGTCACACAAATTATGTAAATATTTTATTTTATTAAATGAATTTACCGGAAGCGTGTAGTCACACAAATTATGTAAATATTTTATTTTATTAAATGAATTTACCGGAAGCGTGTAGTCACACAAATTATGTAAATATTTTATTTTATTAAATGAATTTACCGGAAGCTTGTAGTCATACACATTATGTTAGCTAGACGATCAATCTTCACTTTCAACGCTTTCCCGACAAAAGTCGAGCCATTTGAATTTGAAGCAATACTATTAGGGGCGGATTTAGTATAAACCGCAGGATTAAATATTAGATTGAAGTAAATATTCTAGAGACCACAAAACACTCCGGCCAGGAACTTGACACTGACCACGTGACATTCAGCGCAGATATTGCGCGTGGCGTGTACACATACGCACACAAATATTGCATAAAAATGTAAAATAATTTGTTTTGAATATGTGTACAGCAACACAGCCTCTTACAGCAGTTTTTATTAATGTTCACTTTTTTCAGAAATGAAATTAGGAGAAATATAAGTCACTCGTAAAACCTTCCCACAAACTACAACCAAACAATATGTATAAATATCATCACAGGAAATCACCAAGGTTCAATCAAATTCTCAATTCCTTCTATTAGTTCACGCTCTACTTATGTATCTTGTTAAAATTTTCAATCGTTAATGAAATACGTTTCATTCATCCACTCAAGTTCAAATACAATTTTTTAAGATTAACTTGATGTTAATAGTTTTATCAAATATCAATTCATTAATTATATTTAAGGAATTAATTTTAGTTTTATATGGAAGAAAAACCTTTCGCAAAAGGGGTAAAGTATGCAATACAGTTATTTCGTCCCATTTGCCTTAAAATAAGTGATAACATATGATTTCATAAAACAGCTGATTTTATGTTATGTGGTAGAAGAGCTGTTTTAACGTATAGGTTATGTTACTTTATTTATATTAATTGTAATTATTTAATAGGCGTAAAAAGTAAACTAAAATAAATTTTTTCTTTGTGATCCGGATAGGAATTAACTTTAAAATTGTTTTTGTCTATATTATCTGTTACACAATATTTAGACACCTAGGCAAATCAAACCTATCGACGTTTAAAATGAAACCCGTTTCGAGAGGCACAATGTCATCAGGTACTACAAGATCGTTAGGCAAGACGTCTTGTTGCGCTGGCCACTTGAATCCAGAAATCCTTCAAATAAGAATAATTTCACTCCATATATTAAAATTACTGCCGGCAAACCCCCGTCTTGCGGTTGGTATTTACTCGGATGTTTGAACATATTGTCAGACCGAGACGGCGCTGCGGTGGTTTATGTATCGCTTGTCAGACACCATCTTACAGGGTCACGTGGTATTCTCATGTGTAGAAAGTACAGTCTGCCAGCGTTGCTAGAAAGGCTTCCCACCTCGGGTCGAGGGTATCTTGCGATTAGTTCGAAAATATTACGTATGATTTACATTATTTTTTAATCTACATTCATTAATATTTTTTTTTAAATTTGTCGAGGAAAATGCTTTTATTTATTCCCAACATTTCTTTGGGTAAATGTGAGAACTAAGGTAAACGTAATATTGTTATCATCCTAAATACTGACAAATTAAGCGACAAATGATAATACAAATAAATAAATCTTTTAGGAGATTACTTGGCCTGAACACTACTAGTGTGAAAATATAATATGAGACATTTATGGAACTAGTAGGTACGAAAAACTGTAAGCAATTTTATAAGAATTAAAATTTTAAACGAATTTCCTAGCATTTCCAAAAACAATTCCATTAAGACCCGATTTCCACACTGTTCTGTGTGGTACAAAATAAGAAGTTAAATGAGTGATCATTTCTTTTTTTTTAATTTTTGGGACTTCAGCACCACGATTGCTTACGATTTTTGTTCCTAATCTTCTTCTCATCCTGTGTTTTCTTTCCCATCCTGTATTATGTTTTCCTCATCCTGTGTTTTCTTCCTTTTCCGTTATTATTGCTTCCTCACCATGTACTATTTCTTACTCATTTTGTATCATTTCCTCCACATCCTGTATTATTTATTACTTCCTGTATCATTTCTTCTACATCCTGTATTATTTATTACTTCCTCTATCATTTCTTCCTCATCATCATCTTCCTCATAATATATAATTTTTTTCGACCTGCATTATTTTTCCTCATTCTGTATTATTTCATTTTCATACTGTGCTTTCTTCTCAATCCGGTATTATTTCTTAACTATCCTGTATTATTTATTACTCATCCTCTGTGTATTTCATCGACTTCCGTCTGTATTTTTGAATGCAGGAAATAGGATAATACATTAACAATACAGTTACTTTCCATAGAGGATAATCTATGTTTTATGGGTTTTTAAGTCATTAATAAGCACCAATAAAACACTTTTTTCAATTGCTTCATTAAATTTCCAAATTGTAAAGTAAAGCTATCCAATTTAGTTTTGTCTTATGGAGTTCAAGTTTGATGTCATTTTTAATTATCAAAACCAAACGTGGAAATAGAGCGTTAAACCAAATTTTGGAGAATATTTTTTAAGAACTTAGGACGACTTTACGTATTTTATAATATAACAAACATATACGGTAATATACGTTTGTATGGAAAACCGCAATTACATTATAAAAATACAAATTTGTGCAGACCTGAGGTTATTGGAATCTGAATAACTTTTACAACAATGCGTTGGTCAACGCAAGGATTAAATTTGATGCTTCGCCTATGGTTGATATTTGGCTGGATAATCTAGGGCAATTGTTATGGCAGGCAACGTGGTCTGCACAACCTTGTATAATGCGGCAGTAATGGTGCAGCGGGCTGTCGGTGGGTGCACCGTCAACTGGGGCGAAAATAGGTTACTTCTGAGAGATAAAAATTTTAATGCTACCTCCCCAAACCACAACAACGCATTTTTGCACCCATATTTCTAATAAGGTTATTTCTGATAGATACAAATTTTAATTACACCTCGCGAAACTACAATAACGCATTTTTGCACCCCTATTTTTAAAATAGGTTATCTCTGTGAGATAAAAAATTGAATGCTACCTTCCCAAACCACAATAACGCATTTTTGCACCCCTATTTCTAAAACAGGTTATCTCTGTGACATAAAACTTTGAATGCCGCCTCGTCAAACCTCAATAACGGATTTTTCATCCCTATTTCTAAAAACCTTTCTCATTAGGGTGAAACACTTCCCTTTGTAATTGAACTTTTGATAATATATCCTGTCAATAGAATCGACCTTAGTATTTTTTTAAAAATTAATGATAATATAAAATTTAAAAAATAAAATGTTATACCAGGTCGCCGCGAGGGAGCTTCGGGGTTTAGCATCCCCTCCACAAGGGCTACAAAGATTTTCGTAAAGCGTAAACTTCTACAAAGTTGCGTAAAAAATTACATAATAATTTCAAATTATCATTAATAAATTAAAATATTATTTGAAGAAAGTATTTATATGTAACGTATATTGTATACTCGTACAGCTTAAATTAATGTGCGTGTGTGATGACCGCGTACATGGGAAGTAAAACTTGCAAAGATCACCGAAATGGGCGCTATGAGTTATCTCCATTAGAAAATAGCTGCAGGAGGGAATGACGTTGTTAACAAACTTTGGAAGAGTGCGATAGTCTCAGTATTTCTTTATAGGGCTGTAGTTAAGGAAAATGAAAATTTAAAGTTTGCTTTCAACAAATTATTAATATACTCATCTTCATTTATGTTAGGAATCTCTATATATTTGAGTACATTTTTCTGCCATTCCTAATGTTTCAATATTCTCCTCTGTTGACGCGTTTCGGAGTAACTTCATTCGTACTCTTGAAGTTTTGAAAATGTAGTCACTCCGAAACGCGTCGAGAGAGAAGAATATTGAAACGTTAGGATTGGCAGTAACTGTACTTAAACATATATTGCTTTCAACATTTTATTATTTCTCACAATCCTTCAACCTTAACAACACCACCTGAACATGTATTTAAATGTCATGTCTATTGAGTTTTCTTTAAATCTGGAATGTATTTTAATTAAGAGCGAATTTAATTCCTATTTGTTTCTACTTGTGTTTATTTAAAGGATTGAAATTATTTTTTTTTTCAATTTGGCTTTGGTAGAGCTTAGCTCCTATTCGTTCTTAAATTTCACGCCTATATTCCCCAGAAAAAATTTTTGGCTGTTCTATAGGTCTATAGGTCATAATTTTATAAAATTGAAATTGGAATTTCGAAAATCATCTTCTTTGTATACAAGAAAAATATATCCAAGGAAAACATATCTAACTAAAAATATGTATGGGTATGTACATGTGCTAAGGCGCATGTCCAATGGAATGTGTTTACAAGACAAAGTAATATTTTATAGTTAAATTAACCTGCTAAAACCAAATTATTTTGTTTCCTTTAAAATGAACAAATACGTCATCAATTTTATATTAAAATATAAAATAGACTGAACAAAATTACGATAATTTCTGCAACTAATTGCAACTCCATTTTGCCATAAACTCAGCGGCCTCCATATCCATCGCCTATCGCGCCAGTATGTTTAGCTTTCGTCGGACTACCCGAACAACTGCATTAAAGAAATGGAACCTTAGCAAATAAAGTAAGAGCAAATGAGCCACCAATTATAGCCGCAAGGAAACAAGATTACAGCGTCATTCCTTTTAACAAGGGAAGCAATGTACGTGATGAAGTAACGGCGCCGGATCCTAATTGCCCAGCACTGATATCAATGCCGACTAATTGTTATTTAACATTTTAATATTACACTTCTTAGTATCTATAGAGCATTGCTACTCCAAGAGGTTTTGAAACCTTTGAAATATTTAATGTTTTTAATGGACATAAACAAGCAACATTCAACAATAGTAGCAATATTTTACAAGTATCAAAAAATTCAAATCAATTCCCACCAAGGTCAAATTAAAAAAAAAAATTTAGTTACTATTTATTAAATAATTACAATTAATATAAATAAAGTAACATAACCTATGCGTTAAAACAGCTGTTCTACCACATAAGCTATAACATAAAATCAGCTGTTTTATGATATCATAAGTTATCACTTATTTTAAGCCAAATGGGACGAAATAACTTTATTTTCATACCTTACCCATTTTGTTAACAGTTTTTCTACCATATATTAATAGATAAATTAATTTAATTTAATTATTGAAATAATAAATGATAAAACTGTTTTAGGATCAAGTTAGTTACCCACTACAAGTTTTATAAAATTAATTTGAACTTGAATAGATGAATAAAAAAACTTAACGATTGAAAATTTGAACTATATATATATATATATATATATATATATATATTAAATATTATATTAAATATGGTGATATGTTTTTTTTTGTAATATAGTTAATAAATTTAAAATATTTCAAAAACAAAAATACTTTTAATGCATATAGTATTCAAAGCTTTTCGTCGATAAAACAGTACCGGCATCTTCAGGAAAATAATTATCTAACAAAATCTATAATTATTATAATCTATAAAATTATCTATTCAGGATTTTGTTAGATAATTATTTTCCTGAAGATGCTGGTACTGTTTTATCGGCGAAAAGCTTTGAATAAATATATGCATTAAGAGTATTCTTGTATTTCAAATATTTTTATTTTATTAATTATATATACTTATATACATACATAGATACATACATACACATATATATATATATATATATATATATATATATATATATATATATATAGGCCTATGTATATATATATATATATATATATATATATATATAATACGTTTTCTTGTTTAATAATTTAAAACAACATGGGTTATTCAAATACAAGAATATTTATTAATTTATATTCAAAGCTTTTCGTTGGTAAACAGTACCAACATCTACAGGAATGAAAATTACAATAATGTAAGCTATAGGCCTATATATATATATATATATATATATATATATATATATATATATATATATATATATATATATATATGAAGTTTCATGAACTTCATAAAGTCAGTGCAACGAAAAAACAATGGATAACGTTAAATATCAAGAATATATATATATATATATATATATATATATATATATATATATATATATTAAAAACAACACAGGTTATTCAAATACAAGAATATTTATTATTTTATATCAAAAGCTTTTCGTTGGCAAACAGTACCAACATCTACAGGAATGAAAATTACAATAATGTAAGCTATAGGCCTAAAACAGCTTACAATAATGTTTTAGGCCTATAGCTTACATTATTGTAATTTTCATTCCTGATGATGTAGGTACTGTTTGCCAACGAAAAGCTTTGAATATAAATTAATAAATATTCTTGTATTTGAATAACCTGTGTTGTTTTAAATTATTAAACAAGAAAACATATTTTATATATATATATATATAATATAGATTTTTTGGACTAGGAGAGACAGACCCACCCTGGCAAGAGTCTACTCTGCAGTCCCGAAACAGAAACACACAAAAGCACCCAACCAACGACACATCTCAACCACAGAGTGGTCCCCGTCAATCAAAGAGAAAACACAAAAAGAAACATGAGAGAATGAAACAAAATAAATATAAGTTGTAATCACATCTGATTTCTGATTTCTACACAATCTATATATATCTAATATATATATAAGGAGAGTGTGAGCTAATAGATGGAATTAGGAATTGAATTTCTAACAAGAGAATCATTTAAGTTTACATATTTTTTCCTAAAGCATTACAGAGTAGTATTTCATGTGTGTGTAACGTTACTGCTTGAACAGTATTGCCTTCTACACCTTAGTTATTAATATTTGAAAGTGGTTTAATGGAAAGGATTTAAAGCCCAACGACGCCGATTTTAGGACTATTAAGTCAACCTATCATTTTACTTATATCTGACATCTTTATTGACTGTTACAATGATACACAAGGTAAGTCAAAAAGAACTTTATTACTTTGAAACAAAATAGAAATTTATAGATACAATTTACAGAATCTGAAGAGGTGTTATTTTGTACGAGTGTGATAAGAGATTGATTTCCGGTGACGAGATTACCTGATCACCAATGGCAGCCATATCGATTCTAATAATATCCTGTAAGTCATATTGATAAATTGCTGAATGATTTCAAGGTCGTCTTTTTGGATCTGGTTATATGCGAGTCATACTAGACGTGTTTTGATACGAAACAACCCCTCTACCGATTGTGTAACAGTTTAATAATGTTATATAAATTTTCCTTCTTTTACTCGTCCTGTAAGGGCGGAGGGTGTATACAAGGAGGCCAAGGCACCCTAGTTTCATTAAAGAAAGGGTGCGAGTACCTGCCGGTTCAAGGGTTCAGACCTTGTTCCCCCCAGATCTACATTAAGTAACCGACCCTGCAAAACGTGAAATAATTTCACATTATTCCTCGCACTGGATGAATATTGCTACCTAACCCTGCTCCTGTCTTTGGAGTAGAGTAAACTCCAATAGAGAGTGGGTAAACGTCCGGCTCCTGACCCCACACCTTGTGGTTCATCTCCTCTATATCCTACAGGATAGTTCTGGCTACATCTACAAAGCTCTTCTTTGCCTTCCATTCCAAGTGCAACCAATGTTTCCATGGTCCGAGTAGTTAAGGTCGCCCACTTTGCGTGAATTTTCTCTCTACTGGAGCCAAAACGTTGTCCCCCGCCTACAATGTCTTACAACCACACGCCAAACTATTACCTGACCTGTATATATAGATGATTACGTGCTCCCTTCTGTATTCCGAATGTACACCAATTTATGACCCCGATGAGAGTAGGTAAACGTCAGAAATGCAACTCTGCAAAACTGATGCCAAATCTTTCCTTATCGCTAGCACTAAAAGGGCATTACATAACTCCTTAGAGATCAGACTATTTATCATTTCCCAAGGCCAGCTCATTATAAGGAGGAATCTCTTTATCCCCATGATACAGAGGTGTACTTCGAGATCTCGACCCAGCACTAGTGATACCATGACATGCTGTGGCCGGAGGTTTTTATGGCCTTACAATGATCCTTCTTAAATTCCAACTCCTTTTCCATAGCGTTTACGTTATAAGGTGGTGAGTGGCTAAGCATCTTTTTATCTCTATGATACAGAGGTGTACTTCGAGATCTCGACCCAGCACTAGTGATACCATGACATGCTGTGGCCGGAGGTTTTTATGGCCTTACAATGATCCTTCTTAAATTCCATCTCCTTTTCCATAGCGTTTTCGTTATGAAGAGGAGAACAGCTAGGAAACTCTTTATCCCCATGATACAGAGGTGTACTTCGAGATCTCGACCCAGCACTAGTGACACCATGACATGCAGTGCAGGAGGTTTTGGCCTTACAATGATCCTTCTTAAATTCCATCTCCTTTTCCATAGCGTTTTCGTTATGAAGAGGAGAACAGCTAGGAAACTCTTTATCCCCATGATACAGAGGTGTACTTCGAGATCTCGACCCAGCACTAGTGACACCATGACATGCAGTGCAGGAGGTTTTGGCCTCACAATGATCCTTCTTAAATTCCATCTCCTTTTCCATAGCGTTTTCGTTATGAAGAGGAGAACAGCTAGGAAACTCTTTATCCCCATGATACAGAGGTGTACTTCGAGATCTCGACCCAGCACTAGTGATACCATGACATGCTGTGGCCGGAGGTTTTTATGGCCTTAAAATGATCCTTCTTAAATTCCAACTCCTTTTCCATAGCGTGTTCGTTATGAAGAGGAGAACAGCTAGGAATGTCTTTATCTCCATGATACAGAGGTGTACTTCGAGATCTCGATCCAGCACTAGTGATACCATGACATGCTGTGGCCGGAGGTTTTTATGGCCTTAAAATGATCCTTCTTAAATTCCAACTCCTTTTCCATAGCGTGTTCGTTATGAAGAGGAGAACAGCTAGGAATGTCTTTATCTCCATGATACAGAGGTGTAATTCGGGATCTCGACCCTGCACAAGGGACACCATGGCATGCTCTACCAGAAGATTTTTACATGGATCCTTCATAAACTCACAAATCGTAAGAGATAATGCGATCGCCTTGACATTATAAAAGCGTAAATATCTTCCAACACAGTGTACAAATTATTCCACAATAGAAATACGTACATTATGCTTTGGGGCTCACTTTGTACAGGCATTTCTCCACAGTTTCCACGATTATAATACTTTGCGCAAGCCAGAACGAAAAACACCGTTATGGAAACCACGTTCCTCGTGAGGGATAAAGAGTTGTTTTAATGGCGAGGTTCGTGCTCTATGATTAGGAAAATTAGCCCGTCTGGTTTGTTCCCGCTAAGGGTAGTGTGAACTACTCTCAACTCACGCAACTCAGCACGTGTCAAAGTATCGACGTGCCAAATAAATGATTTCAGGCATGAGCAATAAATGCAAGAAAACCAAATAATTAAACAATAGTTTATGACTATCCGAACTTTGAATTTAGTAAATTTGTTAAAACTTACTGAGACAGAACGTTTTCGATCGCTATGTGGCGATCTTCATCAGTGTCTTCTGCTTGGAGATGTTGGGTCAAGCGGTGACTGTTTTAAAGGTAGGTTTTCGATAGTATTAAATAGTATGTGAGATTTGTATTGTGTTTGTTCGTTTAATATGTGTACTTTGTGTTTTTGTGAGTCTGTAAATTTCATATTGATCTAGTGTGTTGAGATGTGGTCCTTTTTTGTTGATGTGTGGGATTTCTAGGTTATGGTTAATGTCTGTGTATTTGTGTCCTGTACATTTACCATAACCTAGAAAACCTACACATCAACAAAAAAGGACCACATCTCAACACACTAGATCAATATGAAATTTACAGACTCACAAAAACACAAAGTACACATATTAAACGAACAAACACAATACAAATCTCACATACTATTTAATACTATCGAAAACCTACCTTTAAAACAGTCACCGCTTGACCCAACATCTCCAAGCAGAAGACAGTAATGATCGGCATATAGCGATCGAAAACGTTCTGTCTCAGTAAGTTTTAACAAATTTACTAAATTCAAAGTTCGGAGAGTCATAAACTATTGTTTAAGTGATTAATAAGATTCACCAAACGTAATGGACTAATTCAAATAATTATTAAGTTTTAATAGAAAGAATAAGTTCCTTCAACTCTCTTCACACTCTCTTTACATATATATTGTTCCAACTTTCAATAAATAATAAGGTAATTTTTATTCGTCCACTTAAATACAAATACATTTTATTAAACGTAAAGTGTATGACAATTGATTGTAATACAGTTTTTCAAATATTAATTCATAATTGAATTTAGTAATGGATTTATTTTAATTCCATTTGAATGAAAAACTTTTCTTAAAAGGTGCAAAGTATACAACAGTTATTTCTTCCAATTAGCTTAAAATAAGTGATAACATATTGTTCGAGTCAGCGCTCGAAGTTTGAATTTGCTTTGATCTACCTAACAGCTGTGCGTGACGTATTGGTCACGTGATCTCTGACACGCTAATCGATATTGAAAAAGTATTGATTTTCTTCGATGAATGCTACGCACCCCCACTCCCTTTTTATTCTAGGTACTTTTTCCGCTTCAGCACACAAAGAAGAAGCGTTCTGTCCCTCGACTAGTGCAGTCCTACGTTAAACCGCGCCGCTTATTTCCGCATGGGTTTGTTTCAGACAATTTAAAGTACCGCTTTCGTTCGTTAATTATGCTTCAGGTGCGGACCGCGTTAATGAACATTTTAATGAACATTTTAACTGTATATTTTCGCCGTGTTAGTAAAAGTGTCGCCCGATTTCGCCGGTTGCGCAATCTTAGTGCGAGTACTCGCGGCAATAAGCTTAGTGCTTTGTAAGCTTAACTTTACGTTTACTCATAATTTCAATTGAGTTTTTTAGTTGCGTGATCGCCTTCAAGAATTCTACGCTGCCTGAGACGACCACAGTACTGTGGAGACTTCACCTCGATTCCAACGTTGCATCACTTC
>JBAIZL010000005.1:134879184-134929184 GCA_036971475.1 Prosapia bicincta
TGTGTGTGTGTGTGTGTGTGTGTGTGTGTGTGTGTGTGTGTGTGTGTGTGTGTGTGTGTGTGTGTGTGTGTGTGTGTGTGTGTGTGTGTGTGTGTGTGTGTGTGTGTGTGTGTGTGTGTGTGTGTGTGTGTGTGTGTGTGTGTGTGTGTGTGTGTGTGTGTGTGTGTGTGTGTGTGTGTGTGTGTGTGTGTGTGTGTGTGTGTGTGTGTGTGTGTGTGTGTGTGTGTGTGTGTGTGTGTGTGTGTGTGTGTGTGTGTGTGTGTGTGTGTGTGTGTGTGTGTGTGTGTGTGTGTGTGTGTGTGTGTGTGTGTGTGTGTGTGTGTGTGTGTGTGTGTGTGTGTGTGTGTGTGTGTGTGTGTGTGTGTGTGTGTGTGTGTGTGTGTGTGTGTGTGTGTGTGTGTGTGTGTGTGTGTGTGTGTGTGTGTGTGTGTGTGTGTGTGTGTGTGTGTGTGTGTGTGTGTGTGTGTGTGTGTGTGTGTGTGTGTGTGTGTGTGTGTGTGTGTGTGTGTGTGTGTGTGTGTGTGTGTGTGTGTGTGTGTGTGTGTGTGTGTGTGTGTGTGTGTGTGTGTGTGTGTGTGTGTGTGTGTGTGTGTGTGTGTGTGTGTGTGTGTGTGTGTGTGTGTGTGTGTGTGTGTGTGTGTGTGTGTGTGTGTGTGTGTGTGTGTGTGTGTGTGTGTGTGTGTGTGTGTGTGTGTGTGTGTGTGTGTGTGTGTGTGTGTGTGTGTGTGTGTGTGTGTGTGTGTGTGTGTGTGTGTGTGTGTGTGTGTGTGTGTGTGTGTGTGTGTGTGTGTGTGTGTGTGTGTGTGTGTGTGTGTGTGTGTGTGTGTGTGTGTGTGTGTGTGTGTGTGTGTGTGTGTGTGTGTGTGTGTGTGTGTGTGTGTGTGTGTGTGTGTGTGTGTGTGTGTGTGTGTGAGTTTATATATATATATATATATATATATATTTATAAGATCAAATAATATACACAAATACAGGAATATTTAATTTATTGAACAATAAACTCAAAGCCTTTCGTTGGCTTACATTACCAACATCTTCAGGAGTTACAATATTAAGAATGAAGAGATACATTCTTAATATTGTATCTCCTGAAGATGTTGGTAATGTAAGCCAACGAAAGGCTTTGAGTTTATTGTTCAATAAATTAAATATTCCTGTATTTGTGTGTATTATTTGATCTTAAAAATATTCTAACAGGAAAACACATTTGATATTCTATATATATATATATATATATATATATATATATATATATATATATATATATATATATATATATATATATATGTATATATATATATATATATATATGTATGTATATTATAATAAATATGGTGCTATGTTTTCTTGTAATATAGTTAATCAATTAAAAATATTTCAAAAACAAGAATACTTTTAATGAATATATTTATTCAAAGCTTTTCGCCGATAAAATAGTACCAGCATCTTCAGGAAAATAATTATCTAATAAAATATTATATATATATATATATATATATATATATATATATATATATATATGTGTGTGTGTGTGTGTGTGTGCGCGCGCTTGTTTGTGCGAGATAGATAGATAGATAGATAGAGAAAGAGAGAGAGGGGGAGAGGGAGAGAGAGAGAGAGTGCTGGCGTACCCGCATGCATGCGCGCTGTGTTCATTTAAATAAAACGACACATTACAAGCCATTTCTGACGGAATCACAATGTTATTATTTTGCCAGGCCACCGTATAAACGTTTAAAATAACATTATCAATAGGAGGGAAATTTCCCGCCGCGCCGCGCCGACCGGTTTCCCTGAACAGATACAATCGCCACATTGTCACGGAACGAACCATTGTAGGATAGTGTTTAAAAGGCATTCAATAAAATAAAGCCGGCTGACGTGAGTTTGTGCCGCCGTTTGCCATCAGATAAAGGCTAAATGGATATAGACCGGCGGTACTCGCAATATACTTTTAGCTTGATGAAATGCCAACGTTTCGGCGACCCTGAATGGGTTAGCGCCCGCATTATATTAGAATCGCCCCGTACAATGGGACTTCCAATGCATGGCTATAGCTTTCTGTATAATACAGCCCGTGTTTACGTAGCTTCGTTATTCTAGAGTAGAAAACAGTCCTCGGACTTAAATAATTATATTTAGTGTCCTTACACGGAACAAATATTGCAATCGGATGTAAACAAACCTGTGGTTGTCCTACAGACTTGAAACTTCGAAATCTCTCAGACCACGTGACAAAGGAAAAATATTGGCAATATTGTTCCAAAATAAAGCTGAATTTTATAATGATTTTACATTTGAAAATAATTAAATAACCCTAAAAGCATAGTATAATTAAAATGAAAAAACATTTTTACTTCAAACAAAATACACTTTTTTAAACTAAGAAATCCCACTCAAATGTTATCTTTAAAGAGGATGTGTTAATATATTAAAATTAAGTATATTTTAGAAGGTTATAATAGATGAGAAAATAATTGTGAGATATTAATACCCTGCTACTGCGCGCTGAAGCGGTTGTACGTATTCTTCACCACAGTTTTGTTAACACCCCGCATGACCCCACTTTTTTGTTTTGAAAAATAAAGATATTTTAATAACTATTGAGACCTCATAATTCCAAAACATTTGAAATATTAGAACAATCTTTATGCCCATATGGTTCATACGAATCTGTAGAGACCTAGGATTTACATATTTTTCATGTTCATTTTGAAAATGTGTTTTAAAAGAATAATTATTTATTCTGTATTATAATCATTTATCGAAATAACTATTCTCAGTATTAATTACAATAATTAAATTCCTGGGGGTTATTTTGCACGCTCCCCGTGCTCCCTGTGCACCCTGTGCTCCCCGTGCACCCAGTTTCGAATTTTAGATGTATTTTCATATGTAATATAATTTGTTTATATTCACCTAATAGTAAATATCAGGACAATTTGTACGGCCGTATGAATCTGTATAGGCGTATGGATCCCTATGAACGTATGAATCTCTATAGACTTATGAATCTGTATGGGAGTAAGATCTGAATAGGCGTATGGATCCCTATGGACGTATGAATCTCTATAGACATATGAATCTGTATGGGAGTATGATCTGAATAGGCGTATGGATCCCTATGGACGTATGAATCTCTATAGACGTATGAATCTGTATGGGAGTATGATCTGAATAGGCGTATGGATCCCTATGGACGTATGAATCTCTATAGACATATGAATCTGTATGGGAGTATGATCTGAATAGGCGTATGGATCATTATGGACGTATGAATCTCTATAGACATATGAATCTGTATGGGAGTATGATCTGAATAGGCGAATGGATCCCTATGGACGTATGAATCTCTATAGACGTATGAATCTGTATGGGAGTATGATCTGAATAGGCGTATGGATCCCTATGGACGTATGAATCTCTATAGACATATGAATCTGTATGGGAGTATGATCTGAATAGGCGTATGGATCCCTATGGACGTATGAATCTCTATAGACGTATGAATCTGTATGGGAGTATGATCTGAATAGGCGTATGGATCCCTATGGACGTATGAATCTCTATAGACATATGAATCTGTATGGGAGTATGATCTGAATAGGCGCATGGATCATTATGGACGTATGAATCTCTATAGACATATGAATCTGTATGGGAGTAAGATCTGAATAGGCGTATGGATCCCTATGGACGTATGAATCTCTATAGACGTATGAATCTGTATGGGAGTATGATCTGAATAGGCGTATGGATCCCTATGGACGTATGAATCTCTATAGACATATGAATCTGTATGGGAGTATGATCTGAATAGGCGTATGGATCATTATGGACGTATGAATCTCTATAGACATATGAATCTGTATGGGAGTATGATCTGAATAGGCGAATGGATCCCTATGGACGTATTAATCTCTATAGACATATGAATCTGTGTGGGAGTATGATCTGAATAGGCGTATGAATTCGTATGAATCTCTATAGACGTATGAATCTGTATGGGAGTATGATCTGAATAGGCGTATGAATACCTATGGACGTATGAATCTCTATAGACGTATGAATATGTGTGGGGGTATGATCTGAATAGGCGTATGAATTCGTATGAATCTCTATAGACGTATGAATCTGTATGGGAGTATGATCTGAATAGGCAAATACTTCTGGCACTGATGAAGATCGCGTAGTGCGATGAAAAACGTTTGTCTCGGCAGGTTTTGTATACATTAGTTAAATTGAATAGTTATTTGCTTTAGAAGCAAATAATACCTCATTAAATAGGAAATTCATTTTTCATAGGACTTTCCCCATCGCTGCCCGATAATTACAAAGCCGTCGCCGTAAAACCGTGAGGCCTTAGCCCTACAATGCCAAGAAATATGGCGGGCTTTCTTTTAATTGCTCCGTAAATATAATTGAAGAGGACATTTTCTAAGAGTGGGGGGGGAGTTAATTCCTAACAGAATTATATGTGGTGCTCCTTTGCCGGGCAGACGGGAACATATGTCCAGACGGGAAAACCTTTTGTTTCCCCATCCAGCATTTTTGTAACCATAGTTACATCCCGATTGCCCAACGGGAAGATCGAACTTCCCAACTTTAGAAAGATCACATTATCGCAAGATGTTTGTGCGCGCGCACGCGCGGATTCGCCCGTATTTCCTAAAAGCCCTCATATTTGTCTAGTTTAATGCAAGGTGATGTTTTCAGTCCTTGTAGTTGTTACATTAAATACTCAACCTATTCTACTACTACCTACTAAATCTAAACAAATTCTCTTTATTTATTAAATAAGCATATATATATATATATATATATATATATATATATATATATATATATATATATATATATATAATAAATTAAAACTATTTCAAAAACAAGAATACTTTTAATGATTAAATATATTCATCAAAAGTATTCTGGTTTTTGAAATATTTTTAATTTATTAACTATATTACAAGAAAACCTATCACCATTTTTAATATATATATATATATATATATATATATATATATATATATAGGACATTATGTACAACACAATGGTAAAATTTATATAATTATATTTTTTAAATGTACTTAATATATTTAATAAATTAACAATGAATTTCAGGGAATTTCAAGTTTTGAAAGTAAATAGAATTTCAGTAATAATATTATACCAGGAATGTCATTTTAAATGGACAGCAGAAGGCACGTCTTCACACAAAACGTTTGACGTTTATTGTGATTTGACAAAATATTTAATATTAATTTATAAGATAACGTTTTTCCGACAAAATAATGAACAGCAAGAACGTAATAAATAGCTACACACATAACAAAGCAATACTATAGGTGGACTACATATTGTAAAGAAATAAAAATACGTTTAAAAAATAAAATTTCACTTTTTATTTTTTTTTAAATATGAAAAATAACAAATGAATTGGTTGTTGAAAGTTAATAATATTATCAAGTATTAACATACAAAGTAGTATAAGTAAGTTAGAATTTGTAGTAGTAACACTCATTGATGATGATGGCCTTTGTCATTGAAACGCGTATAAGTAAATAAATGATTAATCTCTGAGCTTCGTGTATGTTTTTATTTGTTTCAACTTAACCTCAGAAGCCAAGCAAGGAATTGTTTTATTCTCAAGTATATTCCATTTTTTTAAATTTCTTCTAAAAAAATAGTTTATAAAAATATCAACATAAGGGTTCTGTAGATATTAGATTTTAAAAAATACACAGTTTTATATGAAAAATATGTATTAGGATAGCTCATGCTAAATAAATATGGGATATAGTCTCCCTTCACTTTTGGCGAGTGACTTCATGAATATATTGCGGAACATATTGTAGGTCACAAATAAATATGGGATATAGTCTCCCTGCACTTTTGGCGAGTGACTTCATGAATATATTGCGGAACATATTGTAGGTCACAAATAAATATGGGATATAGTCTCCCTGCACTTTTGGCGAGTGACTTCATGAATATATTGCGGAACATATTGTAGGTCACAAATAAATATGGGATATAGTCTCCCTGCACTTTTGGCGAGTGACTTCATGAATATATCGTGGAGTATATTGTAGGTCACAAATAAATATGGGATATAGTCTCCCTGCACTTGTGGCGAGTGACTTCGTGAATATACTCAATGAATATATTGTGGAGCATATTGTAGGTCACAAATAAATATGGGATATAGTCTCTCTGCACTTGTAACCAGTGACTTCATGAATATATATCGTGGAGCATATTGTAGGTCACAAATAAATATGGGATATAGTCTCTCTGCACTTGTAACCAGTGACTTCATGAATATATTGTGGAGCATATTGTAGGTCACAAATAAATATGGGATATAGTCTCTCTGCACTTGTAACCAGTGACTTCATGAATATATTGTGGAGCATATTGTAGGTCACAAATAAATATGGGATATAGTCTCCCTGCACTTGTGGTGAGTGACTTCGTGAATATACTCAATGAATATATTGTGGAGCATATTGTAGGTCACAAATAAATATGGGATATAGTCTCTCTGCACTTGTAACCAGTGACTTCATGAATATATATCGTGGAGCATATTGTAGGTCACAAATAAATATGGGATATAGTCTCCCTGCACTTGTGGTGAGTGACTTCGTGAATATACTCAATGAATATATTGTGGAGCATATTGTAGGTCACAAATAAATATGGGATATAGTCTCCCTGCACTTCTATATATTGTGGAGTATATTGTAGGTCACAAATAAATATGGGATATAGTCTCCCTGCACTAGTGACCAGTGACTTCATGAATATACTCAATGAATATATCGTGGAGCATATTGTAGGTCACAAATAAATATGGGATATAGTCTCCCTGCACTTGTGGTGAGTGACTTCGTGAATATACTCAATGAATATATTGTGGAGCATATTGTAGGTCACAAATAAATATGGGATATAGTCTCCCTGCACTTGTGGTGAGTGACTTCGTGAATATACTCAATGAATATATTGTGGAGCATATTGTAGGTCACAAATAAATATGGGATATAGTCTCCCTGCACTTTTGGCGAGTGACTTCATGAATATATTGCGGAACATATTGTAGGTCACAAATAAATATGGGATATAGTCTCCCTGCACTTTTGGCGAGTGACTTCATGAATATATCGTGGAGTATATTGTAGGTCACAAATAAATATGGGATATAGTCTCCCTGCACTTGTGGCGAGTGACTTCGTGAATATACTCAATGAATATATTGTAGGTCACAAATAAATATGGGATATAGTCTCCCTGCACTTGTGGCGAGTGACTTCGTGAATATACTCAATGAATATATTTTGGAGCATATTGTAGGTCACAAATAAATATGGGATATAGTCTCCCTGCACTTGTGGCGAGTGACTTCGTGAATATACTCAATGAATATATTGTGGAGCATATTGTAGGTCACAAATAAATATGGGATATAGTCTCCCTGCACTTGTGACCAGTGACTTCATGAATATACTCAATGAATATATCGTGGAGCATATTGTAGGTCACAAATAAATATGGGATATAGTCTCCCTGCACTTGTGACCAGTGACTTCATGAATATACTCAATGAATATATCGTGGAGCATATTGTAGGTCACAAATAAATATGGGATATAGTCTCCCTGCACTTGTGGCGAGTGACTTCGTGAATATACTCAATGAATATATTGTGGAGCATATTGTAGATCACAAATAAATATGGGATATAGTCTCTCTGCACTTGTGACCAGTGACTTCATGAATATATCGTGGAGCATATTGTAGGTCACAAATAAATATGGGATATAGTCTCCCTGCACTTGTGACCAGTGACTTCATGAATATACTCAATGAATATATTGTGGAGCATATTGTAGGTCACAAATAAATATGGGATATAGTCTCCCTGCACTTGTGGCGAGTGACTTCGTGAATATACTCAATGAGTATATTGTGGAGTATATTGTAGGTCACAAATAAATATGGGATATAGTCTCCCTGCACTAGTGACCAGTGACTTCATGAATATACTCAATAAATATATTGTGGAGCATATTGCAGGTCACAAATAAATATGGGATATAGTCTCCCTGCACTAGTGACCAGTGACTTCATGAATATACTCAATGAATATATTGTGGAGCATATTGTAGGTCACAAATAAATATGGGATATAGTCTCCCTGCACTAGTGACCAGTGACTTCATGAATATACTCAATGAGTATATTGTGGAGCATATTGTAGGTCACAAATAAATATGGGATATAGTCTCCCTGCACTTGTGGCCAGTGACTTCATGAATATACTCAATGAATATATTGTGGAGTATATTGTAGGTCACAAATAAATATGGGATATAGTCTCCCTGCACTTGTGGCCAGTGACTTCATGAATATATTGTGGAGCATATTGTAGATCACAAATAAATATGGGATATAGTCTCACTGCACTTGTGGCCAGTGACTTCATGAATATATTGTGGAGTATATTGTAGGTCACAAATAAATGTGTTTTCATTAAAATGAATGTGTAAAGTCTCAGCTTGTACGTTTCGTTGCATTTAACCAACGGTAAAGTACCGTATTTCTGATCTATGTAAGGCAATGTCGGGAAACGATAAAATATCGGCTGGCCATATATAGGCAAATGCATATAGCGTAGCTTAGCTTATCACCGCAGATAAGCAGGTGCGTCATTCCGACGAGGTGATACATTCTGCAGATGTGGCAGATTCATCCTCCAATCTTTCTCGGCGAGTGACAGTCCCATGGAGTAACTATGGCAGTGGCGCGCCACAAATATGGGACATAATGTTAGAAAAGATAAGTTACAATGTATAGAACAATGACGGATCAAATCCTGTTCTTACTCAGAATAGGCTAATATTGAAGAGCAACCAAAATAGCTTAAATACCTCGTAAAGTTTTGCAATTTCACGAAATCACATTACTTAGGCTCCCTAAGGCGCTTATTGCTTTTACTTTTTACATGAAATAACTACGAACTAACATATATTGCACTATTACATTAAAGCTTTGCATTCAGAATCAACGTTTTCAGCATTATAGTTTTTGAATCGAAAATAAAAATAATACAAGTAATAATTAAGCTGGATTGTGTGATAAAGTTATAATTATATAAATAATTGCACATGAGCTCACAAAACAATATATAGTGCGGACCTCGTGACCGTGCATTCGGCCTTGAGAGATCGCAGTAGCCGAGACGGGACGTAGAGGGTCAGTATAAATACAGTCGGCGTCGCTTATTGTGATCACGGTTATTGTTATCATTCGTTTATTGTTATCGTTTCATTGAAAAACAAACAGGGACGCATATTAATACATTGTAATTAGGCCGCTTATTGTAATCATCTGTTCGCTTATTATTATCATTTAATTTGCCATTCAAAATCATATGCATCAACGTATACTACCAAGTAAAAATGTCTACAAAGTAGTGTAAACAGCACGTGCAACACACAATGACGCCCAATTCATAGAATGTTTATTTTTAGAATGACAGAAATACTATAACGGTTTCAGCACTTAGCACAGTTCTCAGAATGTCTCCCTTACTCTTTGTTTACGCAAACACCCTAGCCTCGCTTGAGTCGTCTTTAGTTGTTTGTTAACATTAGTTGATGTTACTACTGAGCCATTTACAGTACAGTCCTACTGTATTTTTTAACAGTGAATTTTTATGAACGTTTATTACAGTATTTCAGTGTGATTTTACATAACTTAATTTTTAAAGATCTTTTTCGTTTGTTTTGTAGAGTTTAGTGTCACTTGAAGATTCAAAGGACAGTATAGCAAGATGTCCAAATCTCAGAAGAAACGACGCGATTTAAGTTTTAAACAAATACTTGATATTCTAGATAGATACAGTAAATTACCAAAAATGAGTCAAAGAAACGCTGCTTCTCAACTTGGCGTTTCTCAACCTCTCTTATGTAAAATATTGAACAACAAACAAAAAATCTTGTCATTATCAAAGTGTAATGCAAATGTTGACAACAAAAGACATCGTTCTGGGAAGGAAAAAACTGTGAAAAATTGCTTTAGAAAAGGTGGTTTTTTTGTTGAAGAAAATCGAGAGCAAGCTACATCTGAGGAAGACTCTGAAGAGAACTTGAAGCCTTTCGATTTGTCCTTAAAAGAATATACTGAGTGGATGGAAGTTGACGATAGTATTGAAACAGCAGCGGAATGACTGAAGACGATATTTGTGAGGTAGTTGCTTCAACATCAAAAGTTACTGAAGAAGAAGAAGGCACCAATGATGACGAAAATGATAAATGTGTACCGTAAAGATCTAAGCAGGAAGTTCACCAAGCTCTTGAGATTCTAAGGCAGTTTGTTCAACAAAAAGCAGAAAATTTCAACAAACATTATGAATATGAACAATTTATAAACAATATTTTACGAGAAGACTACAGACAGTCACATATAGAGGAATTCTTCGAGAAAAAGTAAATGTAAATTTGAAGTGTAAATAAGATTGAAGTGTTTTATAATGAAGTTTTATGTGTTAAAATGTTTTGATCAAGTGTTTTACGTAGTTCTATATACTGTATTTTTTTCAATTATGCTAGATTCAGTGTTTAAAAAAAATCTACAGTCGAATAAAATAAACTGACATGAAATATGCCCACTAATTTTTTATCAAGTAGAAAACTAAATTACAGAAATTCTACTACTGTACATAAAACTGTCCGGAATAGCATCAAAATTTGGTAAGTACAGTTTAATTATAGTGTTACAGAATTAGAATTACTTCATGTAATGATAGGCTTAAAGGTAGGATCGTTCAGAACAAACAGTTGTGGCAATAATACAGTGAATTCAATGCAGTACGGCTGTAGACTACATCGTGATTAGGCGTTCGGTTATTGTTATCGTTCGGTTATTGTTATCAAATATGCTTCTGACAAATATGATCACAATAAGCGGCGCCGACTGATCTGCAAACATGATGAAAACTGTCAAAACACTGATTTGCCGATAGTAGATAAATGAACTTCGGCATGAAATAGCAAACATTTTTAAACTTCAAGTAATGCACGCTGACAAAACCTTTGCCTATGTGTATGTGTTTCAGAATAAAACTTTCATTTAATTTATTGATATAATTATTTTTTAAAGTCTATAGCCATTTGAATTTTCTTCCAGTAAGGTTCCCTATCTCCCTAATTCAATTACGAATGCCTCTGTTTATTGCTGAATTTAAATTAATTTCAAATGCATTCAGTTTATTTTTCTTAATCTGTCTTCGGCGCCAGAAATACTGTATTAGACGATATAATTTAAAAAGTTTTAGCTCAACCCTTTAATAGTTTTAGAAACCGATGCTACTTTATGTTCTAAAATTTGGTCAAAGTAAAGCCGTTTTACTTAAATAAATATCAGGAAACCCAAAGAGTTAATTATTTTTCCAATTCCTTCTATTAGCTCTCTCTCTCTCTCTCTCTACATATATATATATATATATATATATATATATATATATAAAATCTTGTTCAAATTTTTAATCGTTAATAAAATACATTTTTATCATCCACTCAGGTTCAAATATATATTCTTTTTAACTTTTAGTGAATGAACCCTTGATGTTAATATAGTTTTATCAAATATTAATTCATTAACTAGGTTTAATGAATTAATTTTATTTGTATATTTCAGAAAATGTTTTCAAAAAAGAGGCAAGATATGCAATTTAGTTATTTCATCCCATCTGGATTAAAATAAGTGACAAGATATGATTTCATAAAACAGTTAATTTTATACAAATATTCTTTGAGCTTAGCTGGTGAGGTTATGTTAAAAACATACACAAAACTCACAAATTATAATCATTTATTTACTCATACGCGTTTCAATGACAAAGTCATCATCAGTGAGTGTTACTACTACAAACTACAAACTAGAGTTATGATGATGACTTTGTCATTGAAACGCGTATGAGTATATAAATGATTAATTTGTGAGTTTTGTGTGTTTTTATTTGTTTCTAGTTAATTTTATGTTATAGGTTATGTGGTAGAACAGCTGTTTTAGAGCATGGGTTATGTTACTCTACTTATATTAATTGTATTTATTTAATAAAAGTAAGTAAAATATCATTTTTCCTTTTTGACTAGAGTAGAAATTGACTTTAAAAAAATATTTGTAATAAATTCTAGCTTTCTTTCATTTTAATTTGAATATATCTTATTTTAAAAATAAACACCGGTTGAGATATTGTAAAATTCAATTTTAAAATTTGATCAAGTCGGTGGATGATTTTAAAGATTGGAAAATTCGGGTCACGTCAGGGCGTGAAGGGGAATTGTATTATGGGATCTCCGTGGCTGCGCTTTCACGTGGAGGGCAGATATGCTCATTGAAGCCTGCGTCATTTACCGGCCCATCAAATAATTAACTTTTATTGATTTTATTAGTTTATCGCAACTGAATAGCTCCGTTAATTGGATAGACCATAATTTAGTGTCTTTGTAATCAGTTGGCGTGTAAATATTTTAAGTGCATTTAGCCGAACGGGCCGGCATTGAATTCTGTCAAATTAAAAACAATTCTCTCATTGAACATCGACGGCCGGTGAAGCTAATCAAATAACAGTAAGTCTGCGGTCGTATCGGTTACCTGTGACAAATACTCGTTACTCTGCCTGATTCGTTATAAATGGAACTTGCGTCATATATTATATCACATGCACACAATATCGGTTTTTCAGTTCTCAAATAATTAATTAAAATTTCACCACTAAATTTAGTTAATCAATTTAAATTATTTGTAAGTAATAACTGAGCTGGTTTGAGTTTTGAGTTTATAAATACATAACTGCACACGGCTCACAAAACAATATACTTTATTATCATACGCGTTTCAATGACATGTCATCATCCTCAGTGACACTACTACAAATTTACCACAAATCGAGTTTGTTGCAGTTGTGTCACTGATGATGACTTCATTGAATCGCGAATGATAATAAAGTATATTGTTTTGCGAGTTCGTGTGCAGTTATTTATTTGTTTACAGAGAAATTTGTTAGAGTTGTTTAATAATTTTAATCAAATACTGTTTTACTTAAAAGAATATGTTTTTTTTTAGTTTATAATTACATTGGCGAAACATACTCATACCACAGTTATGATTTTGTGTTTCAGAATAAAACTTGTATTAAATTTATTGTTATAATTATTTTTTAAAGTCTATAGCCATTTGAATTTTCTTCCAATAAAGTTCCCTATCTCCCTAATTCAATTACGAATGTTCTGTTTATTGCTGAATTTAAATTAATTTCAAATGCATTCAGTTTATTTTTCTTATTCTTCTTCAGCGTCATAAATATCTCATTAAACCAGTTAATTTAAAAAGTTTGAGTTCAATCCTTAAATGGTTTTAGAAACTCAATTTACTTTATGTTAAAAATTCTTCAAATTAAAAAAAAATGCTTATTAGAAATAGTACATGAAACTCAAGGCGGATTATTTTTTCAGTTCATCCTATAACTTCACACTCTTCCTATATATATTTATACATTTTGTTGTAATTTTTAATCGTGAATAAAATACTTTTTATTCATCCACTCTAGTTCAAATACCTTTTTTTTAAACTTGTAGTTGATGTTTATACAGCTTATTCAAATAATAATTCATTAATTAAATTTAACGAATTAACTTTAGTTTTATACGGGAGAAAAATTGTTCACAAAAGGGGCAAGGTATGCAATACAGTTATTTCGTCCCATTTGGTTCAAAATAATTAATAGCATATGATTTCATAAAACAGCTGGTTTTATATTACAGGTTATGTGGTACAACAGCTGTTTTAACGCACATGTTACTTCATATAATAATTGTAATTATTGAATAAAAAGTAACTAAAATAATTTTTTTCTTTGTAGACCCAAGTAGGTATTGACTTAAAAACCTTTTATTTACATTATTTGTTTATTTAGTGAAAGCGTTTCAGCCCAAAGACGTTTTGGGGAACGCGGGCATTTATTTACAACTATTTACGCAGAACATTTAGAGATAACCGACGCTACTCGATTTTCCTCGGAGTTACGTGTATTTCAGAGGATTTTGGTTCTATGCTCCTTGATTAAGCTTTAATGCCCGAACATCTGTCAAGAGTAGATACTGATTTGCTAAACGCAGACCGTAACGTTGCGCGAAGCTAGTCGGGGATATAGATTAAGCCGCACCGAGACTACGCAGGATAATCAGCCGGACAGGCAGGGCGCTCTCAAAACTTTCCAAACTTCCAACTTCACCTCACTGTATACAGTGAAGTCTGCTTGAGACATCAAAGGGGTATTCCGATGCACAGTGTGCAGTCTGCGATGGATTAAATACACCAGCCTAATAAGCCAATGGTCATTTTAATGCAGCTTTCCTGACAGATTTCAAAGCCCTGCGAAACCTATAAATTTACTTTTACACTGTGGTAGAGTATTAACTGCTCACGTCATTTTACTAAAAGTAATTTCTCCAGAATTTCTACAGTTTTATGGAAGTAGTCACAAGCTAAACAAACAGTTTGAGTTTTGCAGTTGTGAATTTGTAGTAGTGTCACTGATGATGATGACCTAAGTCATCGAAACTGGAATGACAATAAGGTATATATTGTTTTGTGAGTTCATGTGTAGTTATTTATTTGGTTACCTTGATTCAAAAGCCGGCTCAGTTATCTTATATGTAACATTCTCATGTCTCAGTGTTTGTAACAACACTTCTCCGAAACGGCTTGACCGATTCTTATAAAATTTACTGCGTTTATTTAGTAGATCTGAGAATAGGACGTAAACCATTTTTCATATACCCTGAGGATGCGGACATACAGAAGGCAACTGGTGATGGCAACGAAACGTGAACTTGAGTTGCTATTAGAAAGGTTGCTAGTCGGTTTACAAGATTGTTCATACAAAGTTGCTTGTTTAGTTGTCAGTTATGTCATCGTTAGAGAAAGATTGTCTAGATTTTAAGAAAGATACTAGAAAAACGTTACAAAAAAAAACAATTCTGTGTAGGCCTGCACCTCTGTAACGTTATTAATGCGAGACAAAGTCAATACATTGCTGTGCAAAACTTATGAATTGAAACATTGAAAGACATAAAAAACAACGACAAACTATTTGGCGACACTCTGTTACTCCTTTCAGATGATTTCAGACAAACACTTCCCATCATTTCATGTTCAACGTAGGCTGATGAGACCAACGCTTGCTTGAAATCATCGCCACTGTGGTATAATGTTGAAAGTACAGCGTAAAGTACATAAGCGCGTTTAAATGCTTCAAGATTCATGCGCTGAAACATTCTAAAAACAACTGTTGGGTATCGGCGATGGAAAAATACCTGAACATGAAAATACAGGGTGCATAAAACTGCCAGATATTTCCCGATATACACACACACAATACTTGAATCATACGTGGCTAGCAGAAAGAGCAATTTTGACAGCAAAAAATTTGAAAGTCAAAGATTTGGATTTAGGATACTGTATAACAATTGTTGCCAGAATTGGTGCCATAAAAATTTATCGATACAGTTTGCGATGCCAACGAAGCTATAAATTATCCAGTAGAGTTTTTGAACTCATTGGATTTGCCAGGCACCCCACCGTAACATTTACAACTGAAGGTTGAATTTCCAGTTATTTTGGTTCGTAATTTGAAATCATTACGGCTGTGCAATTAGCCATTAAAAAATAGTTGTAAGCCGTTGTCGAAGCCAGCATTTTGAGTGGCAAGTTCCAAGGTGAATGATGTACTACTACCACGAATTCCTGTTATCCCGACCGATGTGCCAATTCAAACGTGTTTAATTTCCAATTAGATTGGCATTCCCAATGGCAATCAATAAGTCGCAATGCCAAACTATGTCTGTTTGGGGCTTACATTTGGGGACACCTTGTTCTTCACACGGACAACTATACTGACAAGTTCTCGCGTGAGTAAACCATCCTGTGTTGGCTAAAGATGGACTCACTAAAAATTTCTTACACTCAATTGCACAAAGAGACTGATATAGAATATTTTTTTAATTGCCATAATTTGTGATAGAGATGTAATTTGAAATTTATTAGTCGAGATAATAAAAGTACCATAAATTAAAGAAAATAGTGTTTGGTGTTTTGTTAATTCACGACGCTCATTCCTCTTGCAATCATATACCACAACCCCACACACTTACAACAAGTTAATTGTTTTTTATTTGACTACGAATATATTTACTAGAAATAATTTTTAGGCAAAACAACGTTTGCCGAGTCATCTAGTATTACTTACAATAAAAACCATTTCTAAAACACATTTTACCAAATTTCAGTTTGAAATGATCACCTGTAAGGGAAAAGTTTTATTCCACTAATTTTCTTAATCAACAAGCAACATAAACTCATATTTTAGAGCCAATTCCCACTCTGGTCAACAAAGCAAACATTAATTTTAGTTACTTTTTATTAAATAGTTACAATTAATATAAATAAACTATCATAACCTATGCGTAACAGCTGTTCAAACACATAACCTGTAACATAAAATCAGCTGTTTCATGATATCATATGTTACCACTTATTTTAAGCCAAACAGGACGAAATAACTATATTGCTAAATAACTATAAAAGTGTTTCTCTCATATAAAACTAACATTAATTCATTACTAAATTTAATTATTGAAATAATATTTTTTTAAACTGTATTAAGATCATTTGTCATCCACTATAAGTTTAAAAAAAATGTATTTGAACTTGAGTGGATGAATAAAAAGTATTTTATTAACGAATGAAAACGTACGTTGTTTGTATAATAATCAAAACAAATTAGATATTTCAAATAAGAATTATTAATTAATTTTTATTTTAAATTCTTTTATTTGAATAACCTTAGTTGTATATATAGGCCTACATATATAAATTAAACGTATTTCAAAAACAATAACACCTTTAATACATATATTATTCAAAGCTTTTCGCCGATAAAACAAATATTGAATAATATATGTATTAAAAGTATTCTTGTTTTTCAAATATTTTAAATTTATTAACTATATTACAAGAAAACATATCACTATATTTATTAAATATATATATATATATATATATATATATGTACGTATATATATTTAATAAATATGGTGATATGTTTTCTTGTAATATAGTTAATATATGTGTGTGTGTGTGTGTGTGTGTGTGTGTGTGTGTGTATATATATATATATATATATATATACCATATTTATAAAAACATACACAACAATTTAATGAATACAGAAGACATACTATTCAAAAACATTATACACGAGACTCAAAAGGAAACGTGTATGACGTCAACAAGTACCAACACCACGGACCGAACATCCACACCAGAAAAATTGAGAAGAAGTAATCAGTGATTCGACAATGGTCAAGTGACCGAAAGGCGCCTCATTACACAAGGTAAAATCATTGCACTTAATGGTGGATAAAATTACTTTCAATAGTAATATATTAACTTCATATATATATATATAAGGACAGTCGTTTCGGAAGATGTATCCCATCGTTAAATAAAGAAATAAAGGTTGAGTTACAATCTGAGTTGTCAAAGGGATGCAAACCCTGCAACGGCCGCCCGCGCAAAACAAGTAAGTGCTACTATAGGCAAGTGTCACATTAATACATGTTCAAGTGTTTATTAAGTCTAAGCTAGTCGTTTAAGTTGACGATAGAATCAAATAATATTAAAAACACATATTTGTTTCGTAGCTGGACAAGAAGAGTTCTTGAAAACGTTGCAAATGCGCGTTGGAGATATGCTTCGAACACCGTGTTTGTTAAATGTTCTAAATTATGAAAACTCTAGTGTTGTGTTGTCACTCAACAGGTTAACTAGCTCTTGATAATACTGACAATTAGTATTGCGAAAATCTTGGACCAGTTTAGTTAAAAATAATTGTTGTTATGGAATGTATGTATTAATACAACAACGATAAGAAAATCACAAGTAATTATTTAAAGAACTAAGTATGAACCTACTTGCTGACAAGAAAAGGTTTACAATTTGTATACAGTAGGCTATATATAATATATACGCTTATGATTGCAATTTAAAAGTACACTTCTGCGTTATTTACATAATGTCTATCACATTGTTTGATGAGATTAGTTAGTGACAAACATTAAACTGGTGCCGGGTGCGCTTTCGTGAGATTAATGTTCTCACACCATCAGAATGCTACTTCTTAATGTTTATGTTTGCCGTTTGTGATGATGGTCTGTCGATATGAGAATAGGAATTTCATGGAAGCGACGTCAACATTTATGGTTAAAATTCTTGTCAGTAACTAATCACGTAATTTTAATCAATTTGAAAATAATAAAAACAGGGTTTAAATAAAAAATCCAAAATAACAACTGATGAAGCGTTTTTTTAGTAAAACAGTTATTTTATAAATACTAATAATTTAAAAGGTATTGAAGAAATAATTTAGTTCATTGACGGCTGGAAAAATTGTATTATGATTTTAAATAATTAAATTAATTTCAATCTTCTAACAATTAAATAGTTTTACGGTTGCATTTAACACAGCTGCATCAAATGCTTGATAAAATGATTGGATCAAATACATTATACAATGCAAGGCTAAACCCACTACAGCGCTCAAAGTTGCGCCCAAGGTCTTCCATAGTGTTCCGCAAAAGCACTGATGTAGCAAATCTTTCATTTTTATAACTCTAATAGAATATTAACTCCTAATAGATTGATTTTTTCTTTTTTCCTAATACTTTGTTAGCTCCTAATATATTGACAGCTCCTAATACATTGACAGCTCCTGATAATTTTTTGTTCCTAATACAATTAGGTTCTAATATAGGCCTACCGATGGAGCTTGATGCTTGTGCATTGGTAGCTCCAACAAATATATTAATAATATCTTGATTATTGATAGCCTAAAAGATTTATGATTCATTATAGATTGATACCTCCTAAAAGATTGATAAATTGATTGTTCCTAATAAAATTAGCTTCTAATATAAGCCTACCGATGGAGCTTGATGCTCGTGCATTGGTAGCTCCAACAAATATATTAATAATATCTTGATTATTTGATAGCCTAAAAGATTTATGATTCATTATAGATTGATAGTTCCTAAAAGATTGATAAATTGATTGTTCCTAATAAAATTAGCTTCTAATATAAGCCTACCGATGGAGCTTGATACTCGTGCATTGGTAGCTCCAACAAATATATTAATAATATCTTGATAAATTGATAGCCTAAAAGATTTATGATTCATTATAGATTGATAGCTCCTAAAAGATAAATTGATTGTTCCTAATAGAATTATCCTAACAGTACTAATAAACCGATAGAGCTTAATATATTGGTAACTCCTGATAAATTGATGGTTCCTAATACATTGGTAGCTCCTAAAATATCCCTTGTTCCTAATACAATAATATCCCCTAATGCATTGGTAGATTATATTAAATGTATAGAACCTAATAAATTGTTGGCCCCTTATAGTCGTAGCTCCTAATACAATGTTAGCTCCTGATATATTAATAGTTCTTAATAAATTGTTAATTCCTAATAGATTGCTGATCCCTAACACAGTAATAGCTCTAATTACTGGCTTTTAAGTGGACTGGGATGTCTTAATACATAAATATTTTTTTTAGCTTCAATAAATTTAATCTCCTAATATATTGATATTTCCTAATACATTGGTGATTCCTAATACAGTAATAGCTTTTAATACAGTCTTAGTGCCTAATATACTTAGAGGTTTAATACATAGTTTCTAATTATTTTTAAAGTTTTTTATAGATTTTATCTCCTAATAGATTGACAGTTCCTAATAAATTGACAGTTCCTAATACATTGGTGATTCCTAATACAGTAATAGCTTTTAATACAGTCTTAGTGCCTAATATACTTAGAGGTTTAATACATAGTTTTTAATTATTTTTTATAGATTTTATCTCCTAATATATTGATATTTCCTAATACATTGGTGATTCCTAATACAGTAATAGCTTTTAATACAGTCTTAGTGCCTAATATACTTAGAGGTTTAATACATAGTTTCTAATTATTTTTAAAGTTTTTTATAGATTTTATCTCCTAATAGATTGACAGTTCCTAATAGATTGACAGTTCCTAATACATTGGTGATTCCTAATACAGTAATAGCTTTTAATACAGTCTTAGTGCCTAATATACTTAGAGGTTTAATACATAGTTTTTAATTATTTTTTATAGATTTTATCTCCTAATATATTGATATTTCCTAATACATTGGTGATTCCTAATACAGTAATAGCTTTTAATACAGTCTTAGTGCCTAATATACTTAGAGGTTTAATACATAGTTTTTAATTATTTTTTATAGATTTTATCTCCTAATAGATTGGTGACTCCTAAAACAGTAATGACTCTCAATATAGTCCTGGTTTTAAATGTATTGGGAGGTTTCAATAAATTTAAATTTTTTAATAATTGCCAAGCTTCTTATAGATTATCTCGGAAGAAATTAATAGCTCCTAAAACATCAGAAACGTTACTAGGAGCTATTTTGTTTATAGCACTACTTCGTGTATGGTAGCTTCATTCCTTACAGCAAATTGCACGTTATAGCCTTTCTTGTAACTGTTGGAGCTTAAATAGATCTAAATATAGGAATGTGACCGAGTAGAGGATGAATCAGCGTCACAAAACTTCGTTAGCACGCTTTATCTTGGACAATCTGAAGCGTTCTCCAAGGCTAAACTTACTTTGCAGTGCATCTGTTTTACACACAGATAGACAGATTGTTATAGTATTTATTTACCATTCCCACGTAACCGATTTTAGCAAAAAAAAATACTATACCGGGCGATGCAAAAAGTCATCAAGAATATGAACAAAATTACAAATACTTCAGTGCACGCCCAAAAAAATTAAAATTTTAGAAAATAACCCTCCCCTCCACTTACACGGCACACCAAAAACGTCATATATTCAACGTTTTGGCCTCGAAATGTAATTAAACTTGCTAATGACTCCCAGAAAATTACAAATTAAAAAAAAAATCAACTTCAACATGCTTTATGCCATGTAAGTTCTATCGTTTTTTGGCGATAGAAATAAAAGGTGTGTAAATGTTCAATACAACATTTTCTGCTTTGTGCGTGGAATAGGGCCTGTAAGTGTATGTTTTGTCCTTTTGAGTAATTTTCCAACTTATTATCGCCCAAAAATAAAATGTGTGTAAGAGCTTTATAATCTGAGGTTTCTGTGTCGGGTGAAACGTGGTGCCGTGGTGTTGACTTAATAAAGCTAAAAGTTGATTTTTTTAAATTGTAATTTTTGGGAGTCAACGGCAAATTTAATTACATTTCGAGCCACTTTACAAATTACTACGTCAAAAAAATAAAGCCAACACGGTAAATTATTAACGTTTTACTTATGCTGCGGAGGGGGGGTTTCTATTTTCTAAATGTTTTTAATTTTTGGGGCGTGAGCGTGAGTTTTTATAATTTTGTTCGTATCCCTGATGATTTTCTGCGTCTCCCGATATAATTTTTTTCGCTAAAATCGAACACGTCGAACGGGGAATAAATACAAAAACATTATACCGGACGATGCAGACAGTAATTAGAAAATACGAAAAAAATTATACCGGACGATGCAGACAGTTATTAGAAAATACGAAAAAATTATACCGGACGATGCAGACAGTTATTAGAAAATACGAAAAAAATTATACCGGACGATGCAGAAAGTTATTAGAAAATACGAAAAAAATTATACCGGACGATGCAGACAGTTATTAGAAAATACGAAAAAATTATACCGGACGATGCAGACAGTTATTAGAAAATACGAAAAAAATTATACCGGACGATGCAGACAGTTATTAGAAAATACGAAAAAATTATACCGGACGATGCAGACAGTTATTAGAAAATACGAAAAAATTATACCGGACGATGCAGACAGTTATTAGAAAATACGAAAAAATTATACCGAACGATGCAGACAGTTATTAGAAAATACGAAAAAAATTATACCGGACGATGCAGACAGTTATTAGAAAATACGAAAAAATTATACCGGACGATGCAGAAAGTTATTAGAAAATACGAAAAACATTATACCGGACGATGCAGACAGTTATTAGAAAATACGAAAAAAATTATACCGGACGATGCAGACAGTTATTAGAAAATACGAAAAAAATTATACCGGACGATGCAGACAGTTATTAGAAAATACGAAAAAATTATACCGGACGATGCAGACAGTTATTAGAAAATACGAAAAAAATTATACCGGACGATGCAGACAGTTATTAGAAAATACGAAAAAATTATACCGGACGATGCAGACAGTTATTAGAAAATACGAAAAAATTATACCGGACGATGCAGACAGTTATTAGAAAATACGAAAAAATTATACCGAACGATGCAGACAGTTATTAGAAAATACGAAAAAAATTATACCGGACGATGCAGACAGTTATTAGAAAATACGAAAAAATTATACCGGACGATGCAGAAAGTTATTAGAAAATACGAAAAACATTATACCGGACGATGCAGACAGTTATTAGAAAATACGAAAAAAATTATACCGGACGATGCAGACAGTTATTAGAAAATACGAAAAAAATTATACCGGACGATGCAGACAGTTATTAGAAAATACGAAAAAATTATACCGGACGATGCAGACAGTTATTAGAAAATACGAAAAAAATTATACCGGACGATGCAGACAGTTATTAGAAAATACGAAAAAATTATACCGGACGATGCAGAAAGTTATTAGAAAATACGAAAAAAGTTATAAAAACTTTCTCTCACCCCCAAAAATTAAAACTTTTGCATAATAGCAGTTTCTCCCCCCTCCACGGCATGTGTTTCTACATAAGACCATGAGGAATTCTGCCACGGAATTGGAACATTTTGGACCCATTGTGCGTTTTAAATCGATTCCGTAAAATAATTATGGAACTTTTAATACTTTAACATAATTAAGTAATTTGAAACTTTTCTAAACGCGTATATTTTTACTTTTCTGGATTAGCTTTAGGCATACAGTTGAATACAGCATTTTTGAAAAATAATTTTTAACGGGCTTTTAACAACTCTTAAAACATTTTAAAAACCCGCAGCGAAATGGAAGTTAAAATCCATACAGATTTACTAATTACAAATTTTTCAATATTTTTGAGATTACAAAAACAAAAAAATAAACATAATTCGCTTCGTTTTGTTTACCTTTTATTTAAAACGTTTACAAACCCAAAACAAATTTTGCAGGAATAAAAAAACGATTATTGAGTTTATAACCGTAAAATAATATTTTATTACATTAACTAATGATTAGATTTGTATTCATTTTATGCGTTAAACCGTTAATCATAAAACACTACCTCAATAAATAAAAACCCACTAACCGCAATATAAAAATCTTACATTTTACTACAATTAGAGCATATGTGTATTTCGATTAAGTGGTAACCATCTCCAGAAGCACCTTTTTTTCTTTTTCATAATTTATTTTCGTGAAAAAAATATTGGAACAAGTACTTCTGAAAATTATTACCATGTAATTTAAATGTACATCAGGTAATTGCAGTAAATAAAAATATTTTTGTATTGTGATTAGTAGATTTTTATTCATTTAGATAAACTTAGTCCACAATGCTCAAGAAATGTATTAATAAAACGCTATTGTTTAAAAACGTATTTAAAAAACTAACACGAAGAATACACAAATGGAAAACATTTGCATCAATAACGCGTCCATAAATAAAATTGATGTAATATTTTAGTTATAATCAAGTCGGGTTGAAAATTATTACGCCAAAAAAAATTTACCCTACTTTAAACTCCGAAAAAGTAACTTTGAGCAAAGAAAAAAAATTTTTTTTTTGTGGATATCGTACCTTTTCGTGCTTTTGAACAATAATCCAAAATATCGTGTGGGGCCGCCATACTAAAAAATTACCTCAAGTCGGACAATAAAACACAAATGTGAAAATAACCAACAGCGTAGTCGAGACATTTTATGTAAACATCTAATTATTGATTCAGTGTTCATTTAAATGAACTGAAACTATTTAAATTATTAAAACCAGTAAAAGTAAAAACAAATAGCTGTTATATGGTTACAATAATATATTAGCAATTACTTGTACTATAACATTGAAAAACATTTTCTTGTTAAAGATCTTTTGAAAATACTCGCAAAACGCACATACAAACAGTGAATAAGTTTCTGTAAAATTCAAACCAACTAAAAACTAATAAACTAAACAATACAACAAACGGTTTAACTTAAAACAGAAATATTCTACCAAGTAGAACTGAAACGAAATTTCTCTATAGCTGTAAATAACTCACAAACCACCACTTGTCGGAGCCACTTAACGATACACTCGGCGTGCGCCAAACTAGCGCACTGAACAAGTTGCATTCACAACAGTGAAGGCGGTTACAACAATCGCACTCCCTCCACTGACGGCAGAAAATTCCCTGCTCGGTTGCGAAATTTCCCTCGCGTACAAGTAACTAACCGCGTGCACTTATCGCCGGAACCAATTGATTTTATTCTGATATGGCTTTATTTATATCACGCAAATGTTTCAGGTATCTTTATTGCAGCAGATAGTGTTAATGATGGTTTCTAATTTAACTCTGCTAACACACTTTCTGAATTTATTTAATGCAACGGAATTCCAGACGTTTTATTCACGATACATAAAGATAGAAATGTTTGGAAGTAATTATTGGGTGTGGGGTATAGAATTTATATGGATACAAATAGCGTTGATATATTGATCATAAAATCGTAAGTTGTGAATCAAACAATAATTTCTTTTATTTTGGTGATTTTTTAAACTTTTTTTTGCGGCGACCATGATTACCATCATAGGAGACAAACATAACACCTCCTGGAATACACTGGGGGTGGTTAGACCTTCTCTCTGTCGGCGTCATATTGAGTCTCTTAAGAAGGGTTGATGAATGCCACATACTTGAAGATCAGGATTTAATTATAAAGAAAACAAGACATACAACTCATTCAATAAACACTAATGAAACTTATGTAGGCTTGGCAATACTGGGCAAGCCTCTGGTGGGATTAGTACAACTAGTAAACAAAAACAAAAAATTGGTTCTGACACTACTTTCGCAGATTTTTTCTTTCAGGCGAAAAACCAATCATGGTTATCTTTGCCTAACTAAAATGACTAAAATGTCATTTGAAAACGAATTTAGAATGAAACTTGCTATAAAAAAATAAAACTATGACAAAATAGAGCTAATAGTTTCGCAAAACCTTCAAAGAAAATCGCCGAAAATATGAATTTATACATTTTTCATTCAACTTTTACATCTTTATTTGAGGAATGAATTTAATAAGGACTAATATTTACTGTACTTAGTAATAAAAACATGTGGATAACCAAAAACATTATTAAATGTTTAGTAAATACAAATTTTTTTAACAACAATTTAAATCAGTTTTTTAAAAAGTATAAGACGGGCCTAAAAATGAAGCCCGTCTTTTCACAAAAATTGAAGTGAAAATACATAACTTATTACTGTCATTATATTGATTTATTTGTAACGAAAATTGTCAAAATTTAAATAAATAGATATATTTATTAACTTATCAAAACTATTAAATAATAATTTACGTGTAAAACGGCTGTTCTACAACATAACCTATAACACAAAGTCAGCTGTTACATGAAATCATATGTTGTAAGGCAGGCCAATATGTTGTAAGGTATGCGTTTCAGAAATAACGTGACGCGAAAGCAATGATTTAATCTCAGGTTTTGTTCACCGCGCGTAAAGAAGTTATCACTTGAAAAATATTGGGGAAGAATCACTTTAATATTTGAACTTTAAATAAAAAAAAACGACATTCCTAAAAACTGTTAAGGGGGAGTACTCAAACCCCCTTCCCTGTTACGGCCTTCTCATCACTCATCACTGAGAGGTCCAGTCTGCAAGATTGTGGGTCCACAGTAACCGTAACAAGACCGGATTATTCGAAAATTAACCAATTAAAATCGTAAGGAACAATATATCTTAATTTTTTTAAGGCAAAGAAAATATTCCCTTAATCAGGTCAGGATATATTCACGACATGAAATCAAGTTCAAGACATATATATATATATATATATATATATATATATATATATATATATATATATAGTATTATATACAAGATAGAGTATCATTGCATTATATTATTTACATTTTAGTTTATTTTCTACCCATTCGCTATTGCAGCCTTCGCTTTTGCATATTTCTGTCTACTGGTTGTAATGACCTTGATCTGTTTAACCTATATAGATAAAGTAAACCATACAATACAAAGTTACACTATTATTGGCAAGAAGGTCAACTGTGTAAACAGTTGTCATATTCTCTCAATATTATCGTACAAATTAAGTAGGGTGTATCGGAAAATTGAAAATGTTTCAACATAAGCAGTCCAATTATTTAGAAAAGCGTCATTTCTATTGTTGAATGCTTACATGGTTCAACTGTAAACAGTCAGTTCCATTATTAGTAGATGTGTAATGCATTGGCGGCCTAACTCACAGATGTATGCAGCGCACAGATGTAATCGCTTCTCTCACAGATGAATACGCGGCATGCAATTAAAACTTTACTGCCATCGGCGAGTATGCGCTAATGTACAAACGTATTGTCGGTACCTTGACAAATATGTCATAATTAAAAAGGTATTCATTAATAATTACAGATATTTTACAATTAAAATTAACTGCACGCTCGTGGCGTTTACGTCAGATGGCGTCGAGCTATGTGGCTTTTATGGGCGAAATGCCTAACCTAAAAACAGACATGAACGTACAGGTAACCACAGCTTCCCCTTGGGGATGTATTGAGGGCCGGCAGACCCTTTTTTAGCAATACAAAACGAATACACGAAAGATGCGTACACCAGGAATATTGCGAAAGATCCGTACAGAATCAAGTTTTGACAGATGATGAGGGTAAGCTATAACGTCAGAACGTTGTGACAGGCGAAACATGCGTACAACGTTTAGGCGAACACGGATCTTTTAAAATCAATGAGCTACATAATGAGTTTACCTCTGAGCTAAACATAGATGTTTAGTTTCTCGGGACTGGAGATCCTATAAAACTTTTTTTATTTTACGTGATTGCCATCACACTTTTCCAGGCTTTGGACTGGCAAAATGATATAGATATGTTGCGCTATCATTTTTGGTGTATTTAAAATCATCTTGTAGCCTCGGTAGTTTTTTCTTTTATATCTTTATTTGTTTTCATTTTACAGAATTTTTAAATTTTAATCTATATCACGACTTGACCAATTTATTTTATCTTACAACCTGATTTCTTGGGTCTAGTCTAATCCATTTTTTTGTTTTGTTTAATTCTTTCGTCCGACTTATTATACTTTCTTTTCCTTCTCTCTCCTTCTAAGTGTAAACCCAGTGTCATGTGCATAGGAGTCGAAGTTTCAGCCTCTTTTAATAAGTCTCTTTCGATTAAGTCGAACTTATCACCTCGGCAGTTAAACGCAAAGTAACCGCTGACAAAGTGGGAACCCTTTTTTGACCAATTTTGACTGGGAAAATCCAAAACCTTGAAAGTTATTAGCAAATAGTTTAGGGGTAGATGACCTGGGATGACAACTGGAGTCTGGTTTGTACGCTTTTTTCGCTTGTCAAGTTTATGCCTTACCCTCGTTAATTGCCATTGTTTACTCATGTACGCATTTTTCGTGCCACCTACAAAACTAGCACATTTCCCGGAGTGCGTACAAACGGGGAATTTAGTTGAGGTTAATAAGAGACAAAATCCAAAAATAAGAGTAAATAGATTGGAAATAAATAGATGCAACACAAATGAAGGAGGGTTCTGTTGTTTGACTTTTGATTATAGATTCTCGGGCATTGTTTCATCTCAGTACGAAAACGAACCAAGTTTTCACAGCCACATCAATAATTTTTAAATGTCGAAAAACATAGAAAATTAAGACATAATAGGAGATTAAATTTTTATTTTAATATAGAATGTATTATGTTTTGGATTGTACTAGCACTATTATAGCTACACAGTTGAAGATAGCTACTCGTTTTGTATAGTAAACTAGCAAGTCAAGGAAATATTAAAGTTACCAACAACGAATTCTTTTGTTTTAAACTAGGAATTTTGAAATAAATTGACCACATAGAAAATATTATAGTTAATAAAAATAACCAAAAACCCAACACCGACACAACCAATAACTAAAGCAAAAAAAAAATTGTATAATAAGTAACACCGATTGAATTGTTATCGATATTATTAAACACTTATATTAATTTCGTTGCGATGTCGTCATCCCCAGTTACACCTTATGAAGAAGTGGGCTAATACTTGAAATAAATATATTCCATTAATTAAAAAAATCAACCCCAACTTATATTATCTCCATTACTTTATCCCACAGATAGTTATGCAGTTTCGTGATTGGTTGATAGCTTTAGCAATACGATTTAAAACTTCTTAGAACAAGGTTTAATATAACTCTTAAAACCCCCGGGGAAATCGACAAGAACAGGGGAGCAAAGAAAAGAAAAGGAAGGACACAATGGAATAATCTGTTATATCTCGTTGCGTGCATGAATTACAGAATGCCGCCATAAAACATAAGCTTCACCGAACACTTTTTCCGGAACTATTTTGAACGGTCCATGATTAGCAATGAAAATCCTCCTGTCTATTCGTTTTCAGATATCAAAATACCTTTCTAATTTTAATTACACTATAGATTTAGTACCATTACATGAAATAATTTTACATATTGTTTAAATTCTTAAACACATTAGACATTTTATGCAACAATTAATCCAGTTAAAATGAGAAAGGTATTTGGAAATTTCAATTACTGCATTTTAAAAATCCGCGGTCTTACCTGCACAACAATTATTTGAGCCTATGAACATAGTACATAGAATATAATAAATGGGCCTATTATCAGAAGGGACAAAGCGAAAACCGATATTTATGACAACATTGTGTTATTCTCATTGTATTTTAAAATATGTTCGATGTTTTTTTTTAAACAGTATTGTCCCGAAATGTCTGATTTTTTTAAAATTTACTCTTGAAATTACATATAATGTGCTTTAACTTTTTGAAAGAAGCCTAATGCTGGTATGAAAGACAGTTTCCCCCAAATAATTTGTTTTAGGCATTAAATGTGTTTGTAATAGCACTCCAATGCACTTTATTTCACAGCCAGAAGCACTCCCCCCTCCCAAACACTATAATATACATGAAAAGCTGATCAGAGCAGATTACTTCCCAGTTGAAGGGCTAAATTAGATTATGATTTTAATAAACCATTTTCATCAGCTTGTTGTTCCTTGAAAGTGGATTTCCACGGAGAAAACTAATTTTATTTCTTCACTATGAAGAAGGTTTGTGGTGTTTGAAATATTTATTAGCGCTCTTTTCCTATACTGAAGAGCTATCCCTTCAATTAGGATAATTACAGAAGTACATTTTAAAAACGTAAGTGGGGGGTACAGATAAAAGTAAAGTTTTATAACTTAATTTTAAATTAAGAAAAACATTCATTTTAGCGTAACGAGAATATAACATAAATGTTTGTTGTAATATTGGAAAAAAACACACATATTTTTTACATTTAACAAAAAAATCCGAACTACAAATAATAAAATGATTTAGGTAACAAAACAACGTTTATTAGATTACAATTTTGGTATTAAATTGGCAAAAAAACCACTACTTACTGATATTTTTCAGCAGACGCATCACTAAGTCGGCGCATTACTCAATGCTGTGAGTCACGGAAAGACTGTTGAGTCTTGCATTGAACAATGCGCTGGCCTAACGAGAAACACGTCTGCTGAAAAATATCAGTAAACAGTGTTTTTTTGCCAATTTAATATCAAAAGTCTAATTATAGAAAAACGTCAAGATGTACAACACAAAAAGTGAAAATTTACTGAAAACAATTTTTTGAAACAAATTCAATTGAAATAACTTCTTAAAATGTTTCAGACGCCCCTAAGAATGTCTTCATTTAAAAAACTAGTTTTAAAACACGCAACTTATTATTACCGTTATTATAGTAATCAAGTTATAAGTTATCAGGAAAGTACAACGCTCCAGTAAAATTTATTGCTTGTGAAATCAAAGCAATTGAGAAGTAGGGCCTAATTACTTGACAAGAAGTAAAACAAGTTTTGGAAAGAAGAGATATGAGTTCACAAATTTCTTGACCAGACCTGTATAATAAATCCTTCAATGTTTAAAAATAAAAATTATTGCGCCAATTATTTCAATAAAACATTATGGTCTGGCCTTCTTCGGCAATATTCGGATACAGTAGAGTCTCGATTTCCGAGCTTCGGTTAAATTCGAGTCCGGCTCGAGTCCTCTATGCCGCAGGTAAGCTAAGGCGCGGGCGTTTCAAAACATTTCCTGTATTGTCGGTTTAACTAAATTGCTGTTTGGATGAATACAAAACTATTTAGAGAGCGTTTTTTTAATGAGTTTGTGCCCGAAACTTAAAAGTTTTTAAAAGCAAAGAAATTGCTTTGGAAGCCATTTTAACAGTTAGACAAAGCACCGTCACATCTCAATGAAGATTAACTGCTCTGATGGTATTCCGTGCTTTATATCTTCCCGCAAATGTTACGAGCCTAATCCAGACGAAGGATCAGCGTGTTCTGGAATGTATGGACAAAATACGTTACCTTTTACAATCTCTCTTGGAAGCGACTGTAGGGGAAGAAAGCATCGTAGGCTTTCTAAAAAAAAGTCACAGTTGAGGGAGCATATTATCTAATCCCAGAAGGTGAAGCAATGTAGGCAAATACTGCCTTTTGATTGATTTATAGCTTCTCTCACTCCACCAACAACAACTGTCAACATTGTGAAACCTGGCACTCCAGGTTTTGGGTTGAATGAAAATACAAAACCACCTAGTTTTTATCTTTAATAAATCTGGAGGATGTTTTACAAAGTTTTAGCTATCTATATATTATATTCTACATAGGTGTATATATATATATATATATATATATATATATATATATATATATATATATATATATATATATATATTATTTAAAATTTTTTTTTAAGTGGGGTGGAGTCAAGTTTTATTATTTTAGAGAAAAGTGGTTATTTTGGTATTTGTTAATGTAAAACTTATTATAAGTTTCACAATATATTATAATAATGTCACAGGTAGCTATATTATAGGTATGGCAGTTATTGTTTAATTACTTAGTTCAATTTCCGAGTAAAGTAGGTAAGTACTTATTTGATTTGAAGATCCTAATTACCAAAGTAATTTATAAAATACCTACCCTGTCAGCTAAATATAAATAATTCTAACAAATTATATAGTTGAAATCATAAACATTTGATGTTTACGTACAAGTACATATTATAATACTTTGGCGTGAATTAAATGCTCCAAATTTTAACTAAAATATTATAAACATTACATTTAGGCCCTATTTCAACGCATGTAATTTATTTTGAGGCTTGCATGTCTAAGGCCGAAATAATTTTTTCTAAAGGATCTACGAATTTGACAGTTGGTGTTGGTGGAGTGGGAGGAGCTACAGACCAATCAAAAGGCAGTATTTGCCTTACATTGCTACGCCTTCTGGGATCAGATAATATGCGTTGAGGGAGTTGTGTACTGGATGGCCGAATCATGAAACAAAATAAAAGAAGAAACATCAAGTAAGCCGTGAGATAAAATCCTGACTCATAATGAAACTGTTGCCTGTGTTATTGATCCACAAGAAGAAACAGATTTGACATTTCTTATCTAGAAACTTCCAGGTTGTTGAAATTCCGATGTGAACAATTTGAGACAACAGATGTAACGATTATTGAAATGGTTTAAAAAAAAACTACTGAAGGCGTGATGACGTGAATAAAAATCAACGTAAACGAAGGGAAAATTAGTCACGGCGAAGGAGCGACCGCCTTGGATATTGCACTAAGCTATATCAAAAAGACAGACACTACGTCAGCAGATGTGCTTCTGCCAAGACGTCTACGCGACACCTTAGCACGAAAACCTTTTGATAAGCAAACGCAGAAGACACAACTTTTTCAAAAAAAAAAAAAAATAGCAACCGTGATGTACAATGTACTCCAAAGCAACATTAATATATGTAGTAGCATAATAATCGCAGTTCTATAAACGTATTTTGTGCATTCCTAATTATAGTGTTAGGGTTCGTTAGAACTGTTTTTTCTAATGTACAGGAACGTATTTCCGTGAAATCCGAGTTTTTGGTTGTATGAGGGGGTCTCGGTCCCATCTACCTCGAATTAACGAGACTCCACTATATTTCTGAACATGCAATAGCAATGCCCATTTTATAGTCAACTTGCCCAGTGAAATACGTTTACATGATAATCAGCAGTGAGATGAATTATCATTATTGTATGATAAACCAGATCAGAATTATATAGCTTTCCCCAAACTGACCTGAAGTCTGTGAGGGAAGGAGCGACAGTATCTTTTACATTCATAATTACAAGGTGTAATTTTAATAAATAAAATACCCAATCCATGGAAGCAAGCAATGAACACCAGTGCATGAATACTAGGGTTCGACATTTTGTTCTGGCCACGATTGAAACAAAATCTTTTTATGAAAAACGCAGAATTTCAATATGCACTGTTGTAAATAGAATTTATCACGAGTTTCGGCGGCAATAAAATTATACAGGTTCCGGCAATAAAAGCTCCCGTATTTGAAGAAAGCGTTGTGTGAGCCGTACAGGTAGCACTGATGTGGTGTGGGTAAGCGGTGTACGTGCCTTGTTCGGTGTGCATCATGGCTTGGCTTGTTGAGCATCGTGCGTTTGTTGTAGAGGAGTTTATTAGTAGCGGTGGTTCTGTGATTGCTACTCCGCGAGCGTTTCGTATTAGATTCGAACTTGGCCGACATGATCGTGTTCCTGATAGGAAAACTATTCAAGTATGGGTGTCAAACTTTAGACAAACAGGTCAGCTCTAAAAAGTTAGTACTGGTCGCCTCGGACTTCAACAACGTCGGAAAATGTGGTGCGTATGAGAGCGTCCGTCCAATAAATCCCAAGCCCTTAAACATTCACCTTCCCTGGGATTATCCAAAAGGAGTGTAGGAAGAATTCCCCATTGAGAGCTTAATTTGCACCCATTCAAAATGATGGTTGCCCAGCACTTAAGTAAGAACGATTTTGAAACTCGCAGACCTGTGTGTAAGGAAATTCTTCAGAACATCCCCCCTGGTGCTTTGTTTATTTCTTTCGATGAGGGCCACTTCACCTTATCAGGTACTATATACAAACAGAATTTTCATTCCCTTTATTTACGAACATCGTCCCACAAATCTGCAAGCAATTGAAGAAGCAATCACCCAGGAAGTGGTAGGAATTCCAAGAGAAATTACACAAAAAAATTATAAAGAGTTCTGGGAAAGACTTCGTCAATGTATCAACAATGTAGGATGTCATTTGGCGGATATAATTTTTAAATAGAAGTAATATGAAATGACATAGAACTCATTTTTCACCAATAAAAGTATGTTTTCTGTTTCTGTCTTTTTTTTTTAAATAACTTTTAAAAATAAGGAGCTTTTATTGCCGGACTATGTTACCTATCAAGAACCTTCATAATTTATTTTAGTTGCTAACAATTCACAAGAAAAAATCGGTGTAAAATAGAGTATTCCACAAATAAAAGATAAGAATGAAATTTTTAAAAAATTATTATAACAGTTTTGGCCATTGCTAATTTAAAAAACAAAAACAGTACCAAAAGAGTTCAAGGAGAAAAAAAAGATTAAAAGATGGATAAAATAAGATAATGAATAATTAAAAACAAAGTAAACTGGAGTATAATAAACATGAACAACCTTTGGCAAAAAAGAAAAAGAATAGTAGCATAAAAGCCTAAACACATTTTCCTTTAAAGTTAGCATAATCAGTTAGAAATGAACGTATGTTTATTATGGGAGTTTATTAGATGATGGAAACCTAGGTTACAGCTATGTCGCAAGTCATGAGAGAAGAAATAAATAATGAGGAAATGCGGTGAAAAATGAATAGAATAGGAAAATAAAGAGAAGGCATTAAGGTCCCCTGAGAGTAATCGGTTAGATAAATGAGTAATATAAAAAAAATGTTTAAGTAAATACCTAATAAGGTTAAAAAATAAAAATTTTATTTTAGTTACCTTAGAGTGCTATTTATGATACTGTGTGGTAACCATGGCAACAGTTTAAGGTTGTACAGAGGAGGTTTCGACAACAACCAGATGGGAAATAAATCATATACATCTTTGAGAAATATATTTCTAGGTATTGGAAAGTTGGCACAGTGCCAAGGGGAGATAGACTTCGAACATGAAGATTCCCAATTCGAATCAGGCTGGGCCCCAAAAAATTTATAATTCAACTATTGAATAAATATTTGAATAAAAACTCTATTAACATCAATTGTCATCCACTATAGGTTAAAAAAATATATATTTGAACTTGATTGGATGAATAAAATCAGTTTTTTATTAACGAATGAAAATTTGTACAAGATATATATGAGGAGAGTGTGAGCTAATAGAAGGAATTCAAAAAATGCAGAAAAGGAAATAGTAACATTAGCGCATATAAATGAAGATCGCTAGGAATGGTAAAGAAGATGAAGAGAGATAACTAAAATGTAAAAATTAAAGGTTTACTATAATACAGTCTTGTAACAAATACCATAAAGCTATAAAAACAATAGTGCAGGTATAATTATTTCTCAAAGAATTCAGAGGAAGGTATTTCTTGGTATTGTGTGTGGTATTTATTGTAACTAATCAGCGAAATGCTTTTGATAAGACAAAAAATAACTTAAAAAAAGTGCATGTTTACTATCTTATAAAAAGTCTTTTATCTTTCTTAATTAATGACTTGAACAGTTTAATATTTTTATTGCATTTTTGTAAAAAAAAATATTGAGTTATATTACTTTAAAAAGGGCTAACAATAATTAACAGTAAACCTAACTATATTATTCAAAACTAAATAAAATTTAAGACAAACGCAAACAATGTACAACTGTAGCAATGCACTAATAAGCATGAATAGAATAAAATTAAATTTGAATTCAATTCTAGACGTGTAATTTCATTGAACTAATTTATATTTAAATTGGCAGACAAAAGTAGTTGAACCAATTTAGAAAGAAAGTGAGAGAACCAATCAAAAAAATCCTTGAGCCGTCTGCAAACTTGATATGTAGCAGAACTGACAGCAAGCATAATTAGAACAAAATGTAATTAAACAAGAATGCAACTTATCTCATTTGAGAGTGCTGCATCTTGCAGAGAAAGATAAAGCACAGATCCCTATTGCTCAGTCTGGAGAATTAGTTTTAAAATACTACCGACAGCTACTTCGGAAATTTAAAATGATCATGTCCATATGCTGTATACATTACATCACAAGGTTATGTGTTCACTAACTGAAAATAAAATGAGTGATATATTCGCATTCATTTTTAAAGGACGACTTATTTCATCTATGGATTAAAACTTGCAGTTTTGTGTTGTACATCTTGAGATTTTTTATTATTAGAAATTTTTTTTATACCTTCTGTGTTTTTACAAACAAGAATACTACATTGTCTTACTCCAAGTTAATGTCTATATATAAAAATATATATATATATATTTAGGTTAGTTTTGGTTGGTAAAGATTGTTTAGATTTTTTGGACTAGGAGACTGACAGACTTACCTTGGTAAGAGTCAACACTGTAGTCTTGGACAACTTATATTTATTTTATTTCATTCTCTCATATTTCTTTTTGTGTTTTCTCTTCGATTGACAAAGACCACTGTGTGGTTGAAATATATCATTGTTTAAGTGCTTTTATGTGTTTCTATTTCAAGACTACAGTGTGGACTCTTACCAAGGTAAGTCTGTCAGTCTCCTAGTCCAAAAAATCTATATATATATATATATATATATATATATATATATATATATATATATATATATATATATATATGATGAATAGTTATTATCTGGAGTACATCCGTTCATTCTGCAGTACATAAATTCGCAGTTTCGACGTTTCGCTAGAATCTCATCTAGCATTGACGGGGTTCACCTCGTCAATGCTAGATGAGATTCTAGCGAAACGTCGGAACTGCAAATTTATGCAGTGCAGAATGAACGGATGTACTTCAGATAATAACTATTCATCATATTTTTCCATCCGTGAAGGAATATGTATCAGCATATATTATATATATATATATATATGTGTGTGTGTGTGTGTGTGTGTGTGTGTGTGTGTGTGTGTGTGTGTGTGTGTGTGTGTGTATGTGTGTGTGTGTGTGTGTGTGTGTGTGTGTGTGTGTGTGTGTGTGTGTGTGTGTGTGTGTGTGTGTGTGTGTGTGTGTGTGTGTGTGTGTGTGTGTGTGTGTGTGTATTTATGTATGTATATTTATATGCTAACACACATCTATACTAAATGTAGACTTGTTGAAAACTATGTTTCTCTAGAAATATCAGCTAATAGTATGATACTAGTCATTTCAAATACTGTTTTGTGTATATTTCATATCTATAACACAAAGTACTGAAAAATATGTAATTTTTAGATTTCAATTTAAATGGAATAAAAAAAAACTTTAGTTTGTTATCAGTTTTTTTAAAATTTAAAACAAAAACCTCACCACACTGTACATTTAAACAACACATAAAACTTTCTTAAATAAATGTTAGTTTTTTTTTAAAATTAGTTTTAATAGTAAGTTTGATACAAAATTGTCATCTCAAAAAATTCATTATTAACCTCTTCCTTTCATAAAAGTATCTTATTACAATTTAACAAATCCATTTCCAAATTATTAGTGGGTATTATTTTAGAATATATTTTAAAGTATTTCCATATCTAAACAAGGTTTGCTCAATCTTTTTTTTAGCAATGTACTTTTTGAATTTTAGTATATAAACTTAGCCCGAATAACATTTTTTTGTAGCTATGTTCAATTGGGACAATGAACTAGAAGAGTTGGGCATCATAAATAAAATTTCTGTAAACCAAAATAACCAAGTCAAAGAAATATCTTAGTATACTGTTGCCTGTAAAATTTATCCAATGGAAAAACATTTAAACAAATTATGTAAATCAGAAAAAGGGTAATCAATGTTCAAATAAGGTCTGTTTAATTCTGTTCTTTAACAAAAATTTATAATTGAAGGAAACTAGACACAAAAATATACTCAGATATCGCACAATGCATAAACTTAAATTTTTTTTATTAGCCACGACACGTTCCTAAATATTATTTACCTATCCTCATGCGATAAGCATGCCACAGCTTAAGAAGCACTGACCTAAACATTCTCAAATAAATTGTTACAAGTATAATTGAATATTTTTTGAAAATGCAAGCCAACTAACAACAAAGACAATATTTTGTAAAGTTTTAAATAAATTAGTTTCTCTGTGATTAAAGTTTCAAAGAACTGATCATAATGTAGACTGTTCCAGCTGGGAAATTTAAAGTTCATGTCTCCAGTGTAAATAGCTCGCTGTAATAGTTTTGCCCTTGAAACTGCAGTAATTGCTATTGAGAACAATGATATTATCTGTACGTCACATTTCACTCTTTACTGTTACATAACTGTTTTAAAACTGAAAGAAATATTAACAAAAAAGTAGATATATCACTAAAAACACTTGTAAATATTTTACAACTTGCCTATAGTAGCACGTACTTATATTTGTTGATTCCATCTTCATGTGAGCTACTAGCTTTCACTAAGACACTTGTAAATATTTTACAACTTGCTTATAGTAGCACGTACTTATATTTGTTGATTCCATCTTCATGTGAGCTACTAGCTTTCACTAAGACACTTGTAAATATTTTACAACTTGCTTATAGTAGCACATACTTATATTTGTTGATTCCATCTTCATGTGAGCTACTAGTTTTCACTAAGACACTTGTAAGTATTTTACAACTTGCCTATAGTAGCACTTACTTATAATTGTTGAGGATGGCCGTTTCGCGAGATGTGTCCCATTGTCAACCCAGAACTGATCAGTTACTGTCTGAGTTAACAATGGGACACATTTCCTGAAATAGTCCTCAACAAATATAAGTAAGTGCTACTATAAGCAAGTTGTAAAATATTTTCAAGTGTCTTAGTGAAAACTAGTAGCTCACATGAAGGTGGAATCAACAAATATAAGTACGTGCTACTATAGGCAAGTTGTAAAATATTTACAAGTGTCTTAGTGAAAACTAGTAGCTCACATGAAGATGGAATCAACAAATATAAGTACGTGCTACTATAGGCAAGTTGTAAAATATTTACAAGTGTCTTAGTGAAAGCTAGTAGCTCACATGAAGATGGAATCAACAAATATAAGTACGTGCTACTATAAGCAAGTTGTAAAATATTTACAAGTGTCTTAGTGAAAGCTAGTAGCTCACATGAAGATGGAATCAACAAATATATAAATTTTACTAATTTTTTAATAGACTACTACTATTACTAGATTTTTTAATTTCACTTCTCTGATGGGCAATATTTTTTATTTAATCAAGAGTACAAATTATCTAACCAAGTATACAAACTGAGTTTATTTAATCATGTATACAAACTAACTGTATACAATTTTAACGCTTTAGTTTTGTCTTTTCACAACTTACTTTGTTCAAGAATTAAACAAGATTACTTTAATTTAATTTATAGGTTTACTAAATTTTCATCAGTTTCATTAAAATGGTATCTTTTGAGTCATAAAACAAAGTGTGTGTTTTGTTTCTGATTTTTTGGTTTATATTAGACTTATTTAATCTAATTATTCTTTCTTTACATAAAAGGATATTTTTTAACTATAAAACTAACTTTTTTGTATTAACTTGGCAAAAAAACCACTACTTACTGATTTATTCACCAGATGCATTTCACACTAGGTCAGCGCATTATTCAATGGTGTGAATTACTGACAAGACTTACTTATAATTGTTGAGGATGGCCGTTTTGCGAGATGTGTCCCATTGTCAACTCAGGCCTGATCAGTTACTGTCTGAGTTAACAATGGGACACATTTCCTGAAATAGTCCTCAACAAATATAAGTAAGTGCTACTATAGGCAATTTTGTAAAATATTTACAAGTGTCTTAGTGAAAACTAGTAGCTCACATGAAGGTGGAATCAACAAATATAAGTACGTGCTACTATAAGCAAGTTGTAAAATATTTACAAGTGTCTTAGTGAAAGCTAGTAGCTCACATGAAGATGGAATCAACAAATATAAGTACGTGCTACTATAAGCAAGTTGTAAAATATTTACAAGTGTCTTAGTGAAAGCTAGTAGCTCACATGAAGATGGAATCAACAAATATAAGTACGTGCTACTATAAGCAAGTTGTAAAATATTTACAAGTGTCTTAGTGAAAGCTAGTAGCTCACATGAAGATGGAATCAACAAATATAAGTACGTGCTACTATAAGCAAGTTGTAAAATATTTACAAGTGTCTTAGTGAAAGCTAGTAGCTCACATGAAGATGGAATCAACAAATATAAGTACGTGCTACTATAAGCAAGTTGTAAAATATTTACAAGTGTCTTAGTGAAAGCTAGTAGCTCACATGAAGATGGAATCAACAAATATAAGTACGTGCTACTATAAGCAAGTTGTAAAATATTTACAAGTGTCTTAGTGAAAGCTAGTAGCTCACATGAAGATGGAATCAACAAATATAAGTAAGTGCTACTATAAGCAAGTTGTAAAATATTTACAAGTGTTTTAGTGAAAGCTAGTAGCTCACATGAAGATGGAATCAACAAATATAAGTACGTGCTACTATAAGCAAGTTGTAAAATATTTACAAGTGTCTTAGTGAAAGCTAGTAGCTCACATGAAGATGGAATCAACAAATATAAGTAAGTGCTACTATAAGCAAGTTGTAAAATATTTACAAGTGTCTTAGTGAAAGCTAGTAGCTCACATGAAGATGGAATCAACAAATATAAGTACGTGCTACTATAAGCAAGTTGTAAAATACTTACAAGTGTCTTAGTGAAAGCTAGTAGCTCACATGAAGATGGAATCAACAAATATAAGTAAGTGCTACTATAAGCAAGTTGTAAAATATTTACAAGTGTTTTAGTGAAAGCTAGTAGCTCACATGAAGATGGAATCAACAAATATAAGTACGTGCTACTATAAGCAAGTTGTAAAATATTTACAAGTGTCTTAGTGAAAGCTAGTAGCTCACATGAAGATGGAATCAACAAATATAAGTAAGTGCTACTATAAGCAAGTTGTAAAATATTTACAAGTGTCTTAGTGAAAGCTAGTAGCTCACATGAAGATGGAATCAACAAATATAAGTACGTGCTACTATAAGCAAGTTGTAAAATACTTACAAGTGTCTTAGTGAAAGCTAGTAGCTCACATGAAGATGGAATCAACAAATATAAGTAAGTGCTACTATAAGCAAGTTGTAAAATATTTACAAGTGTCTTAGTGAAAGCTAGTAGCTCACATGAAGATGGAATCAACAAATATAAGTACGTGCTACTATAAGCAAGTTGTAAAATATTTACAAGTGTCTTAGTGAAAGCTAGTAGCTCACATGAAGATGGAATCAACAAATATAAGTAAGTGCTACTATAAGCAAGTTGTAAAATATTTACAAGTGTCTTAGTGAAAGCTAGTAGCTCACATGAAGATGGAATCAACAAATATAAGTAAGTGCTACTATAAGCAAGTTGTAAAATATTTACAAGTGTCTTAGTGAAAGCTAGTAGCTCACATGAAGATGGAATCAACAAATATAAGTAAGTGCTACTATAAGCAAGTTGTAAAATATTTACAAGTGTCTTAGTGAAAGCTAGTAGCTCACATGAAGATGGAATCAACAAATATAAGTAAGTGCTACTATAAGCAAGTTGTAAAATATTTACAAGTGTCTTAGTGAAAGCTAGTAGCTCACATGAAGATGGAATCAACAAATATAAGTACGTGCTACTATAAGCAAGTTGTAAAATATTTACAAGTGTCTTAGTGAAAGCTAGTAGCTCACATGAAGATGGAATCAACAAATATAAGTAAGTGCTACTATAAGCAAGTTGTAAAATATTTACAAGTGTTTTAGTGAAAGCTAGTAGCTCACATGAAGATGGAATCAACAAATATAAGTACGTGCTACTATAAGCAAGTTGTAAAATATTTACAAGTGTCTTAGTGAAAGCTAGTAGCTCACATGAAGATGGAATCAACAAATATAAGTAAGTGCTACTATAAGCAAGTTGTAAAATACTTACAAGTGTCTTAGTGAAAGCTAGTAGCTCACATGAAGATGGAATCAACAAATATAAGTAAGTGCTACTATAAGCAAGTTGTAAAATATTTACAAGTGTCTTAGTGAAAGCTAGTAGCTCACATGAAGATGGAATCAACAAATATAAGTAAGTGCTACTATAAGCAAGTTGTAAAATATTTACAAGTGTCTTAGTGAAAGCTAGTAGCTCACATGAAGATGGAATCAACAAATATAAGTAAGTGCTACTATAAGCAAGTTGTAAAATATTTACAAGTGTCTTAGTGAAAGCTAGTAGCTCACATGAAGATGGAATCAACAAATATAAGTACGTGCTACTATAAGCAAGTTGTAAAATATTTACAAGTGTCTTAGTGAAAGCTAGTAGCTCACATGAAGATGGAATCAACAAATATAAGTAAGTGCTACTATAAGCAAGTTGTAAAATATTTACAAGTGTTTTAGTGAAAGCTAGTAGCTCACATGAAGATGGAATCAACAAATATAAGTACGTGCTACTATAAGCAAGTTGTAAAATATTTACAAGTGTCTTAGTGAAAGCTAGTAGCTCACATGAAGATGGAATCAACAAATATAAGTAAGTGCTACTATAAGCAAGTTGTAAAATATTTACAAGTGTCTTAGTGAAAGCTAGTAGCTCACATGAAGATGGAATCAACAAATATAAGTACGTGCTACTATAAGCAAGTTGTAAAATACTTACAAGTGTCTTAGTGAAAGCTAGTAGCTCACATGAAGATGGAATCAACAAATATAAGTACGTGCTACTATAAGCAAGTTGTAAAATATTACAAGTGTCTTAGTGAAAGCTAGTAGCTCACATGAAGATGGAATCAACAAATATATAGATTTTACTAATTTTTTAATAGACTACTACTATTACTAGATTTTTTAATTTCACTTCTCTGATAGGCAATATTTTTTATTTTCAAGAGTACAAATTATTTAACCAAGTATACAAACAAGGTTTATTTAACTGTATACAAACTGAGTTTATTTAATCATGTATACAAACTAACTGTATACAATTTTAACGCTTTAGTTTTGTCTTTTCACAACTTAATTTGTCTAGGAATTAAACAAGATTACTTTAATTTAATTTATAGGTTTACTAAATTTTCATCAGTTTCATTAAAATGGTATCTTTTGAGTCATAAAACAAAGTGTGTGTTTTGTTTCTGATTTTTTGGTTTATATTAGTGATTTTTTGGACTTATTTAATCTAATTATTCTTTCTTTACATAAAAGGATATTTTTTTCAATTTTATTTTTAAATATTGTCCTAACAATTGACAGACATTTTTAATTGATATGGATTGTTAAAATGAATTTTATATTTTGAGTTGTAAAAAAATTGTTTAATAAATATTTTCTATTAACTTTAAAACTAACTTTTTTGTATTAAGTTGCAAAAAAAACCACTACTTACTGATTTATTCACCAGATGCATTTCACACTAGGTCAGCGCATTATTCAATGGTGTGAATTACTGACAAGACTATTGCTCAGGTGTGTTGTGTTGGTGTGAGTCTGTGGTGTATTTCTGTTCAGTAGTGTGTTATGGTTTGTAGAATAATGCCCTGACCAAGCGCAAAACGCATCTGCTGAATAAATCAGTAAGAAGTGGTTTTTTTGCCAAGTTAATACAAAAATGGTAATTTATACAAAAACCGTGAGATGCACAACACAAAAAATGCAAGTTTTAAAACTAAATCAATGAAAATTTTATCCAATTTAAACTTAAATGCACAAGCTTAGTTCAAAATTTAGGAATGCCTTATTACCATTTCTTACATTTTACGGACACGATTTAACTTTCATTACCATAGCTAATACTATTGTTACAATCTGTTACTCTTTCAACTCAATGATTTACATAAAATTATAAAATAGCATTATATACTGAACTCTCAGGCATATTGTTTGATGATGGTGGATTACTTAACAAAACATGTTTATGTGAGTTGCTTAAATAACAGGACATTTTGTTAAAAACCACTTCATAATCTAGTGACAAAAAAGGAAAAAATTACCTATAACAAAATAAAAACCCATTTGGCATTTTACATACTTTGTTCACAAAACTGTGGTTATTTACTGGTAACCCATTTATTGTTTTTCTTATTTCAACATTTGAATATATTAAACATGATATTTTAAAAAATTTATGAAACCTTACTTTTTCATATAAAAATTGACTTTTTATTTTTTAATATAGAAATGTACCTTTTCCTGCATTTGGCTTTCAATATGGTTTAGGTATATTCATAAATTCCTAATTAAAGAAAAAATATTATAAAAGTATTATTTGAACAATTTTACAGATTATATCAGGGGTTTTCAGCCTTTTCAACAACAAACCCCATTTTGAGATTTAGTCATCAAGCATATCCTTATATACATCTTTTCGCTAGTTGAAAACTAATGAGGAAATGTTCACTTGGGATAATGATCTAGTGGGAATCAGGTAATACAAATATATAAATGAAAGAAATACCTTGGATTCAGTGTTCCTTTTTGAATTTAGGTCATAGGGAAAAGACTGATACAAATTATATGAAATTGAAAACGGGTAATTAATGTTCCAACTTTAACAGTTCGTTAATTTTATTCTCCAACAATTTTACAATGAAAATTTACAATTGACAAGAATAAACCGTATAAGAAAACGTACTGTTATCATGCTACTTTGTAGTACTGATTGAAAAAAAAATAGCCAATGCAACCCACCAAAGAAACTTCAATGAATAAGATGAAAATATAATGTAAACCACTTTCATAATACAATAAACACATTCGAAAATTCAAAATTCCAAAATTGAATTTCCATTTACTGTTATTTACAATCTCTAAATAAAGTGCTAACATGGAAATTGACTTTGAAACTTGAAATGAATCAAATTGCTTTAATTATGTAAACAATGTACAATACTATAAAATAGGTCACATTTACCAACTTTGTGTTCTGACTTTAAAAAATTACGTAAATACTATAGTACACGAATTTTATTAACCAAGTCCAAATTTAGACCAACCCCTTCATGACAAAGACAAAAGATATGATTCAAAAACCTTCCGTTTCAGTGAAAAATATATACTCTTAAAAATATTTTAACCTATAAATCCTCAACTATTGTGATTTCAATTTCTATAAACAATGTTTTTCAATCTAGGTCATGCATCTTATTAAATTATTTATGTATATAAACGTACTTACATTATTGTGAACGGTGTAAGCAATAGGTCAATGGAAACATACCTGGAACCAAAAATAATAATATTAAATAAACCTTTGATCATCATTAATAATAAACATACCTCTATTATGACACATACCTTCGGTCAGATATGACATACCTAATAATGATATGACACATACATTATTATAAACATACCTCTCGGTCTGAGGACGGCCGTTTCGGGAGATGTGTCCCTTTGTCAACTCAGACATCACCCGAAACAAGCAAAGTAAGTGCTACTATAAGCAAGTTAAAACATTTAAAAGTGTTTAGTGATTACTAGTAGCTCACATGAAGATGGAATCAACAAATGTAAACATACCTCTATTAATTAGTTTAACATAATAGTATTTTTTTTTTTTTATATATAGGTTAATGACAGATCACAGATAATTTTGCTTCTTTAAAAAAGCAAAATGGTCTGTGATCTGCCATAAACCTATATAAAAAAATTAATAGTTATTAACAGACATTGAATAAAAGTATTAGTATGATTATTAATTGTTGAATGTACAATTACTATTATTTATTAGCAAATACACTCTGGTAGGCCCTATCTGTATTTGAAACAGATGTAGCAACTATATCCAAGGGCTGCAATTAGAAGGTTTGAGTAGGAAATATTCTGGATAACCATTCCGTATTGGCAGAACTAGAGAGTTTAGGTTAGTCTTTGGCAAGTATTCATGGAAACCAAGAGGTTGGTGAAGGTTTTGAATGAAATTAACTACACAGAAAAATGTAGATAGCCTCCAGGTCTTATATCTTTGTGGTTATGAAAAAAAATTCTAACAGAATTTACCAATTTTTACAACTTTATTATTAGAAAAACAAAAACTTAGAACGTTGCACTCTATTAAATCAGTTTAAAAAAGAGTTTAAAACAAATATTTCTAAAATAATAGAATAACATATGTTAAAATGTACATATCTCTATAGCTATAAAACTATTGTGTAAATAGATGAATAGAAGGGAAAATGAGAGTTTAAACGTTTTTTCTGGTTTAAAATATTTATAGTTATTTAAATAGAATTTTAAAATTGATTACCCTCTTAAAGTATACATTTTAACAAATCGTAGATATATTTTAAATTCTGAAATCTGTTATTTTTTTAATTTTCTCAATAGTATAACTGGTAGGAAAAAATAACTGTTAAATATGCCTCATGGGTTCTGTTGTTCATAAAAAAAAGTTTTCGGATTGAAGGAAAACGTAAATAAACAATAAAAACACAATGTATGTATTTATAAAGTGCATAAATATACCATAGTGTATTATAAGCTGTATATATATATATATATATATATATATATATATATATATATATATCACTTTCACTTATGTACTTAAACAAGAATCTTACTTGGTATTTATGCAAGCGCTTTCAGGAGCTATATATATATATATATATATATGCGTGTGTGTGTGTGTATAAGTGTATAAGCTGTGTATATATGGTGTAATAGCTGTAATTAATTGTAACATTTTTTAATGAACCCACCTCTTTCCACATACAAATTGTTTCAATATTCACGGTAAGTTCAAGGAATGTAACCCCCGCTAATAACGAGGGATATATATACATATATATATATATACAGTAAACTTCCGATTATCCGTGGGCGGATTAACCGGTTTGCGGATTATCCGGGGTCTGCCATTGTTTTACAGATATGCAATTTTTATTCCAATCAGATCCATTAATGTTTTTTTTTTTAACCACTCAACGCGGCACAATATCCGGTAAAAACAACGATCATAAAAATAAACAAAGCTATCTCAAATAACGCAAGGATAAATGATAACTGTCCTGTTAGACTGAATAAACCACCTCGAGTTGGGAACAGACTACTGTATATAAGAGGCAATGACAAATTGCTTGGACGCCCGAAAACCTAACGTGTATCATAAGATTGTAAACAAATGTCAGCTAATCTCGGCTATAAATAGTCTAGGACGTGACATACGCATTATCCATGTCTGTCATATACATTATCGATCTTTATGGCTTTGTGACACGAGTAGAAACAAACATTCCTAGTTGAACGTTGAGTGGTTATTATACTAAAATAAGTAGTAGGTAGTTTGAATTTTTATGAGTTATTTTTATTTCTCTGTCTTTTTTATTGAATTATATTTTTTTGCCATGCAGTATTTTATCATTTGTATTAGTTGATATTTTATGTAAATTTCCTTTTTTTTTTGTTGTAAACCGATAAATAAAACAACATTGTAATGTCTAATACACTGTTTTAATGTCCCAAATAAACCTGTGTATGGTAGAAATAAAATTTTTGAGATAAAAACAACGGACACAATAATTAGAGCAAGACGACTCTTCACTGTGCGACAAAAAGGTTTTCAAGGAACTTAGATCGCACATTAAAGCTAAAAATCAATGCTCATAGAAAACAGACGAAAGTGACAGATTTTTTTGTTAAAAAGTAAAAGTATTATGTGTAAAGGAAATTACACATGTACATACATACTTACTTTTGACATATACTTATGTACGTATTGTAAATAGTTAGACATATAAATGTACATGTTATAATCCGCCAAATACATCGATCGATATTTTAAATTATTTTCTGTATTTATTTTGTCCTCTGAAGATTATTTGTGAATTGCATTAACCGGGGTCATTATTTGTGTAACTTATGGTATAATAATCGATTATCGATCGTTTTGCATATTCTTTGTTCATAGCGGATTATCCGGGGAATTCGTTATCCGGCGTTGCTGGGCCACCCTATTCCACGGATAATCGGGAGTTTACTGTATATATATATATACAAGGGATTTTATATATAAAACAAGGTATGTATATACATATATATATATATATATATATATATATATATATATATATATATATATATATATATATATATATATATATATTTATAGGTTAGTTTTGGTTGGTAAAGATTATTTTAGTCCAAAAAATCTATATATATAAACAAGGGATTTTTCAACTGTTAATAAAATACTTTTTATTTATACACTCAAGTTCAAATACATTTTGTAAACTTGTAGTGGATGGCACTTGATGTTAATACAGCTTTTTGAAATATTAATTCATTAATTAAATTCAACGAATTAATTTTAGTTTTATAATGGAGAAAAACTTTTCACCAAAGAGGGCAAGGAATGCAACATAGTTATTTTATTCCATTTGGCTAAAGTAACTGATAACATATGGTTTCATAAAACAGCTGATTTTATGTTATGGGTTATGTGGTAAAACAGCAGATTTAATGCATAGGTTATGTTACTTAATTTATAATAATTGTAATAAAAAGTAACTAAAATACATTTTTTTTGACCTAAGGAAGAATTGACTTTAAATATATTTTGTTTATATTAGACCTACTTGTTTTATAAATTTACTTTAATTATAAGTTTGTTAAGTCATAATTTTACTAAGTCCAAGCTTTAAAGCTATAATTAAATAAAAACTATTCATACATAAATTTGCCTATAGATTTTATTCAGTTGCGTTATATGTCTAGACATATAGTTAGCCAGAAGCAGCTATGATGTTTAATGAGTCATTACGATTAAACATCACATTGGATTTACTGCAATCATGCAGTAGCATCAAAGAGCCCGCTGTAGGTAATACTGTTATTAGGAAAGCCGAAGCATGTAAACAGCAGAATAGCAATGCCTACACATGTGCTGGAGGGTTCAATATGCTTCACATTGGCAGTATGCCAGAGATAGCACACCTCTTGCAACCTACACAGCTGATAGATGGTGATTGTAGATATTTCAATTTGTTTAAGTCATGCTATAATTTAGGTGGGGCAAGTGGCCTATTGTTCAGCCGTGGCTGAATCAGCTGTACAGTGATGTAGGAGGATCCCGGTAGGCAACTTCTGAAACCTGAACACGTTTTGATTGATAGATGGATTGAAATAAAACATGGCTTCTAAAATAATCCTCAGAACAGTTGGCATCAATAATTTATGAATACCATTATAGTGACTCACTTTTTCATCATGTCCATATTGAATTATTTCCTTGAAATGGGCTGACCAAATTACTTCTTCGTAAGAGGTGTATTCAAAATTCAGAAATGATTACACCCAGAATAATTCTAGATTGTTTAAAAGTAGGAGATATTAATTAAGATTTCAATGGATAGAAAAAAATGTGTTTTTATATATATGTAGTTGTTACAAAGATTATTCAGTACATTCATAAATTATCAATGCTTTGTTCACATGAAGCATAGATATTTGATTTCACCTTTAACTTGAATAGTAATACAAACTAATAAATTTATAATTATAAATAAATAAAACCTCTTAAATCTTGAAAACGTTTTATTAATGCCTTCCTGTACATTGCAAAGCAATCACCTTCAGGGGAAATTACTACAAGACTAATGTACTAGAAACTGTATTTAGAAACATCAGGAGATAAATAAAATGTTTTCTTGGTTTAAGCAGTTTTATTTATTTACAATTAAAACAAACTAGACCACAGTTGCTATGAGCTATTAAAACATTTATATTTAAACATGTAGACATAAATTAATGTCCCCTGCTTATAGTAGCACTTACTGTGTTGCATATTGAGAATCCCCATGTTTCAGGAGATATGTCCCATTGTCAACTTAGACCATTAGTCAAATGCATTGTCCCGGCAGTTACAGTGTGAGTTGACAATGGGACCCATCTCCTCAAAAAGGACTTTTTTTCATCAAACAAAAAAAGTAATTCCACTATAGGCAGGTACACATATCAATATATCTAAAAGTGTTTAGGTAGTAAACAGATCTGTTAGTTTATTTACCATTAGTTTTAAGAAATTCAAACTAATAAAAAAAGTTATGCACTACAAATCCCCTTTATTTTAACTCTATTTGGCTCTGTATTAAAAAAAAAAAAAAAAAACAGTTACAGGAATACATTACTGACGGGCTGGCTTAAAAATTAATTTTAGTTTTTTCTTGTGTCAACGTTCTACTTTCAATACAAATAGATTAAAATAATATTTTTAAAAATATTTTCATTTGAGGCTTCTTATCTTATTTGACATAGAGTTTGTACCACTTAGGTTATGGAAAAATGAATATTTAAATTTTTAGTTGAGGGTTTTAGTAAAACAATTTTATTACCTGAACTTGTGAATTAAACTTAATAAATTAATAAAACAGAATTGTCTTATCTTGTTTGTAATAAGAACTGTTTGTGTAATTTTATGTGGGGTTTGGGAATAAGAGGTCCGAAGTTACTAAGTTTAGAAAATGTGCACTCCTGTAAACCTCTTATACATTTTAAATAAGTTTCACGCTATAATATGTTAAAATTCTTGAATTTTATAGTCCA
>JBAIZL010000005.1:134931684-135026684 GCA_036971475.1 Prosapia bicincta
ACACACACACACACACACACACACACACACACACACACACACACACACAACACACAACACACACAAACACACACACACACACACACACACACACACACACACACACTCAAAAACTCACACACGTACACAAACACACAGATAATATTTATACACAACATTTTTTACTAAAAATCTTTGTCTTCAAGCAAATATGATTTAACTCATAAGTAATTAAACAACAAACAATGCTCAGTTTCAAGAACAAAAGTTAGTTTTATTGAGGAAATGACATGTGAATAACAGTTGTTAATGTCACAACATTTTAAGATATGATTTTGGGAACCTTTATCAGGATACAGCTTAATGACATCATGTTTCTAATATATAACTAAACAGATGCCACTACATACTGCCTAATAATCAGAACTAAAATAGAGATGCAGTATTCAATAGCACCCAATAAATAAATTTTAACATAAATAATACTTTGAAAGAGATAATGATGTACAGTAGAGTCTCGATAATTCGAGGTATATGGGACTGAGAGCTCTTAGGATAACCGAAAAATCAGATTCACAGAAGTACGTTCCTGTACATTAGAGAAAATAAAAGTTTCAATGAGCCCTAATACTATAATTAAAAATGAAATAAATAAGTTTGTAAAACTTCATATAAACCTTCTTTGGAAGCTCAACTCATTTCTTTATCATACCGTATTGTTATAAACATATCTTGGAAACACGACTCATTTTCTTTGCACACTGCATCATTCCTTGGAAGTCCGACTCATCATTTTCCATCAAATGATCGAATAGGCTCAAATAGAATTTAACAGAAGCTCAAAATATCAAGACTCGGACTTTTGAGACTGTATTCAGAATTGCATAATACGGACTGTCTTGAATATTTGTAATCATTTGTAAAAATTCAGTGTTCACTAGAAAAACTTTAGAAATGAGAGAAATAAGTTTTGTAACCACAATTCGATATAACGTAAAATATAAAATCTTTTTATTACAATATATAAATTAAAGTGAAGTTTAAACTGAAATTAATTTTTATGAAAACAACTTTATTTAAAATATTAGTTAGTAGCTTTAAAATAATATTGTCAAATGTTTTTATTGCATTATGTAATTTGAAAGCAAAAGTTTTTATCTTTTTAGGATCAATATTAACAGACTGAAACTATTAAAAAATCATAAATGGAAAAGAGAAAATTGTATATCTTATTGACCTTAACGATTGTCAACACTTTTGTTTGAATTTAACAAATTAACATCTTGTTGACCTCCAACTGAAATAAATTTATTAACAGCTTACTGAGACAAAACGTCTTAGAAAACAGTAAGCAATCTTCATCAGTGTCTTACAGATGAAGACCAACAACAAAGACAATGATGCATCTTTCATTGTGATTAAAAATGTTTAATTTTAAACTACTTAACTAAGTGAATACGTAATTGCTTACTTGCTGACGCGTTTCAAAACAGTCGTTCCTTTTACGAAGCTAACACTCTTCTGGCGGCTTTGGCTGTATGCAAACGGTATGACAGAGTTGGATTTATAACAGTGGGATAGGTGTCGGCATTTTGTGTGATGTATTGGAAAAGACTATTGGCTTCAAAGTGTGTGTGGTCGTTTAATATATTTTCCCTGTCTGTTGCGTAGTGTTTGTAGATTTCATATTTTTCTAAGGTTGTTAGTTTTTTACTCTGTTTTAATGTGTGTAGAATATTTAAATTAGTGTGTATGTCGGTATGTGTGTTGGGTGGTATTTAGGTGTTTTGCGTTGCTGGATTTAGGGTTTGTTTGTTTTGTTTGGGTAATGTGTTCATCGAAGCGTGTATAGAATGACCTGCCGGTTTGACCGATGTAATAGTTGGGACAATCGTTGCAAATTAATTTGTACATACCTGAAAGTTTGTATATATCAGTTTCTTCTTGGAAAGGTTGTATATGTTTTCTTAGAGTGTTTGTTGTTTTGTAGGATATTTGGTAATTTTAGAATGTGGAGGCTATTTTGGGTGGTGTGTTTGTGTGGCTGTTTGGTGGTGTTTAGGTTTTATTTTCCTAGTATGTTGTCTATGTGTGTGTGTGTTGGTAGCCGTTTTGTTGAGCGAATAGTTTAGTTTAGTTAAGCATTTAGTTTAATCAGTGAATTCAAGATGATTACATCAAGAAACTAAAAATGTTCCACTTTGTTATTTTTATATAAACTTACTACAATTGTAAATTTGGAAAGTACTTCAGTAGAAATTTGTTAAGTTGAGAAAAAAATGTATCTTCAACTGATATTTTTAAATTTTACAATCTCTTTTATTGTAAAAAATGTTAGAAACTAGTAGCTTAAGTGAATATTGAATAATTTAAAATTAGTTTTATAACACAACTATTCCTGAACTGTACAGTATGGTGAGAAAATAACACTGACTTGTTTAAGACAAACATAATGTAGAAAGTTCCAAGACAAAACTCTATAAAAACCCCATTACTGATCATTAAAAGTAACAAGAATTTAGAAGTGGATCCAGCTTGACAACAAAGCTAAGCTAACAAAGTGTATACAACAAACTCAGATTGGAATCTTTGAGTTCTGTAGAACTCTTGAGTTCCCTAGTTAACCTTTTAGTTTGTTAACTTCCCCTCTCTTGTGATACAGAATTATAACTGTGGTAGTGTTACATAGATGACGTCTTAGTATCAGAATATTAACCAATTTTTGCCAAAACAAGAAAAGTTAATGACAGAAAATTTTAAAACTAACAAATTTAAACTTTTAACTCAGGATCACTCGCTCTATGGAAACTCCCTCTATTAGAGCAAATCTAGCAATCGTAAAAATTGTTATTATGTGTCTTAAATTATAAATTTCAATTGTATGGATTATATTAAGCTTTAAACTTCTTCATTGATATAAAAACAATCTATTAAATACATGTATGGCATATTTATGTGCAATATACAGATAGAAAAACAAGATTACTAGTGTCATTAGGTTGCTCCTAACACAGCACTCACATGGTCGCTCATACATCTTGGTGCTCCCTAACATGGGAGTCGCCTACCACTTTTCTCCCCTGGTTACCCTTCAATCACGCAATGTACTAGAAATTTGGATAGTAGCAGGCCAACATCCTCATGAAAGCATATTTAGAAGCTAAGTCGCAATACAATGAAAAGATAAAATAATTCCTTCAGAGCGACTAAAAATGTTAGATTCAATAAAATAGCGCAAGGGTTTCCAGGTTAAAAGTATGAACTAGTCATGATATTTCTAGTTTTAAATTTGTTTCAACTTGTAAAAAAAATTCATTATTTAAGGAACTAATGCTGTAGATTATAGCTTGTAGATATTTGAGTTTTGAAACCTATTCTAGAATGAATCAGTTTATTTAATAAATTAAAAAATTCAATGTGTCAAGCATCCAAAGATTGTTTAGAAATCTTAGACATTAAAAGTCATCTATTTTTAAAATTTTTAATTCTACATTAGCACTAAACGAAATAACTTGTTAGTTTGAATCATGTGAATCATTTTGAGTAATAATTTGTAATATTAACGGCAATCATTAAAAACAATTTGTAAGTACTTATACTGACAATTAATTTAAAAAAATAATAAACTGATGTTACAAAGTATTTTTTTTATATGTAAATTGTATCCCTTTTTATTTCTGATTTTTAATGTTTGTTTTTAAAAAAAAATGTTTATCAAAGTAAACTGGCTAACTAGTGAAAACCACTGTAGTGAACAAATGAATTGCTTATTTTTTCACAACGGTAAAAAACAAAATAGTTAACTCAAAATCTCACCGAAAATTAGTTTTTAATAAACAAACACACTAGTTTTGACGACGATGTCGCCTTCCTTAGTGCTTGGCTACTACCGCTTATCTTTTGTTACAAATTTCATAAAACATTCTTTTATAAAAATATATTGATAATAAAAAGTTAAAGAGAGAGAGAGTGTACGTGTATTTATTCTTTAAGAAAAAACGTTAGAAACTTTCTTCAAATAAATATAAGTTAAAAAGTTTCACTCAATTTACAATAACAAAATCTTATTCTTATCTAGATAAGAATTATACTAGATTTAATTTTAAAACCAATCAAGGACAAATTGGTTGTTACTGATATCTACTATTGTCTTTAATGCTATATAAGATTCTAAAAGGCTTTGTATTAAGTAAACAAATACATTTTATTGAAAAAACAAGAGAACTACAAATTATTTATAAAAATATTTTCTGGATGAAAATCAACTCTATTTTTAGGCAGATAAGAATGTTACAGACAGTCTAGCCAACTTTTAAATGTTAGAAAGATTACATAAATCTGTGAAATGTAGATGTGCTGTATGTTCTGTATCGAATATATATGGCAAAGCTTGAAAAAAGGAACTGACTATATTTGGAAGAGAAAACAAGAGGACTTCTGAAGGAGGAGTAGAAATAACTGCTACGTGTGATTAAAACATGTCACTTAATAATGTGAAGATATCAGTATCCACACACAATGTCTCTGACAAATTGCAAAGATAAACTTTATCGGGTAAAATTATCTGTAACAACTAATAAACAAACTGTAACAGTTTGATAAAATTTTCTTTCACTTCAGAGCCTGTTATGTCACAACTTCACAGATGAAAAATGCATCAATGGAATTCTTGAGATAAGACGTTATAAACCTGAGCTCTTCAACTTTTAGTATAAGTATGGCAGTTAATTATGCACACGAAGTTCAAATTACAAAACACATACAAGAAGAAAGTTAATAGAATATACCTTTAACTTATATTTTTTTCTTGTTTTATGGTAGAATATGAAACTAAAAAGAAAACACTAATCTCAAATAGAATAAATTCATTGGTCATAATAGGGTTGAAATCAATCAATATCAAGGACTAAATTTGCTAGAGAAGTAGAATTTTTGTCACAGGATGATGAAGAACTAGTAAAATATTAGGAAGAAGGAAATACACCTGAGGCACCAAGGCTATAATTACAAGGACCAACTCCTGTATGGATTCTTAATTTAGATGTAAATATAAGACATGTAACACTTGAATAGTATATCCACCTTTAATAGTAAAATCCAATTCAATTCACTTGTCTTTATATCACTTCTTGAACTCCTTCTGGTGGTCAACCTATGCACTAACAATGATTAGCTAACACAAATAAAAAGCCTAAATTTTCTTAAAATGCACTAACAATGATTAGCTAACACAAATAAAAAGCCTAAATTTTCTTAAAATAAGTTACATTCATTTAGAATTCGTTAAATAGCGATTATTTTATCTTGAAAGATTCATTAATCACATGGACAGCAAACTAACAAAGCACTAAAATATTTGTTTCAAATCTCAATTTTACACTTTTAAAAATACACAGTTTTCTATAAGTACACCCTTACTTTTCTGTTGTCTAAGAACGGTCATTCTGGAAAATGTAAACCATTTTAAACTGTGGATAAAAAAGTGTTGAATTTTAGCTACAGAAGTTGGAAATGTTGAAAATTATAAAAAAGTTAGTGAAAATTATTTATTTATAACTGCTTTATAAAAGAAGGTGAGTAGGCAGAGACAGAAAACTCTTCCAATCTGTGAGATTATGCAGAACCATGCAGGATCAGAGAATTCATACAAACTTTCTTTGTATTAGGGTCTCACAGAGAAAATAAGACTTTTAATCGGGATAGGAATAGAAAAGAAGAAATGGGATGTATGTAGGCTTACAGAAAAACATGATGCTCCCATGGAAATTTGATCAAAGGAGAAATATAGCTTGAGTTGTAAGTAGGACAGCTTTCCTGTTTTCTATTGAGTCACAGACAACTGAGAAAATAGGACAACCTAAACTTTAACTTTTACAAAATATTATGTTAATTAATTATTTCACTAAGGAAATATATATATACTCTTTGATAGAGATGATTGATAATGGTCAAGTGACCGAAAACTGCCTCATCACATAAGGTAAAATTATTGCACTTAGTGGTGGGAAAAATTTTTGTTTTTGAATGCTCTATAATGTTCTTCAAATCTTATTTTAAATGTTCTGGTAATAAAATACACACAGGATAACAAACAAAAATTAAATGAAGAATTAGATAACATTACAAAAATAGCAATAGAAAATGGATACAACAAACACATTATAAAAAATATATACAATAAATTCACAAAAAAACCTAACCTCAACACAACACTACAACCGGAACACGAAAATAATGAAAATAAAAAAATCTACCTAAAATATAAATACACCAATAACAAAATAGAAAAAATAACAAATATATACAACAAAGAATACTACACTCCAACTTACAAACCAAACAACAAAATAATAAAATATCTTAATAACACAAACCACATAACAAATTCAGAAAAACATAACCTATCAGGAATTTACAAAATCACATGCAACAACTGTAACGTTTTTTACATAGGAAAAACAACCAGAACATTTAAAATAAGATTTGAAGAACATTATAGAGCATTCAAAAACAAAAATTCTAAAGTATCAAATGTTGCAGCACACCTAATATCCCATAAACACGAAATAACAAATTACGAAAATAACCTAACCATACTGGAAATAAATAACAACCCAATAGAACTAAACTCACTAGAAAAATACCACATTTATAAAAACATACACAACAACTTAATGAATCTACAAACAACATATACAGAAGACATACTATATAGAAATATTATACACACAGATCAAGAAAAAGTGCGCGTTACGTCAACAAACACCAACTTCACAGACCGAACATCCACAACAGAAAAACATCAGTGATTCGACAATGGTCAATTGACCGAAAGGTGCCTCATCACTCAAGGTAAAATTATTGCACTTAATGGTGGATAAAATTACTTACATAGTAATATATTAACTTCATAAAGTCAGTGCAATGGAAAAACAATGGATAACGTTAAATATCAAGAATATATATATATATATATATATATATATATATATATATATATATATATATTCAGTTGTTAATAAAATACGTTTTCGTTTTTGTTTATCCAATCAAGTTTAAGTACATTTTTTCAACCTGTACTGGATGACAATTGATAATACTTATTTAATAATTAAATTTCTAAAAGTTGATGTCTCAGTCGGATTCAAACTGAATGACTACATGTTTGAAAACCCAACTTTTACATAGCTAGAAATTTTATACTTAAAGATATAAATGGAATTATAAGTGAAAGGCTCCTTGCAATAATGAACATTACAAAAGGAACATAGAATTAGAAGTTATACACCACCATCAGCTTCATAAATTAGAAAAAAAAGAAATTATAAATAGTAACAAACGCAGATAACAGCCCATCACCACAAACTGTATAAAGGGGAAAATGAAAAATTACAAGGAAATTCACATCCTAATTTGCCACTTAATATTGTCATTCTATCATATGTATATACATATTTATATTAAGTTAGTTTTGGTTGGTAAAGATTATTTAGATTTTTTGGACTAGGAGACTGACAGACTTACCTTGGTAAGAGTCCACACTGCATATTTATATTAATTAATAAATAAAATTGTAATTATAAAATAAAAAGTTACAAAGTTTTTTTTGATGACCTCAGTAGGAATTGACCTAATTTTTTAAATATCATTTGTTTTGGATACAAACATAAGTTTTATAGTAAATTTTAAAAAATATACCAAATAAACAACCATTTCCCAACACTACAAATGCAGCTTTCCATGAAAAGTATAATTATAAAATGAACAGCTATGTAAAGAAAAATAGTGTGTTGATAATTAATCAAACTAAGTTGGAAATGTTGTTAAAGTGTAATAATGTTGTAACAAAGAATCAATCTCCCAACACAACAGAGAATTTGTTTGATGAATATTCAAGACCCTGATTTGTTATTCATCTGCAAAGAGGGAAGCCTTGTCTACACAGATTGAGTAAGACAAATCCTGGAGGAAAAATCAAATTAATACAAACAAAGTAAATCCTCAACAATGCCCTTAATTGTCTGTTCTGATTAAACCGGCTTCATTTATTTAACCTAAAATGAAAATTCTTTGAACACACTTTTTGAAGAATAATAATGCTGATGAAGGTATAATCCTTACGAAAATACTTAAGATGAAATACGTAAAACGAACCCTACCGTAATTAAATTACACATATTGAAACTCTTTTAGGTGTATTTAGGTTAGCGGTCAATAAATTTAGGCTATTAAAAAAACTGAATATTTTTTCTGTTTTTAACATTAAATACAATGAGTACTTATATCCCACAAACATTTAAACAATATAATCAATCAAGCTTGATAAGTAATAATCAAGATGGCTTGTGAGTTAAGGTTATATAAATAAATAAATAACTACACATAAACTCACAAAACAATATACTTTATTATTATATGTGTTTCGATGAGTTATCATAATCATCATCAGTAACACTACTACAGTTGTACATTCATAGAATTGTCACTGATGATTATGATGACATTAGTCATCAAAATGCATTAAAAAATTAAATATATTTGTTTTGTGAGTTTGTGAAAGGTTATTTATTTATTTACAATCAAGGTTAATTTGATATAATTTAAATTTGTATTTCGGTAATATTTTCTAATAATTTCAATTTGGTTTTTGAATGTTTTTACAGATTAATTGAACATTTATTCTTAGATTAAAAAATATAATTTTAAATAAAAATTAACAAATAAATTTAATTGGAGAATTATAAAATAAAATTAATATTTACTGTGTAAGAATGAAATAAAATTTGAAAAATAACAAGAAATACCTACCTAAAGTAAAATCAATTCCCTAAACTTAAAAATAAATAAAATTATATGCTTACACTTTTTAAAAAATGTTTTAACTTGTCCCTGGAGTTACGGTCGGAGTTGACAAAGGGACACATCTCCCGAAACGGCCGTCCTCAAAAAGCAAAGTAAGTGCTACTATAGGCAAGTTAAAACATTTTTTAAAAAGTATAAGTGATTACTAGTAGCTCACGCGAAGATAGAATCTACAAATGTTAAAATTATATGCTTTGAATAAATATGAAACTACAAACGTTCCTTATGATAGTTCAACTCTTCAGACCGAACTTTAAAACCTATTAAACAAATTTTGTAATCTACTACTTAACATTATTTACACAAGAGCAGGGCTTCTACTTAAGATTACCTAAAGTTTATCCTAGCATCCTAAGAGGATAACATTTCCAGATAGAACTATGTTATTTGAACTGAAATGATTTGAGAGTTTTGTTTTTTGTTATAATTATTGTTAACTGAGAATTTGTTGAATTCTTCCAGTTTTGCTTTCGAAATGAATTAAATAAAATTCAGAATTATAACTTATATGTTTGGACAAAGTGTAATCACACATTAACCCTTAGTGTAGGCCCTACTGCATATAAAATAGACAATTTGCTGCTAGATGAGGATCAGTGCATGAAAATTATTTTTTTGTTACTGCTTGATTTTATTTTTTTTTAATATGAGAAAGAACAAGTAAAATAATTTTTGAAAGTGGTTTAAATATTTTTCACAGCCCAAAATGTTTCAAAATATTATAACAAAATTCATTAAGCTAGGAAAACTGTTTGAATGGAAAAATATGATGAATAGTTATTATCTGGAGTACATCAGTTAATTTTGCAGAGCATAAAATATATATATATATATATATATATATATTTAATAAATTAAAAATATTTCAAAAACAAGAATACTTTTAATGAATATATTTATTCATTAAAAGTATTCTTGTTTTTGAAATATTTTTAATTTATTAACTATATATACAAGAAAACATATCACCATATTTAAAATATATATATATATATATATATATATATATATATATATATATATATATATATATATATATATATATATATATATGAAGTTGATATACTAGTATTGTAAATCACTGGAGTGATTCGACATTGGTCAAGTAACTGAAAGGTGCCTCATCACACAAGGTAAAATTATTGCACTTAGTGGTGGATAAAAGTATTTACAATAGTAATATATCAACTTCATAAAGTCAGTGCAACGGAAAATAATGGACAACGTAATATATATATATATATATATATATATATATATATATATATATGAAGTTAATATATTACTATTGTAAGTAATTTTATCCACCATTAAGTGCAATAATTTTACCTTGAGTGATGAGGCACCTTTCGGTCACTTGACCATTGTCGAATCACTGATATTTTTCTGGTGTAGATATCAGTGATTCGACAATGGTCAAGTGACCGAAAGGTGCCTCATCACTCAAGGTAAAATTATTGCACTTAATGGTGGATAAAATTACTTACAATAGTAATATATTAACTTCATAAAGTCAGTGCAACGGAAAAACAATGGATAACGTAAAATATCAAGAATATATATATATATATGCTGATATGTATTCCTTCACGGATGGAAAAATATGTTTTGAATAGTTACTATCTGGAGTACATCCGTTCATTCTGCAGTCCATAAATTCGCAGTTCCGACGTTTCGCTAGAATCTCAACCAGCATTGACGAGGTGAACCCAACAACAGTAGAAGAGTGATTTTACTCATATATATATATATATATATATATATATATATATATATATATATATATATATATATATGTATGTATGTGTGAGTGTATGTAAAAATGACAGTGAGAGTGTGTGTAGTAATTAAATTAAAATGTCTATCTCGAATACTAAGGGTAAATAAAATATAAGGGCAGCTGATACTATACTCAGCTGATACTTTAAAAAAACACTTTATATAATGCAACTGGTAAGCAATAGTAAAAAAAAAAAACAATCTCTTTACGATGTAAATGTGAAACATTTGGTACAGAGATTTGAAAAGCAAATAAATACCAGATCTTAATTTTAAAAAAATTAATATACTAGCTTTCATATATATTTTATTGCTACTGTATATTTAATCCTTTGATCTAAATGACCAATTGATAAAATCCAGTATTAATATTAACAGAACAATGGAACTGGCATTAGATAAGAAGAAGAAAGCTGCTCAAATGATGTGGATGGTATTCAATCAATCTAATGACATCATCACTTGTTCTAGTAACATAAAAATGTTGGCATCATCCTAATTGACCTTTCTTGATTTATTCAGTTCACACTATTTGTTTTGTTTATAGTCTGCAGATGGTCTTGTATTTTATTTGCAGAAACAATGATTCATTTCTGCTTATTTAAATCCAGAGTAATGTCCTTCACCTAAAACCAACCCAATTGTTCCTACTTACATATTTTAGATGCTCAACATGACAGATTCATTCACTGGGAAGGATATTTTTTTTGCTACTTCAAGGATACTTGAACTTACATGCTCAATACACGTTCAGAATGTTTAAAAAAGAATTCTCATTTCAATGTACAATGGAATCTTTATCTATTACATTATAAAACATACATTATTCAGTTTACTGTATTTTGATTCATGAACTGTCCATGTTTTTTTTCTCCCAGAGAGGAAAATTCAGTTTCTGTTAGTAGCGCTCCTCTCAACACTCCCTTTGTGGCAATGTAGATAGGAAACGCTGCTTTGATCTCTTGACCATCACAACTTGAACCCAATTGACTTTTAATTTTAAAGTCACATAAAAAATGTTCTGTGCTCTGAATATTTATTATTATTATTACTAAAACTTGGAGGGACTTTATCGGTGTAGAGCACTTAGCCTTTGTACTCTCTTACCATCCCTACCACAGGACTAGCTTAGTGAATACCTACCTCTTTGCAGAAATCAAGTACCCACCTGATGCTAAATCTTTTGATATCCTCTGGTGTAGATACCTGCCTGCCAAACCACTTTCTCCTTGCAGCTCCCAAAGCAGGGCACTCACAGAGTACGTGGATTGGGCTTTTTTCTTGGTCCTTGTTGCATCTTTTGCACACAGGGGAACTTTCCAATTTTGTATTGGAACCCTCTCAGATTCCCATAGCCTGTGACCAGCTCTACAGTAACTCTGAGTTGATGTCTACTTAAGGAGAGTAGTTCTTTGCCCGACAAATTTTCTGAATAACCCCACAGTACCTTGGATTTGATACACCCCAAGGCTGCATTCCATTCTTCCCTGCACAACCTGTCTATATGTGCCGTGATCCTCTTGCGCCCCTCCTGAGGTGGCATGCCCACTGTCCTCAGCAACGGTCCTTGAGTTATACACCCTGTGCTCTGAATAGCTCCATGCATCAAGCATTAAAGGTATAAAACACCGCAGCAATTGGCAGTTACACCTGTTATGTTGGTGAATGCCTAGTGAGGATTGACAAGTTGTCTCAATGTGTGAGGAGCAACAAATGGATCCCATATGAGGTTTACTAACTTTAAAAAAAAGCTTGAAGGTGGTCTCTTTCATTATATGTACTCTTTAATGAAACTCTTTGTTATTTTCACCATTACTTTATAAATAATTCAGGGAAACTTGCAGTTTTTATGTTGTACATCTTGAGGCTTCTTAAAATTTACTACTATTGGTATCCCTTGGCAAAAAACCACTACTTATTGATATTTCTCAGCAGATGCGTTTCGCACTAGATAAGCGAAGTTTCAATGCTGTGAGTCATGGACAAGACTGTGTGTCTGACTCACAGCAATGAACAATTCACTGATCTAGTGTGAAACGTGTCTGCCGAGAAATATCAGTAAGTAGTGGTTTTTTGCCAAGTGATACCAATAGTAGTGATTCAGGGAGTTTTTTTCAAACACCCTGAGTTATAAACATTGATACAATTTTCTTTTCCCAGTCATACATCTAGCTTCATATTTCTTATATCTTTTATCTCTTTTGCTAAGGTCGATGTGTCTTCCTGCTGACTTTACAATCTCACTTGTATTTTATCTTCTAAAAAATCAAAAAGTCCAATACAATCATGCTCTCTAACAAACTATGGATAAGTATAATATAGTATTGCATTATTCTACTGATAGATTTGACCTCCCGCAGCTTTTATTTCATCACCTAATTACCCGTCACTGCATTTCCTTACAATCTAGGTCTCCATTGCCAGACATATAATTTTCTATCTTGCGAGCCTGTTTAGTGTGCACACTACTCCATATTAACAGCCTCACCCATCCTTTTCTAGATCAAAGTTCTGTCAGAGCAAATCTATATGTCCTCAACATTATTCATTGTAAATACCTTGAAGAATATTAAAACCTATATTTTCTACAAGTGAATGAATTAGTATTTTGTTTAAACGCCTATAGTCTTGGGAAACTGTACAGAATGTTACAAATAATGTTTTTTGCTATTTATTACTGATAACATATATATATATATATATATATATATATATATATATGATATTTCTTTTTGTGTTTTCTCTTCGATTGACAAAGACCACTGTGTGGTTGAAATATATCATTGTTAAGTGCTTTTATGTGTTTCTATTTCAAGACTACAGAGTGGACTCTTACCAAGGTAAGTCTGTCAGTCTCCTAGTCCAAAAAATCTATATATATATATATATATATATATATATATATATATATATATATATATATATTTATATATTTTTAGGTTAGTTTTGGTTGGTAAAGATTATTTAGATTTTTTGGACTAGGAGACTGACAGACTTACCTTGGTAAGAGTCCCTCTTAGGGAGAGGACTCTTACCAAGGTAAGTCTGTCAGTCTCCTAGTCCAAAAAATCTCTCTCTCTCTCTCTCTCTCTCTATATATATATATATATATATATATAATTAGGTTAGTTCTAGTAAAGCCTAAAGTTTATATAGGAATTTTTGGACTAGATAGGAGACTGACAGACTTACCTAGTGGCAATAGTCCAAAACTGTAATCTCTAGGAAATAAATAGACACATATAAAAACATATCACACTATTGTAATATTGATCACACAAAAAGATAAAGATCATTGTATGATCGGAATATTTCAATAGTGTGATATGTGTTTATACGTGTCTATTTATTTATTTCCAAGAGATTGCAGTTTTGGACTATTGCCACTAGGTATGTCTGTCAATCTCTTATCTAGTCCAAAAATTCCTCATTCTTTGAAAGTTAACTCGCATAAATGCCAAGTAAGATTCTTGTTCAAGTACATAAAGTGAAAGTGATATATAATTCATTCCTGATGATGTTGGTACTGTTTACCAACGAAAAGCTTTGAATATAAATTAATAATATTCTTGTATTTGAATAACCTATCTTGTTATATATATATATATATATGAAGTTATCATCATTAATTGTAATCAATTTTTTCCACCACTAAGTGCAATAATTTTACCTCTTGTGATGAGGCACCTTTTGGTCACTTGACCATTGTCGAATCACTGAATTGATTTTCTCATAAAGTCAGTGCAACGAAAAATAATGGACAATGTGAAATATCACGATAAATATATATATATATATATATATATATATATATATATATATATATATATATATATACACATATATACATACATATATATATATATATATATATATATATATATATATATATATACATATGAAGTTGATATATTACTATTGTAAATATTAAATAAATATTTACAATAGTAATATATCAACTTCATAAAGTCAGTGCAACGGAAAAATAATGGACAACATAAAATATCAAAATATAGACATATATTTATTTAATATTTACAATAGTAATATATCAACTTCATATGTATATATATATATAGATTTTTTTGACTAGGAGACTGACAGACTTACCTTGGTAAGAGTCCACACTGTAGTCTTGAAATAGAAACACATAAAAGCACTTAAACAATGATATATTTCAACCACACAGTGGTCTTTGTCAATCGAAGAGAAAACACAAAAAGAAATATGAGAGAATGAAATAAAATAAATATAAGTTGTAATCACAGATTGTGTAGAGTAGAAATCAGATGTCACAGATGCACAGATTAAAGATATATATATAAATTGTTTCCATGAGCATTGAGTGATTATAGTTTATATAAGTCTGTCAGGGGAAAAGAGATAAGGCTATTAGGAAAAAAAATGAATGGATTTATCTGATGTTGAGGCTGCATGCAGGCTGCGTGCATAGTTAGTACAGGGTAAAAAAAAGCAAAGGAATGGCAATAAACAAGTAGCGTTTGTCATTGAAACGCGTATGAGTCAATAAATGATTAATTTGTGAGTTTCGTGAATGTCTTTTATTTGTTTTAACATAACCTCACAAGCTAAGCTCAAAGAATAGATAGTTGTACTTCATATACATTTGTCAGTTTTTCTTTAATATTTATTTATACAAATACAAAATTCAGGTGTACTAATGTTTTACCTACTTTTCTATTTTATCATAGTATATAATCTAAAGATGAATTAATAATCAATATTATTATAAAAATATGGATACACTGCGTTGTAAAACAATCTGATTTCATATAAATGCATAAAGCAAATCAAATGACCTTAATGGCCACAAAATGAAAAAATCTGTAAAATTTATAACTGGTATAAATGAGTGGATCTCACTGTTAGATATAGAAGAATAAATGAAGAAATTTCATAGACAATCAAGCAAAACTTACTATGGCTTCAGGATAATCTTAGTCTCCAACTCCTTACTCAATACATTAAAAGGCTTGAATTGCAAGGGGCTCTTCTTTATTATACTAATTATACTGGAAAGATTTAACCCATTGCTAATCTTATTACACACATACCCCAGACACTAGCGGCTACTAATTAATTCCTGCACTGAGTTGTATTTTGCTACAAAAATATTCTCACTTATAAAATACTAAATATTATATTTTTTATAAAGAAACAATTTTTTTACTAATTATTTTTACCTTAGTTTACTAATTAGTTTGTTAATTGATTATTATGTGTACTCATAATTAGTAAAAAACAAATTAAAAGTTACTTATCAAAATCTTGTTGCTGTTCATGACGAATTGGTTGTTAATTACTTATTACACTTTGATATTACTTGCAACCAGACTTTTTGTTAACCAAAGATTGTTAAATTGTTAACTTACACTTGGAGGAAATGTTTTCATTTTACGACTTCTTTAGCCTCGTATTTTTGCTGCTAGGATTGCTGCTGTTGTGCTTCTCTGGTACCAATTTTTGAAAGTTAGAAGTGATGTGATCGAAGAGTATGTGTAATCTGTGTCGTTTTTGTTCACTTAGGATGTCATTTTTATGTGTGTTGCTATGTCTGTATATTTCATATTGTTCTAGTGTGTTTAATTTATGGCCTTTGTTTCATGTGTGGAGGGTGCTCATGTTATTTTCCATACTTTTGCGTGAGTGTTTAGTGTCCATGAAGTGATTTGAATCTACTTTCAACCTTATGAACACTAAACACTCATACAAAAGTATGGAAAATAACATGAGCACCCTCCACACTTGCAACAAAGGCCATAAATTAAACACACTAGAACAATATGAAATATACAGACATAGCAACACACATAAAAATGACATCCTAAATGAACAAACACGGCACAGATTACACATGCTTTTCGATCACATCACTTTTAACTTTCAAAAATTGGTACCAAAGAAGCACAACAGCAGCAATTGTAGTGGCAAAAATACGAGGCTGAAGAAGTTGTAAGATGAAAACGTTTCCTGCCAGTGTAAGTTAACAATTTAACAATCTTTAGTTAACACAAAGTCTGGTTTGCCTTAGATCCTAGGCTCCCACTATTATCATTCATTTTGTATGTACACAAGAATATACCAATTATAAAAAATTATGAAAATATAAAAATTATAATTATAAAAACTAATACATTTTTTATCATTTAACATCAGCTACTGACCATCAACGAGTAAAAGCTATACTGAGCTTCTTCCCTAGTTGACAAGAAAACTGCTGAAGCGTTCTATTATGTTTAGATGTTACCCCATAACCCCATATACCCCATATATATCTTTCTTTATATATGCTGTAAGTTTTGAGAATGCAACATGTGTACCTCGAGACTCATAATACCGTTTTCTCATTTGAACATTATTATTACATCTGTAATATTTACAAAACAACGAAAAATAAATATGATAGCTCAACTTCTCAGGACAAGAACAAAAGTATATTTGGGTTATGCTGAAAATATATTCAAAGGCAGCTTAACACGTTGAGTGCAGCAATGTTTTATAGTTGCGAATCCAAATTGCTGAAAAAATATTATTGATTACTTGCATTGAAAATGTTGTTGGTGGACCCAATATGTTTTTTGAAGTTGGCTAGGCATTCATTTTCATCAGTTTTGGTCACGTCATTTCCGGTACGTTCATGTACGTACTTCGCTGGTGGTGCCAGTTCTCGTATCTCAGGTGATGGTTATCGACAGTCTAACTTTTGGGTTTCTCTTCCCAATTGTTGCTGGATACTGACAAACCTTTTTTCCAGTCACAACACTTAGTTATAGTTGTATAAAAAGTACCACAAAAAAATTTAAGTATCTACAACCCTTCCTGCCGCCATTTACAATGTTTTTCAATGATAAAAATAAGTTTAAACACAATGTCAATAAGTAATTTATATCTAAATAGTTGTAACACAGTGTTTATAATAATTTCTAAAAAATGCCAGAATAAATACTATATACAACCCCCCCCCCCCGTTTTAATAATCAGCTTTAGTCATCCATCTCCTTGTGAAACTTGTCGAAACATCGCAGTTCACACAGTCCTGATTCATCCGGACACACAGCACAAATTTAGGTTGTCAATTTTCTTTTTCCTTCTTTTGCACAAACTTTCTTTGAACTCGGCATCCACTTGCTTTTCTTTTGTTATTCTTTGAGAGCCTGTGTATGCTGTTTTGAGTAGGAGTCACCATAATAGGAGCCTGTTTGGGGGACAGAAGTCCTTCAATGACTTTCAGACGGAAATCATATAGGCTGAATTTATTTTGGTGTGGAGCAATAGTCCAAAAGAAATTCTCATTTCGGCTAAAGTCAAGCCTTTCCAATTTGTGATTTGTGACTTGGCAGTGTTTTATAAACCACAAAAAATTTCAAGGCATATCTGTTTGTCTCAGCAACAACTCTAATAAAATAATGTTTATCAATAAATTAAACCAATCAGTTGGAGTATTGTTACCAGGAATTGGCACTCTAAGTCCAGAATGTTTCCCGGCAATGGCTAACCTCAGACTGAACCAATGAATTGAGAGTGGACGTGGGGCATACATGAACGTTTATCGCCACGGGCGCCAGTAGGGCAAGGGCGTTTATGCACGCCCATCGCACTCAATGGGTTGAAAGATTGGAAACTTTTAGTCAATTCAGTGGCCTTTACCTTTACTTAATTCCTTCCTAAATTTCCATTACTAATTAATACGTGTTAATTTAAATATTTTTTTTATAATCTTCTGTTTTCCGCTAGGATTTATATTATTACTTTGAGTATCATAATTATCTGTCATTGCTAGCATTGTCACATTATTCGTTGACAGGTTTCAGAGATCTTCTGTCAGCACCTCTCATAAAAAGTTCTGACTTGCGTTCTCTTTTATGGTTCTCCGAAACGCGTCAAGAAATAGAATAATGTGACAATGCTAGGAATGGCAGATAATTATGATACTCAAAATAAAAATGTTTAAACTATCTTTGTTATAAGTGAATTAATTCTGTTTATTCATTACATCCCTATAAATTACCTATTTTCATTAAATCACTGTTTATGATTTGTCAATCATTTAATATCATTTTAAATATTTCTACTGCCATGTAGCTAAGACCAGTGTCTGTCATATTATTACTTAAACCCTACAATGTAACTAGCATAACCTTTACCCACTAAGGTATTCATTCATTGTTAACAAACTGCAAATAGTAAAATAAATATAATTAAAATTCTTGTCATGTATTGGTGTCCTATCAAAGGTCAAACGTAACTGGCGAAATAAAGGTCAAACAACTAGTTAATATGAAATTTAGCTTTAGAGTGTAATTATACTAAAAAAAACTTTCCAACAAAGAGAGATAAGGTTTATGAATTTCAATTTCGTTAAGTAATTATTCGTTAAGGTATTATCATACCGAAGTATAATTTTTAACTTAGTTGCTGACCTGTTTTGAAACAATCACTTCATTGATGATGCCAACCCGATGCTGTCAATAAAACGTTTGTTTCAAAACGCAACAGCAAGTATGTTAAAAGTTTTCACTCAGTTATGCAATAATTACTTATGATTAATTCAGTGAATTCAAGATAATTACAACAAAGAACTTTGTTGATACTTGTTGGCGTTCAACTATACTTTGTAAAAACAGACTTCACTGTATAAAAGCACAAATCAACATGAACAGAGAGAACCTTACCAGAACTTTCTACAATGCTATTAGTCTCAATATACAAAAAACTCTCCTACCTCCCTCCTCACCGAATTCAAGCTATAGTACATAAGTGTACAATAAATAAATATGAATAGGGGAGGAAAAGGGGTTTCTGGGGCTGACAGTTTGGGCCTCATCCCATTATGCTGCACGGGGCACATTTCACTATACAGTCAACTCCCGATTATCCGGGATCGCATCAACCGGGTTGCGGATCAACCGGGATCGTCAGCTCCACTTGAAGCAGTGGTGCGGGAGGAGTCAAATGTGAACGCGGCGGACGGATGCGAGCGCGGGCGGTCGTTGGGGCGTACAGTAAGCTTTACGGAATAATTTATAGACTGTCAACTCGCCCGCAGTCGCCACCTCGTGTCCTAAATCCTTCCTACCTGTTTCCACGTGACGCGCACTCGCGGGCAGAGTTTTGGTCAGCATGTCTGAGTTTACGTTATATTTCTTGTTGTCCTTTTATAAATTCACGCGGTTCTATGACGCGCGAATCCCTAATTACTTGTTATCTCCAACGTCCAATCAGATCATAGCACATCGAAGCATCGAACGTGATGCATGGAGGTGCGATAACCCCGAGCGCGAGCGGCCGTTTTTCGGAGAATAAATCCGAACGCCGAATTCGCGGAATTACGCGATCGCTCGAGTCGAACGTAAACACTACCCTTCCTCAGTGGTCAGTCTATGCGTTGCTTCTGATCAAAACGAACTGTACAGTAGTGACGGTACAACAGGAGGCGGTACTATTTATCAGCTGTTTTTACAGTCATTGGGTAGAAGTAGGGCTGTGGATATTATGGTATTTGTTTCAACCGTGATTTCGCATTATCCGTGATAGCCCTGCCGGTAATTATCCCGGATAATCGGGAGTTGACTGTACTAAGCCAATGAAGGGGCTGTTTCTATATTAAATATTAAAATAATAAATATTAAAATAAATATTACAACCCGGAGGTATAACTTACAGATTATAAATATATCAAAAAGATAGAAATAACAATGCTAAGTTTTTCACTGAAATTTTTAGCACGAGTTCTGTAATTTTCAGGCACTAACTTAATATTCCTAAAAAAGTAAATCACAATAAATCAATAAAAAAAAATTTCTATAAGCTTACCTGATTTTGTAGAGCAGATTTCATTCTTTTCATCTGTCTTGTCATTACAATCATCAACCCCATTGCACAACTTGTTTTCTGGGATACAGGTGTTAGTATCACACAAAAACTCCCCTTCCGCACATTCTGTAAAAATTAATGCAATTTCTTATTGGTTTATTGTCTCTTGAAATTTCTATAAAAATTGTAACAATAAGAAAATGAAATAAAATCAGAAGTATTTTGTATTTCCAAAAAGTTGTATATATTTAGAACTACGGTTTTAAAATTTAAAGTTTTTTAGGCACATTACAACAATTATTCTTATATAAATAAGTGTTTCTGACATAAGGGAAAAAAGGAGTATCAAAGAAACTCAATATAAAAAAAATAGATATAACTTGTGACATCTTAATTGAAAATACACTTATTTCTATTACCAAAACTTTTCACAAAGTGTTGTTTTAATTCTATTTATTTATTCGAGTGCTTTTGATTAATTACTTCTGCCAATAAGATTCTTATCCTCTTTTAAGTTTTACGAAGATATTCATCAATTCTAACCATGTAATTATGGTTACTGAAAAAAACTATAGCTATAGGTCAAATTTTATAAGATGGCACTTGCCTCTTAGGTAAAAATTGAGTATTCGTCATTTACTAAACATCAGGCACTGTCGCCACCCCTCATCGAGACCATAAATCGCAACCTACTTGTGAATTAGACATTCCTATTACCATGTCTTTTCTAAATGCCCTATTTACATTTGTTGTTATTTTTACTATACTTTAAAATCTATTAATAAGTAACAAAATATTGAGTCAACTCTATGAGACAGAGAAGTCCAAGGGTCAATGTTTTTGAAAATGACCTGCAAACACTTCCACCCTCCCCTCGCCCTCTTTCCAAGGCCCGCAGCTCCCAAGTGCCAGCTTATAAAATTTTACCTATACATCTGAGTATATATATATATATATATATATATATATATATATATATATATAATCTTTTATAATCTCTCTCTCTCTCTCTCTCTAGATATATATATATATATTTAGGTTAGTTTTGGTTGATAAAGATTATTTAGATTTTTTGGACTAGGAGACTGACAGACTTACCTTGGTAAGAGTCCACACTGTAGTCTTGAAATAGAAACACATAAAAGCACTTAAACAATGATATATTTCAACCACACAGTGGCCTTTGTCAATCGAAGAGAAGACACAAAAAAAGAAATATGAGGAAATGAAATAAAAAATAAAAAAATTTAAAAAAAATTTTTTTTTTTTTTCATTTCATTCTCTCATATTTCTTTTTTTGTGTTTTCTCTTCGATTGACAAAGACCACTGTGTGGTTGAAATATATCATTGTTTAAGTGCTTTTATGTGTTTCTATTTCAAGACTACAGTGTGGACTCTTACCAAGGTAAGTCTGTCAGTCTCCTAGTCCAAAAAATCTATATATATATATATATATATATATATATATATATATATATATATTTTAAAACAACACAGGTTATTCAAATACAAGAATATTTATTATTTTAAATCCAAAGCTTTTCGTTGGCAAACAGTACCAACATCATCAGAAACATTCCTGATGATGTGGTACTGTTTGCCAACGAAAAGCTTTGGATTTAAAATAATAAATATTCTTGTATTTGAATAACCTGTGTTGTTTTAAATTATTAAACAAGAAAACGTATTTTATATTTATATATATATATATATATATATATATATATATATATATATTCTTGATATTTTACGTTATCCATTGTTTTTCCGTTGCACTGACTTTATGAAGTTAATATATTACTATTGTAAGTAATTTTATTCACCATTAAGTGCAATGATTTTACCTTGAGTGATGAGGCACCTTTCGGTCACTTGACCATTGTCGAATCACTCAATTCGACAATGGTCAAGTGACCGAAAGGTGCCTCATCACTCAAGGTAAAATCATTGCACTTAATGGTGGATAAAATTACTTACAATAGTAATATATTAACTTCATATATATATATATATATATATATATATGAAGCTAATAAATCACTAATTTTGAGTAATTTTATCCACCATTAAGTGCAATAATTTTACCTTGAGTGATGAGGTACCTTTCGGTCTTTGACCATTGTCGAATCACTCGAGTGATTCGACAATGGTCAAAGACCGAAAGGTACCTCATCACTCAAGGTAAAATTATTGCACTTAATGGTGGATAAAATTACTCAAAATTAGTGATTTATTAGCTTCATAAAGTCAGTGCAACGGAAAAACAATGGATAATTTTAAATATCTAGAATATATATATATATATATATATATAGATAGATTTTTTGGACTAGGAGACTGACAGACTTACCTTGGTAAGAGTCCACACTGTAGTCTTGAAATAGAAACACATAAAAGCACTTAAACAATGATATATTTCAACCACACAGTGGTCTTTGTCAATCGAAGAGAAAACACAAAAAGAAATATATTTTTTTTTATTTTTTTTTTTTTTTATTTCATTCTCTCATATTTCTTTTTGTGTTTTCTCTTCGATTGACAAAGACCACTGTGTGGTTGAAATATATCATTGTTTAAGTGCTTTTATGTGTTTCTATTTCAAGACTACAGTGTGGACTCTTACCAAGGTAAGTCTGTCAGTCTCCTAGTCCAAAAAATCTAAATAATCTTTACCAACCAAAACTAACCTAAATATATATATATATATATATATATATATATATATATATATATATATATATATATAATCATTTACCATCATAAATTTCTAAATAAATTACAATAAGTATTTTTAGCATTTATGCGTAAAAATTTTAACCTAATTCGGATTTTTTTCAAAAGAAAGCATTTGGGCTAATTCTGTAACTATTAAATTGGAATAATAGTACAGATAAAAAGATTTTGTCTCATTGTCTCAGTAAGTTGTTATGCAACTTATTACAGTGTCTGCCCATTAGAGTTTCAAGTTTCTGTTCTTTGTTTTGATGTTTAATGGTGACCAGTACAAAGTACAATTAAGGGTATTGTTGCCATGACAGGTGTAGAAAATGTAGAATCATAGACTCAATGTCTATAGCTTGTCTCTGGTGTAGGCTCTATAACAGGGCCAATATTCCCTTTGACTTCTGTCTTTGCAAGATACACCAAGTGGGGAATACAAGGTATCTAACAGTAGGAAAACTACAAAACACTATTAAAAGAATCTCACCCAGAAGGTATTGAAGAGATGTTTGATACTGTTAGAAAAGTAATAAGAGAAACTGAAGAAATGTAACATAAGTAAAAAAAAGAAAACAAAAGCGAAAAATAAGTATAAAAATACAAAAACTATTAGAAAAAAGATGTGAGGAAAGGAGAAAAAGCAATGGAAATTTAGGAACATAAATGGAACTAGGAGCATCAGAATAGAAAATTCAGAAAAGATCCAATGAACACTCAAAAAGAAGACAAATATTAACAAACTAAGGTAAGAAAAGCTTTCAAGTAAAATAAATAAGAGTTGTCAGTTTCATATTTGGTGACACACAATTTTCCAATATACTTACTAGGTTTCGAGGGGCATTCTCTCTCATCAGTCTGGTCATGACACTGGGGAAACCCATCACACACAAGGTAGTTAGGAAGACATCTTGTCATATCACATGTAAACTCTCCTTCAGCACATTCTGTAACACAAAAGTTAATATGTTACAAAAATATTCAACTATAATCACAATTACTACGGTTTTTGCCATTTGTTTTAGAAGTTTATGCCAAGGCTTCTTCCTACTACTTTACACAATTTTTTTATAATTAATTATTAAACATAAGCTTTTTAAAATGAATAAGTAGCTTCTGTTTGATACATAAAACACTATATAAAGATAATATAAGAATATTTTTTGACATATCTTTAATATGATAAGATAGTAAGTGTTCTACCAACATATAGAGTAAAAATTAAATAGAAAATAATATTTTTAATAAAATTTATGTTTACAATTGTTACAATTTACATTGATTTGCACAAACATGCTACAATTTAAAAAGGAGCTGTGAATAATGTAAATAAACCATAAAACACAGTTATAAAAAAGTGTGGTTTTGATTTGTTTACGTTATTCAGTTCCAGTAAAAAGTTGAGGTATACACAGAAGGTTTCTAACTCTAAATATAGAAATCACATATACATAAAGAAATTACACATCAATGCATACACAAGATACATATAGGTTTAAAAAATACAATTACATGAAGAAAGGCAAGTGTCTAGATAAGTACAGAATTTAATGACGTGAAATATTTTTTTATGTAATTAAAAAAACTAACTCCATTTAAAACTGTAATTATAAACCGGTTATTTAAAACAATTTAGAGTGTCTTATGAATAAGCCCTATTTCTCTTCTTGATCAGGCTCCTGGTATCCCAATAGTGTTTGCCAAAGTTGACTGAAGCTCTACGCCTTTGTTCACATGCATCGACTGTATTGCAACTTGAGTATGAAACCAAAATGGTAAAAATTTACAACCAGAATACGACCTGTCTCCATGCGTGAGTGCGATTTAATCTGGATCAGTTGGTGATCTTAGTGTGAATAGATTGTAGATTAGCTTTTGCATTTTTACTTACATCAATAATTTTCCATTATGTTTGGAAATTAATAATAAATTTGTTGTCCTTAATTCAAGTTGCTTGTCATAGACAAGGTTTATACATTATGTCAAACAGTAGTTATGATGAGGAAGAAATAATACCCTATTTCCAAAATTCAAGAAACAAAGGGTGTAGAGGAAATGTTGGTGTCATCGTTATAAAATTCAGGGTGTTTGTAGCAGCTGAACAAGCAAATAAATCAAGCAGCGACTTTATAATATTCTACAGTATGTTCAAATAATGGTATATGGAATTGATGAAGGTAGTAGCTTGTTCAATAGATTACTGCAAGTTTTCAACTAGATTGTTTTATGCCCAAGAAACATGCTGCACTCAACCTGTTGGAAACTGATTTGAAATTCGCTGCATTTCTGTCAACCGGTAGATTGACCACCATTCTTTATACAACCAAGGTCATCAAACAGTTGCAGTTACAATTGATTTGAAACTTGCTGCATTTATTGACCCCTATTCTATACACAACCACGATGATCAAACAGTGTCAGTTGCCACTGATTTGAAACTCGCTGCATTTCCGTCAACCCTTACATCGACCACTATTCTATACACAACCAAGGTCATCAAAGAGTGTCAGTTGCCACTGATTTGAAACTCGCTGCATTTCCGTCAACCCTTACATCGACCACTATTCTATACACAACCAAGGTCATCAAAGAGTGTCAGTTGCCATTGATTTGAAACTCGCTGCATTTCCGTCAACCCTTACATCAACCACTATTCTATAAACAACCAAGGTCATCAAAAAATGCAGTTGCAACTGATTTGAAACTCGCTGCATTTATGTCAGCCTGTATATCCACCACTACTGTATACACAACTAAGGTCATCAAACAGTTGTAGTTGCTAATGATTTAAACCTCTCATTGTAAAGCAATCAACCCGTGTCCAGAGAGTCTAAGTTCTATATGGAACTTGTAGAACATGCAAAAAGTAGTATCTTAAACATTATGGAATTGTCTTCGTGACAAAATATATATTCTTCTTAAATCTGACCTAATAGAAGTACACAAGACACTAATTTTCAGTGCCAAAACTAAACATCTTTTTTGTTGTATCTGGTTACATCCTCAGTATATGCTTGTTGTTAAGTACAGGATCCTTAACCTCACTTTCAACAAACCACGTTTGTTTACAATTCTCATTATTTCGTATAACCTAGCAATCAGCTGGTGTTTATCACAGTTCAAGTTCCACCGCCTACTAGACTTTCATTGCCGACCAGAATCTAGGATTCTTTTACTGCAAAGAAGTAGGTTTTACGATCCAGTCACCAGACGAATCTAGACTATTCATCTATGGTTTTAGACTAATTTCTGATTTAGTTACCTGTTGCTAGCATTTCCGTCTTTCTTTTTACTTTTCTTCTTGCAACATGGCTTACTAGTGCGGTTCTCCTGGTTTCTATTCAAGTGTTTTAGCCGATTACATCGGGTTTAAACCGCGTCTGATTATTACCCCGCTTACTGATTATGTTCAATTAATGTTTTAGATGCGTTCTAACTATAAATTAACGACTTTAGCTGCGATAAAGCTATTTGAAACCGCTTTCCTTGTACAAGCGTAATTTCTTAGGTTAACCTCGTGTTCGCTCATTTTACCGCAGAACATTAACTCTTTAATCGCGCGAAGGAACTATCATTTATTAACTAAAGACTTTTATATTGTGATGATTCAAGTGAAGATATTTAAAATCCAATTAATTGAGTTTTAGTGTTATGCCACTTTGCGAGAATCTACATTTCATCCCTGCAGGACTTCACACAGGCCTGTGACGACCAACGACTCATAGTTTCATCAGCACCGCATACCTTTGGATTGGTAAGTGGCATAGACTTAACTGTGACTCATAAACTTGTGTTATTTCCTTTAATTAACGTTTTAGTGTTAAACTTAAATTCAGTGTTGTTTTTTATTAATAAAGCAGACCCCATACTGCTCCAACAAAGCGTGGGTGGCCTTCCGGACGTTTTAGTGTAACCGCAAATGATTTGAACTACCCTATTTTCATTTTCTTTCTTTAGTTTTGCTACCAAAACTATACACTTGTATTTCTCCAAACTTTGTCCCTTTTCAAATTGTAAATAGCTTTCCTTGTTGTCAAGCTTTACTGTCTCGACAGTATTTTGTCATTGACATGTGTTGCCTGGTTATCATCTATGGTTTTAAGGCATTTAGATTTATATTAAACCATTTAGTACTAGAAATGTCTACCTCTAGTCTTATCACTATTACTTTATATTTAAAACTGTTATATCCATACAAGTCTAAAGTCAGGTACATTTGTGTAAACAAATCCTATGAATTATTATATCACATTTGTGAATTTAATAGCATATAGAAAAAAAAGTCAAACAATTTATTCAACCCTTTTCTAAACATTTTTCAGCTTGTGGGTATTGTAAAGGCAGATAGGATGTGGTTGCATTCTGCAAAAATCAGCTTTTTATCAATGTAGTTTATTTCAAGAAATAAATTCAGAATGTACTTTCCTCGAGTAGGTATATAAGGGCATTAAGGTCTGTGGTTGTTCTCCTTGGTTAATTTAAATATAGTCTTGAATGTAAAATTTTTCTGTATGATAAGCAGTATTAATGTCTGCAGCGCCACACATTTTACATATCCTGGAAAAATTCTACTTGATATTGAATGTTATTCCTGGTCTCATTGCAGAGTTCTCTTCAATAAATCTCACACCATAAAGTTTAAAATAGTTTACAACTGTTCATTTATGTTGCTCCTTATTTCAGGGCATGTCTCTAATTTTCTTGAAATCTTGAAGTAAAATCTTTGAAGTGAAATTTAATTTGTGTAAGCAGGAAATGTTTATTATAAGATTTAAATTATATGAATACAGTACTAGTTGCATCAGGTCATTTTTCACACGGGAAAAAATTACCACGAAGGGTATGGTCAGTAATTAAACATGATAAAGTTATCTACTTCTAGATCTATATAGTTCTATCATTACCTCAAGTAAATTCCTTGATCATGCTAATGCTCCTTGTTTGTTATCATCTCTGAATTTAAATGTTTTTATATTTATGACAATATTTCAGTCTTTTTTCACTACACAATCAGATACCTTTAATGAGATTTTTCTATTTTCGAGTTTTTGGAAGAAATTTCCACAGCCAAAAGGAAATGCTATTAATAACACTTACTTCATTTTTAAGGTGGATGTTTAATATGTTTTACGTTCAGTTTTCTTTTTTTTATACAAAATATTTATTTATCAATTTAACTTTAAAAACACCACTGATATTTCTCAGCAGAATGTTTCACACTTGGTCAGTTGAATGCTAACTGACAATGTTCTCCATGACTAACAGCATTGAACAATCCACTGATCAAGTGCAAAACACATCTACTGAGACATATCAGCAAGTAGCAGGTTAAATTGATACATAAGTGTTTATTCAAAAACCTCAAGATGTACCACATAACCCTAGTAAGATTTAAAGTATCGATAGCTGTCCTGAATTTATTAATCACTTAAACAATAGTTTATGACTATCCGAACTTTGTCCTGAATTGTTCTATAAACAATGCTGAATAAAAAAAAGCAATAAACTTTGTATACTGTACTTATTTTTAATAAACAATAAATTTTAATAGAAAGAGAATTAAACATAGATATGGATTAACATGTAAACATAAATACAGATAGTAATCATAAAAGAGCATCAAATAGAGCATTAAGGACTTGGAGGAAAATAAAAGGTGTTATTAAAATATTGCTCACTGTATTATGTGTGCCTGTGCGTGTATCTTTATGTGTGTGTGTGTGTGTGTGTGTGTGTGTGTGTGTGTGTGCATGTGTGTGAGTGTGAGTGTATGTTGGTCTGTGTGTGTGTGCGTGCATGTGTGTGTGTGTTTGTGTGTGTGTGTGTGTGTGTGTGTATGTGCATGCATGTGAGTGTGAGTGTATGTGGGTCTGTGTGTGTGTGTGTATGTGCATGCATGTGAGTGTGAGTGTATGTGGGTCTGTGTGTGTGTGTGTGTGTCTTTATGTGTGTGTGTGTGAATGCGTGTGAGTGTTAGTGTATGTGGGTCTGTGTGTGTGTGTGTCTGTATGTACGTGCGTGCATGTGTGTAAGTGTGAGTGTGTGTATGTGTGTGTGTGTGTGTGTGTGTGTGTGGTGTGTGTGTGTGGTGTGTGTGTGGTTTATGGTTGTGTGTTGGTCTGTATGTTTGTGTGTGTGTTTGTGGTTGTGTGTGGGTCTGTGTGTGTGGTTTGTGGTTGTGTGTCGGTCTGTATGTTGTGTGTGTGTTTGTGGTTGTGTGTGGGTCTGTGTGTGTGTTTGTTTGTTTGTTTGAATGCCATTTAAGGTATCTATATTTGTATCACTTCAGACAGAAACACATTTTGCAATTACATTTACCTAAGTAATTTGAGATGTCACAATGAGCATTTAATAACAATTGTAATTGGAATATAAATTTGGTGCACATTAGTACAACATATTTTCTACATTACAAAGGTTTATGCGACATCATATGCTCAGCTACAAATATATAAACATTAAACCATTAGTTCTGTACAAATTCCACAGGTTAGTCACCACAAGCCATCACCACGTAGACAAAATTATAACAAACCATGTGGACAGTTTAATTCATCGTCTCCACCAGGACAATCTTGCTTTCCATCGCACTTTTCATCGCCACAGATTACAACAGACCCGTCAGCACACCTAACACTGTCATCAGCGCGGCAGCGTTTTGTAGTGTTTACTTGTGGAGGTACCTGTGGGGACTCTGCTTTACCTGGGATTGACTCTATATAGAGACAGATTTAAATCAAGAAACAATAATAATGGAAAATAAACTTTGAAGACAAAATTACTATGAATAATAAAAAAAAGTAAGCAGTTTTATCAACAATAAAGATGTAAATAGAATAAGAAATTGATGAACTAGGTATTCAGCAGTAGGAAATGTATATGAAGCATACAATGTGGAAATAGAAAACCATGTAGAATAAGATGAAGAATAGTAAAGAAATAAGGTCCTGCAATGAGTAGTAGAGAGTATATCTAAAGAAAATAGTAAAGCAATAAAATTCTGCATTTAGTAAAAGAAAATGTAACTAAAGTATACAATTAAGTAACGAGGTTTCACATTAAGTAAATGAAGGTGAAGTTTAATCATATAATAAAGAAATACAGTGGAGTCTCGAAAATCTGAGTACCGATTTTCAGAGGTTCCGTTAAATTCAAGCTTATTTCTGTTTCAGACTATTTTATCTATTTAAAAAAAAAATTATGAAAACAATATCTTGTAAACCCAAGGTATTTCCTGTCTACTGTTTATGGGTAACAAATGAAATTCTTTATCATTCTATTCTTTGGTCATTTATCACATGAGCTATGTACTATCCAAGTACTCAATAAAAGAACAGTTCACAACTTCTAGGCTCCCAGATGTATCTTCACTGTATATTGAGTTTAAAAAGTGTAAAGGAACAAAGAAATAAGAACACAGAAAACATATTAATTGCTATGAAAACCTAAACTTATTTCTTAAACATGTTTGTTTATCAGTAATCCTTCAGAAATTAATGCTTTATGTTATACCACAATACTCTATACAGGTTCAATATATACCTAACTTTTACCTAAAACCTAAATATTAATTAATTCAAGAGTTTATATTACTGATAAAAATAGACAATTTTTAAAACTAAATTACCTTAGGGTTTTAACTAATTACCCAATATTTATCGTACTTGATAAAAATATTGAGCCATTAAAAAAACAAAAAATAGTATAGAGTAGTACATGTTTAAACAAGCTTTTATTTGTCAGTGTCTTATGATTTAATGGTTTTGTGGTCGAAATTCAAGAAAAAGATCATATGCTGTTAAAGAAAAGAACAGAAAAGGAAATCAGGTGTATTAAAATAGTTTGAAAATGAATATTCATAGAAACAGAGAAAACAGTAGTTGCTAGACTGAAACATTACAAATTTTACAAAAATATACTTAAAAAATAAAATATAAAAATACAAAAAATAAGATATTCTAAAAAAATTACCAACATTATTGTATGACTGATTTTGACTGTTAAAAATTTTATTAAAAACTACTCTCAGATCAAGTGATTAAAATTTATTACTTATTTGTATTCTTAACACTTGGCTACTTAGTCAAAGTTGTTGTAGTGGCATAAGTTATTACTTATTTTTACTAAAACACTTGTAAATATTTTACAACTTGCCTATAGTAGCACTTACTTATATTTGTTGAGGACGGCCGTTTTAGTATATGTGTCCCATTGTCAACTCAGACCGTAACTGATCTCAAGGTTTTCGTAGGTTAGGGTGGGGGTGGGTGTATTTAGGTGAGTGTTAGGAGTTACATTGTTGAAAAGTGTGTGTGGCTCCTAATACTCACCAGAATACACCCACGCCCTCACCATAACATTCCTTGTCAACTCAGACCGTAACTGATCTCAAGGTTTTCGTAGGTTAGGGTGGGGGGTGGGTGTATTTAGGTGAGTGTTAGGAGTTACATTGTTGAAAAGTGTGTGTGGCTCCTAATACTCACCAGAATACACCCACACCCTCACCATAACATTCCACCCCCACCCTAACCTACGAAAACCTTGAGATCAGTTACGGTCTGAGTTGACAATGGGACACATCTACTAAAACGGCCGTCCTCAACAAATATAAGTAAGTACTACTATAGGCATGTTTGTAAAATATTTACAAGTGTTTTAGTGAAAACTATTAGCTCACGTGAAGATGGAATCAACAAATATACTTACTTTTAGGGTCCTGTATTTATAAAAGTCTGTACCTTTTGTAATAAGTTAGATAAAAACTCAGTGGATAAAATAAACTAACATAAAATATATATCATATTCCATTGGGAAACGTTACATAAATTTTGAAAATGAAACAAAAATTTTTTTAATGAAAAATTCTTGACATAAAATCACTGCAAATTATTATATAAAACTTTTTGGAATATAACTATATCACCATAGAAATTATAATTACTAAAACAAAACTTAATGTAAAAGTAATTAGTTTTGTACGAGATACAGTAAATATTTATAAATAAGAAACAACAGATGACTAAGTGGAAGACTTTTCATGAAATTACTCACTGTGCCGTTGTTTAGATTGTTGCTGGAAATGAACGGCAACGGCTGAGATAATATTTTGAAATAAGAAAACAAAACTAATGCAAAAATACATTGGACAAGCTTTACTAGGGCATTGATAGAACAGGGCTTTAACTAAGACATTTTGCTAATTAGTTACAAATTTCATCCCACTGAGATTAGCTAATGAATTGTGTTAGCTATTAAGACGTTAAACCTTTATACTCCACAGCTGGGTATAAATTGGCAATGGGAATATGCCCTTTAGCTACAACCCCCGGAGCAATACCCTTGATACCGTACTCCGGAGCCAGACAATACCTGGCAATGTTATTTGCCATATCCACTCAGCAGCCAAGTATAACACGGCTTTACTTTCCTGATGTTCCACTCCTAAACCAGTTATAGTTTGGCATTTTTAAATTATGGTTCAACATTTTGTTAGGTTTGAAATAACTTTGTACAAAACTTCATTTTTTCCTAGGTTGGAGTTCTGGTAAAAGCTATTAATAGTACATGCCCGGCACTTCTTTGTTTTCCAACACAAATACTACTTAATCACTTAAAACAATAGTTTATGACTATCCGAACTTTAAATTTAGTAAATTTGTTAAAACTTACTGAGACAGAACGTTTTCGATCGCTATATAGCGATCTTATCAGTGTCTTCTGCTTGGGTCAAGCGGTGACGGTTTTAAATTAGGTTTTCGATAGTATCAAATAGTATGTGTGATTTGTATTGTGTTTGTTCGTTTAGTATGTTTGTACTTTGTGTTTTTGTGTGTCTGTAAATTTCATATTGTTCTAGTGTGTTGAGATGTGGTCCTTTTTCATTGATGTGTAGGATTTCTAGGTTGTGGTAAATATCTGTGTATTTGTGTCCTGTTTCTTTTATATGATTGTAATATGTTGAGTTGGTGTTCTGTTAGTGTTCCTCGACTCTTTGTTTAAAGCTGCGACCTGTTTGTCCAACGTAGAATTTATTACATTCGTTGCAGTTCAGTTTGTACACGCCTGGTGTTTGTAGTTTATCCTTATTGTTGGTGTTGTGTTGTATTTTGTATTGTAACTTGTTATTAGTTTTGAATGCTATTTGGTGTCCAATTTTTTGAAATTTGAAACAAATACTACGTTATAAGTCCCTGTTTGCTGAATATATTATTTAATTGTTTGGTTTGATTTTTTTAAAGCTTAGTAATGTTGATGTTTGTTTTAAAGTCTCTTTTATTTATTATTTGTCCCTGGAAATGTTTTGTGAATTTCCTCACCCAACGGAAATATAAATAATGACATTAAAGTTTTAATTAATTACGTGATTTGTTTAAATGTAAAAAATGAACTTACAACATAACCTTTATTTTATTAATAAAAGAGATTGTATAATTTAAAAAATATTATTATTTAAAGCCTTTAAAATAACAAGATAACTGATATAATAGAAGTGTTAGAATAGAAGCCATAGTAGCGGTAGCACAGACGTCTTGCAAGTTTCGGAGTGCTGTGCCAAACGAGTGTTCTCATTGTCGGAGTGCAAAGGGTTAGTACTGAAACTTATTGTAGTACTATTTATAGTAAACTCGCTAGCTAAACAACTACAATATTGAAGTTTCTTGATGTAATCATCTTGAATTAACTGATTAAACTAAATTTAAACTACTTAACTAAGTGACTACGTAATTGTTTACTTGCTGACGCTTTTCAAAATGATCGTTCCTTTTACAAAGCTAACCCTCTACTCGGTAACCCTGATATACTACTCGGTAATATACTATTAAAAAAAATTATATTTACACTTCCTAATTAATGAATACTGCAATATAGATTTTTCCGTTTGACCTAATTTATTACTGAGAATAACATTTTATCTCTATAAACTGTTATCTATGTATATAATAAAATAAGTTTGATTATATATTTGAAACACGACCTAGTATTTTCAATAGGGCATGACTTTCATATGAATATATAGTTTAATTTTAATGATTATTTTTTTAATGGGGAATAATTTGTCAACACTCACTCTCTTCTACTGGTCTCGTTGGACATCCTTGTTCATCTCTTCCATCTATACAATCTTCATTCCCATTACATCTTGTTTCAGGAGGTAAACAATTTCCTCCCGATGTGGTTGGGCATTCAATCTCGCCAGGTTGACAGGTGGCTGCATAAGGAATATTCGCTGAGGTAAAATAAAATAAATAATAAAATAAGAAACCAATAACAAAAATGGCACAAACAAAAAAAATTGACAAAATAAAAAATCTAATTAAAAAAAATATTTGTTGAGATTAAAATAATTGTATAAATCATAAACTATGATAATCAGAAATGAATTTTCTAATATCATAGAGAAAATTAAATCATAGAGAAAATTAAATTATACAAATATAATCTAGTAAAATAAATAATTGGAAAGCTCCAAATATATCTCCCAACATGAAATGAAATTAGGAAGTGAAAATTAGGAAGTGAAAATTAGGAAGTCAATCGCGTAGGAAGTCTTTACTAAACAAAGAATATGTTTAGTATATTTTTTTTGATATGTAAATATAAGGACCTCTTAAACCACTTTATCAATTAGAAGCATTGTACACTGAAAGAACTGAAAATTGCAGCAGAGTGATGTTATTAGAAGCTTTACTCCTTTGGATTTGTAAAATTTTTTCTTCACTATAAATTTCCCTCCTACCCTATTATTCAAAATCCCTTATCATACCTTAAAAAAAAACTGACTTATCTAAAAGTAATATTTTAAATTCCTATAAATATTGCCCTGCGCACACTCTATCACAACGTTAAACGACCTTATTGACTTTTATTCTATTAACACATCCTTTACAAAACAATAAATCCCAAAAAAGAACAACATCGCATACATATAATGAATCTGTTTCCCCCCATAGAGCAAAAACACGAGTAATACTCAAGTTGAGTACAGAATACTGTCCACATTAAACTGAATCACTCACCAATTGATTACGCCATTGAGGAATAAATTGTTTGCGATCCTACTTTAAATTGTCATGTCAAGTGGTCGTGGCAAATTAATTGTGTTGCACTACGAGAAACAATTGCATAGACATCAGCAACGTGTTACATATGCTATCTGAAGCATGGAAATAATAACAAATTAACAGGAGTCAGTCAGACTAAACATTCAACAACAGTTTCTTAAACAACGACAAAAATTGATATCGAGAAACTAAGAAGATAGTTTTGTTGTTAGGAGGCAATGGGTTAAAAATTTATCATACTCAGACTCAAATATTTTATTTGATTTTTTATAAACAGTCTGGGGCCACAAGGGAATAGCACTGTATAACTTTTTATGTACTCTTCCATTCTCCACTTCTTTGGAAAATTACTTATCTTAATGTGATAATGACAATCAAATTTGTATTTATATTAAAAATGCTTCGATTACTGGTATAAATAATAATTTAGGTGTACAAGACATTTATTGTTACAGAAGTTCCATGTGGTTTTTTATATTTGTCAGACCTATATTTAATTTTTTACAACATAATTTATTTTGCAAAGTACTTTTTCCACTTATATTATTGCTTACTTATTTAGAACAATTTACACTTTTCGCTAGAAGACTCAAATACTTGTGATAGATTGTGACTTGTTGGCTTAAATGTAAATATTTTTGTTTCATAATTGCACTGTTTAAATTTTGAAATATTGCAACATTCCACGAGTTTTTATAAATAAGTACTTTTAAACAAAATGGTAATCAATTTTGCAGTTGAATACTGATTGGTAAATCGTTGTTGATAATACAGTACAGTCTCGATAATTCGAGGTAGTTGGAATCGAGACCTCATAGGATTACCAAAAACTCGGTTAGCAAAGATATACGTTTCTATTCATTAGAAAAATAGGAGTTTTTAAGAACTGTAACACTATGATTAAAACTGAACTAAGTAAGTTTATAGAACTTAATATGAACATTTCATGGAAGCCTGACTCATTTCCTTTGCATTCCGTATAACTATAAACATTTATTGAGTCTCCGACTCATCATTTTCTTTCAAATAGATAAAATTGGCTCCAATAGAAATAGGCTCAAATTTAACAGAAGCTTTAAATATCGGGACTCTGAATTTCGAGACTCTTCATAAACTTCTATAAACTGAATTAGTGCATTTTCTAACTACCCATAGCATTAAAGTTCATTAAAACTACTTTTTTCTAATACACAGGAATATTCTGTCTACTCTGGATGTTTGGTAATTTGAGGGGGTTTCGGTCCCATTTACTTTCAATTATCGAGACTCTACTGCACAACAACTACAGTATAATCTCAAATAACTGTCATAAACAGACCCTATGTCGTCCAATAACCTAAATTGCCAGATAATGGTCAAAAGTTAAAAAAATCAGGTAAAATAAAGAAAATTTAAGTTTTACAAATTTTTAATCTGTCAAGTAGATAACTACAAACATTTTGCTTAAGATGTAACTGGTAGCATAGGAAATATAAAAGTTCTGAATGTATATACTTTATGAAGAAGTAAAAAATGTTATCTTCATCTGTTTCGCCGAGGTTTCCGTTTTCCTGATACCAGGTCCCGCTACCTGTAAAGCATCATTTGTCGATCCCTGTAGTTTCTTCTTGATGCTCAACATATGGAATGGCATCATATAGGCCCTTCAATACATCTTCTTGGGATACATTTGGAAGATTAACAACAGTTTCTCGAAAATCAATACCATCATTTTTACAAGATCAACAATTTCTTCATTTCTTTATTGCATACTATTTGTCTTCCTGTGATCGACTTCAACGTTTTCTACAGTTGCTTCACCCCATTCAAGAAGTTGTTGGAATAAAGGAAATACCTATTCTTCTTTAATTTGTGGACCTTCTTCATCTTCAGATGTATTTTATATTAACATCTTGTTTGACAATTTGGCAATTGTCAACACATTTACATCAGCCCAGGCCCTTGCAATCCAATAAGACACATCCTTGAAGTTAATGTCTTTCAAATTAGCTATCTTATTACCCTCCGTTTGTTCTAACAAAGTATACTAGCTTAACTCCATTATTTTTTTAGCAGTTTCCAAGACACTCTGGTCCACTATCCTTCATCCTCTGGTGTAGCAGAGCACTTAAGATTTTTTTACGTGTCAGATAAGACAAATTGTCGGATACGCGAAGATCAAATAAGCAAGACTCTACTGTACTCTATTGTATTACAGTTAGTTCTGTAGTTATATTATTATATTATATTCTGTTTTATAATCTTCAACTATCAAAATAGAATTGAAAAATCCAAATTTTTTTTAATGTCTAGTATAGCTGTTCCCTAGTAAGCTGGCACGCGATCGATTAATGAGAAACAAAAAGCTAGCCCTATTCAAAAACATTGGTTCTTGTAGTGCGTGTTGTATCAAAGGTTATTGCTAAGAAATTGCCGCCGTTGTGGTAGATTAGAAAACTGATATAAGTGAATATCTTCAAAACTTTATGACAAATCAAATAAAATAATATTTATAACTTGCAGTTTTTGTGTTTTACATCTTGTAGTTTTTGTATGAATTACACTTTTTTTTTGTATTAACTTGGCAAAAAAAACCACTACTTAGGAGTTTATTCACCACTAAGTCAGCGCATTATTCAATGCAGTGCCTACTGAATAAATCAGTAAGTAGTGGTTTTATGCCAAGTTAATACAAAGAAAAGTGTAGTAATAATAATAGCGACCTTTGGGTCTTGTTAAATCTACATTATTGTAATATAACTACTATATCTAATATTATAATGTCTGTTGAACGGTCTGGTTTTTCCCTTCCCCCTCCTATGTTCGCCCTTCAAGGTCACACACCAGCTTACGTGTGACCAGCTATACACTATTAAAGGTAAATCATCATTCTGAACAATTTATAGGTGTCTGATCACAACAATTAACCGATTGTTATGATAAATAAATCTTTTACAGAAGTATTAATAGCCCTATTAAATAAAAATGTTTTTCGATTTATACAAAAGAAAAACAAAACCATAACAATAGATTATATTTAAATTTGTCAACGTTGTTATACAGATACATAAGTTTTGTAGTATTTACGATTGTCTAATCTGGGAAAACCTTTAATCTTTTTGATACTCTTGAAAAATGAATAATTTTGTTTAATGACAATATTACATTACCATTTATTTATTTAATACCATACATTTCACTAATAACCTTAAATCTATATATTTACTAATAAATTTATTTATTTACTCTATTAAGCCTTATTGTAGACTTGTTACTTTAAACTGAATGCAAGTCTTATTCCTTGAAATGAATTTTGGAAAAAAGTTGACTTTTACTTGAACTTAAAATAAAAAGTAAATAAAATATAACTTACCTGAAGCTTCGCGGAAAAGAAAGTTTTGAGGAGAGACAGTAAAGTTTCCAATTTTATTGTACTGTTGGATATGGTCATAGAGTTTCTTCTTGATTGCCTCACTGTCGGGGTTTTCAGATATAACGTCTAAGGTAACTTTAGAGGCAAACTGATCTGATGGTAACCTGTAAACAATTTAATAATAATTAATTTTTCACATGAAAATATAAAAAATAGAAAGGATTTTATAAGGAATGTTTCTAGACTCTAGCATTTAGTTAGCTCTGTTCATGTTAACAAATCAAATGGAGATTAATCCACCTGTTGGTGTTTAAAGGTTAGAAAAGTTTATTGAGCTTAATATCTGAAGATGACTTGGAATGCAAAACATTTAGCAAATCAATGCTATGTTGTGAACATATGTAGTAATTAACAAATTTAGTTTGCGTATTTATAAGGCTCAAATGTTTTATGTGACCAATAACTACCTTATATAAATAATTTTTAAAATATTTTAAAAACAACATAACTTTATTTTTCAAAAATAATTATAATACAACAATATAGACTACATTTATATTTACAGGTAGTGAAATAAAAAATATCACCAAATTATTTAAAAATACAAATGTCAAAATTGCATATAAAACTAATTATAAAATAATAAATATAATGAGTAACAATAGTAAAATAAATAATATGCATATGAAGCATTCGAACTATATAGATACAGTATTAATAAGAAATAGATAAATGAAAAAAACACAAATAAGATCCAAATGCAATACAATATTCAATATCTATAAAGTTATGGCAACAATATAAATTTAGCAATATTATAATAAATTTGGGAACAATGATACTGATTCTAATCTAATATATGTTGTATATCTTGCCAAAGAAAAGCTTGAAATAATAAAAATTAATAAATAATTCTAGTATTTGAATAACCTCAGTTGTTAGTGGTACACCAAATCTAGAGAACCTCCTAACCTCAACATCAGATAAAACTCCTTTTACCTTCCCCCTAACTTCTACCATTTTTAACAACTCCATTTGCCTTCATTCTGACAGACTAGTATACCTAGTTTCAAATAATCAATATTTATACAAATTACATATAGTACTATATCATAAACTATAACTCTGTGAAATTTGGATACTTATACACATCTGTGGTTCACTTCAGTCTTTTCTTTTTTGATTGATAAAGATCATTGTGTGATCGAAATATTTCAATATGTTTTTTATATATATCTATTTATTTATTTCCAAGAGATTGCAGTTTTGGACTATTGTCACTAGGCAGGTTATATATATATATATATATATATATATATATATATATATATATATATAACCAGGTAAAATAAATATAGATAAATAAACAAATAGATAGATAACTTAACTAAAGAGAGAAAGAGTTAACCTTACTTGTCAATTTTAATAACTTGGGATTTTTGACTACCAGGTACATCTTCCAGCAATTGATCCACGGCATCACTCAAAACCTTAGAGAAATCTTGGAAAAGCGGACTGTGGACATCCTCATACTCGTCTCTGTAAGGTTCCATGACACTTAATGTGATGCGATTGAATGCTGAAACAGGTTTATGTGCTTTTTCAATTGATTTTTTTCAAAAATTAATTAATTATATTAATAAAACACGATTTTTATTGTGAAAAAAAACAAATCAGTGAACAGAAAGAGTTATATGTGATAAAACAAACAAATAATTAAAGAATCTGATTACACAATTAAAAGATATACTGCTACTTAATATATAAACGTTTTACCAAATTGAAACAAAACCAATAATAAACACAGACAATATCAAAATAATTCTTTAATTTTGTAGTCCATTACGTTCTGTGAATCTTAATTAATCACTTTAACAATAGCTTATGACTATCTAAACTTTAAATTTTGGAAATTTGTTAAAACTTACTGAGACAGAACGTTTTTGATCGCTATGTGGCGATCTTCATCAGTATCTTTTGCTTGGAGATGTTGGGTCAAGTGGTGACGGTTTTAAAGGCAGGAGTATGTGTGATTTGTATTGAATTTGTTCATTTAATATGTTTGTACCTTGTGTTTTTGTGTGTCGTGTAGATTTCATATTGTTCTAGTGTGTTGAGATGTGGTCCTTTTTTGTTGGTGTGTAGAATTACTAGATTATGGTAAATGTCTGTGTATTCGTGTCCTGTATCTTTTATGTGGTTGTAAAATGTTGAGTTGGTGTTCTGTTTGTGTTCCTCGACTCTTTGTATAAAGCTGCGACCTGTTTGTCCAATGTAGAATTTGTTACATTTCTACAAAGTTCAGATAGTCATAAACTATTGTTAAAGTGATTAATATCTAAATAAATTAATTCCTGAGGGATTGTAAAAACTTTTAATTTTATAGAATTTAAATTTCAATTAATACCAGGATTAAAGACTGTATATGAATTAATTAAATCCTGGAATAGACAGAATTCCTGAATACTTTAGTAAAGTAGTATTATTTAGAGGAATAATTTGGTCAGATCGTCAGATACAGACTTGTGTACAGATGTACACACAAGCTCACATGCATACACAATATAGGAACAACCTACTGGACTTATCACTAATTACTTGCAATAATTTACTGTGGTTCAGTATTAATAAATAATATACACAACCTCTAACCACAAATATTTGTCGTTAAAAGTTGTGTGTATTATTTACTGGTCTTATGTTTGAGTAAAACTCACGTTAAGACAAACAATAGCTGTACTCACCAACTGATGGCTGGACCCTATTATTGGTGTCTGGTTCAACGGGAATATCCCCTGATGAATCTCCAGAATTAACACCCATAATATCTTCATCATCTGTAAGTTGTCGGAAATAGCGTTTACTGTTATGTTCTAATTCGCTTTCATCAGTCGCACTTTTAATGCTGCTAGTACTTCTTTCTTGCCTGTGAAAATTTCGCATAAAAAATTATTTAACAAATTTTTTAAATACATGCATGCAATCTCAATATAGTTGTAAATGTTTAAAAATTATTATTTTAAAAAATACAATGGTGATTTATAACCTCTATGATCTATTTTTATACTTAAATAATAATTATTATAAATTAAACATTTTTATTTAATATTTTTTTAATTTTGGGGATTTAATTATTTGTAAAAGTTTTTGAATGTTTTAAGTATTTCCTTCCCCTCTTTAGGCCACAATCTGGATACTACTATTTGAGTATATCATTATTTTTGTTTAAGAAAAAAGAGAAATCATAATAGTTTGATTTTTTCATAGTCACTCAACCCCACAGAATTGTTTCCAGTTCTATAAACCATTCTAACTTATATTGGTACTTTGTTGTTATACTGACCACACACAAACACAATGAAGGACAACACAGAATGTAAATGTATATGAATAAACTTTTACATTTCTTACAACCCAATCTATCACAACTGAATACTTCATAGGTATATTTTGTATAAAATAGTCCAACAATTCCTAAACAATTTTCAATGAGCATGTTTAAAAAATAAGTTTATATTTGTAGGCTTCAATGTAAGTTTTAACTGCTTCATGATGACATTTCAAATATATTTGTTTTTCAAATTATTAATTATTATCTTAATTTCTGTTAGGAATATTTCTATATGGTTGAGTACAGTTTTCTGCCATCCCTAATATTTATATATTCTACTCTGTTGACTCGTTTCGGAGTAATTCCATTTTCAAAACTTCAATCGTACATCAATGGGAGTATGGTTGAAGTTTTGAAAATGGAGTTACTCCGAAACACGACAACAGAGAAGAATATTGTAACGTTAGAAATGGCAGAAAACTGTACTCAAACATATATCTTTGTTTTTGTTAGTAAAAAATGTTTGGGTAGTTTTGTAAATGTACAATATAAAGGTATATACAGTGTATATATATATTAGGGATGGGCCGATTCCTAAAATTTTCGATTCCGATTCCGATTTCGATTCTAAAATTTTCCTTTCGATTCTCGATTCTATCAAGTTATATTAGCTTACACGCTAGGTATCTAGTAATTAATTTAGTTAACATCTTGGTCATACGGCAAAACCATTTAAAAGTTCTGTTTTAATGTAATAGGCTACACAAAACTTTCAACCTTAATTTATCAATAGGAATTTTTAAAAGCATAAAAACATATCAGATAAAATTAATGACTTATTTTAAAGTTAAAAATGTGAACTTTACACTATTTTATGATGTTTGAAAAATTACCTAAGCCTATTTACATTGTCTCTCAAAACAAAACAAAAATTAAAAACAAACGAACAACATAAAGATTAAAAAAAAATAATAGAAATAGGGTAGTTTTTAATATGCCCCTGAATCAGTGGCAGCAACACAAGGAGGGGGGAAGAGAGATAGAGAGCAAGAGAGAGAAAAAGAGTGATTGTGTATCGAACCCTCTCTAGTGAGAGAGAGATAGAGGGACGAGCGATGACAAACGACCAGGTTTGGTTACGATCTTCTTTGTTGTTGCTTCATAAATAATAATATTTTCGTTATCTCAAATCGGTATTTGCTTTAATCGTTTATTTCATTCAAAGCAACTAATAAATAAATAAGACATATTTGGTAGTTAATTATTTTTCCAATAAATTACTCCATACACATATTTTAATAGTTAATAAAATAGGAATTGGAATCGACACTTTTATCAATCGAGTAGAATCGAGTATCGACGATACCTCGATACCACCTAGAATCGACGATTCCTGGAATCGAGAATCGGAATCGGCCCATCGCTAATATATATATATATATATATATATATATAGAGAGAGAGAGAGAGAGAGAGAGAGATTTTGGACTAGGAGACTGACAGACTTACCTTGGTAAGAGTCCACTCTGTAGTCTTGAAATAGAAACACATAAAAGCACTTAAACAATGATATATTTCATTGTTGATGAAATATATCATTGTTTAAGTGCTTTTATGTGTTTCTATTTCAAGACTACAGAGTGGACTCTTACCAAGGTAAGTCTGTCAGTCTCCTAGTCCAAAAAATCTATATATATATATATATATATATATATATATATATATATATATAAATATAAAATATGTTTTCTTGTTTAATAATTTAAAACAACATAGGTTATTCAAATACAAGAATATTTATTATTTTATATCCAAAGCATTTCGTTGGCAAACAGTACCAACATCATCAGGAATGAAAATTACAATAATAATAATTGTAAATTATTGTAATTTTCATTTTAGATGATGTTGGTACTGTTTGCCAACGAAAAGCTTTGGATATAAAATAATAAATATTCTTGTATTTGAATAACCTATGTTGTTTTTAAAATATATATATATATATATATATATATATATATATATATATATATATGAAGTTGATATATTACTATTGTAAGTAATTTTATCCACCATTAAGTGCAATGATTTTACCTTGTGTGAAGGTAAAATCGTTGCACTTAATGGTGGATAAAATTACTTACAATAGTAATATATCAACTTCATAAAGTCATTGCAACGGAAAAACAATGGATAACGTAAAATATCAATATATATATATATATATATATATATATATATATATATATATATATATATATTCATTTTGTAATGTCCTACATTTCCTATAAGTGTGAGATCGGTATAATACCAAAGTATTGTTTTTCCTGTTCAACATGTAACCAAAATCTCACATACTGATATTTAATGACTTATTATTGTTTTCTAAATAAGTTTTTCAGATGTTTCTATATTTCATGGTTATTGACCTCCATGGTGTCCAACTCGTTCATCAGAACTAGCAACTTTCTTTGGAGTTTATTTCTTTAGAGTTTTTTTTATTTCCACAATGTTCTAATTATAAGGCGATGGGTAGAAAAATGTACAAAACAATCTTCTTGGTATTGAAGTATACTAATACAATTTAGATATTGCTAGTTTATTAATGTGCGAGGCACATTTCAATACACACAAAATTAAACCGGACAACTATTAAAAGCATTTTGACAAAGAGGTAATATTTGTCACTGGCGGCAAATGTATATAGAAGACGTCAATTGTTCCGCATCACTAAATCAGCTGGAGACTTGTACTGAGAGGTAAAATTCTTTTGTTATAAGTAATTTTTGCATAACTAATCGAATACTTTTGAACTTACTTGCTGGCGCCTCGAAATAATCATTTCATTGACAAAGCTAAAAAGGAATTGACTTTAAAAAATTTTTTAAAAATATTATTTGTTTTATAAAGAAGCAGTACGTGGAAATAGAAGTTGCTGTGGTGATATGGAGTGAGTGAATCATGCTCATTGCTTGCTACTACCTTATATGTTAACATTGGGCTAGTTAAGTGATTCACTCGCAGATTTATCTTCAAGATGTACAAGGGATATGTCTTCTATATCCCTTTAAAGACACCACTTGCCGTAATCACAAACGCAAAATGTTTTTGGAAAAGCAGATATTAGTTAAACGTACAAGTGGCCAACTACAGACTGAATCAGTTAAGATCGCTCCTCAGCGTGGAGCATGTGCACTAGGATCTCTTGACCGCTACAACTACTAGCATTTTGCATAAAAATTGAACTATATCAAGAGCGAAGGATGGATTGCTCCAAACCTCTTATCATGGGCTCTCCTAAAGACCGATGAAAGATAGAAATAAGGAAATATTTTAAAGTACTATTTACCTCCAAATATATGAAACAAAGACATTGTATAGTGGATTACATATAAATCCATTTTTGTTTAATAGTTTATGTTTAGATGAGCATATTATGTTGGTGTAAATTTTTAACTTTTATTTTACTGGAAAAGTATTACAAATATTGTTATAAGGCGAAATTTAATGTTTTAAAATATCTTTACCTACTGAAATCTCTTTTACCTGTATCCTCATTGGTTTTCCAGATTATACACATTTCATTAATTTTTTCAAGTCTACATTTTGTACGATAAGGTAATAAAGCAAGATTTCGTCTCAGGACCTTAGTAGTTATAAGGCGCTACTTTCAGCAGTAGTGGGTCGGCTTCGTCAATGAAATGATTGTTACATAAGGTGTCAGCAAATAAGTTCAAAAGTAATCACACAGTTATGCAAAAATTAGTTATAATTTAACTATTGAATTCGAGATTATCAAAAGTAACTTTAAAATGCTTGTATTTTTTGGTATGATAAATTTAAACATGAGTTTTACCCACAAAAAAACTGACACTATCCAGACTAAATATCAATTGTTTGCTTTTACAAATTTAAGTAATATGTTGGAAATGAAATTTACAATGTTTTACTCTGTAAAGAAAAGGATGTTTATTACAATGAAGCGTTTGTTTAGTGTTTTTTAAATATAGTTTATAAATAAAACTTAATAAAACCTCTGATAGCCAGAAATTTGTATAACAATGATTTATAAAAAATAACCTCTCATTATTTGTTGTGAAAGCAAAATATTTATTAAATCCTTTGAAGTGCACTGCTTATTAGCTTAAGTGCACTTTGCATTGCACTTAATATTAAGTATGCATACAATACTTCCTTTCAAAGGATAAGATATCGTTTCTCATTACATCTTCTCTGATATGATTTTGTTAAGCTTTTGTTGTAAGATTTCATTCAATTACTTTAAAATAAAGTAATAAGTCATTTGGCTAAATCATTTAGGTTTAAATATATTTTTAGCTAGATCTTTAAATATCAATTGAGATGATAACATTTACTTTCACAATGAAAATCTTAATCACCCTTAAAATATTTTCTGTACTTCTCCTATGACTACAAAAATTGTATTATGTTCAGAAAATACTTTAAAACTCATTACTTGCAATTTGATTCTATGATTATATTTCCCATCTTAAACATACTTTCTCTTAAACACATTAAAATGTATTTAAAATATATAGAAACTTGAATGAACGAGCATTTTTTTTTCTTTCACCATTACCATATAAACAAAAAGTCAATTCTTGAATTTTATAGTCCATTACATTCGGTTGAATCTTATTAATCACTTAAACAATAGTTTATGACTATCCGAACTTTGAATTTAGTAAATTTGTTAAAGCTTACTGAGACAGAACGTTTTCGATCGCTATGTGGCGATCTTCATCAGTTTCTTCTCAGATAGAAAACGTTCTGTCTCAGAAAGTTTTAACAAATTTACTAAATTCAAAGTTCGGATAGTCATAAACTATTGTTTAAGTGATTAAAAAGTCAGTTGCAATCCAAGTTGGCAAAAAGGATAAATTTCCTACACCATATAAATATATGAATTAAATTTAATTAAATAAAAACTGTAATTTAAAAGGTTTGTATAAATATATGTTTGAGTACATTTTTCTGCCATTCCTAATGTTTCAATATTCTCCTCTGTTGACGCGTTTCGGAGTAACTCCATTTTCAAAACTTCAATGCAATTTTCAGAGAAAAATGTACTCAAACATATAGAAATATTACTAGCAGAAATGAAGATGGATATATTAATAATTTCAAATTAGTCGGGTTTGTATAAATTTGAAATAGAGGTAATTTTTTGAAGTAGCTTAATAAGACAAAATCAATGAGTTTAACTTAGCAAGAGAAGTTGTTGCTAATTATAAATATATATATATATATATATATATATATATATATATATATATATATATAAATACGATTTTAAAGGTTAGAACCGATTTACCCTCTAATTTAATTAAATAGCCGACATCCAGTATACGAGTGACCGACAGTATAACCTTCCAAAATATATAACATTTATTATTTTAATTACACTTTTTATTAAATATCAATAAAGATTAAACTAGAATTAAAATGTATATTATTATATCTAAAGTATAGTTTTTAATAGTAACATTAGTATAAGATAGAAATTATATTTTGTTTTTAAAAAAAACTATTGTAAATTCATGAAAAGTAATTAATTTTTATTTATTTGTATTAACTTGAATATGAAAACCGCCTGTTTGATAAATTATATGTGAAGTTGCTTGATGTTATCATCTTGAATTCACTGATTAAACTAATTTTAAAATTAGTTAAATTATATGTACTATTTCCTTTTTTTTATGGATTTTTGTAATATTATCCAAGTAAAAAAAAACTGTTTCCTGAAACTTATATATATCAAGATTTCTTATGATAGAAGCAAAAATTTCAAATGTTATTAGTTTAGCTTTATTTTATTGCGAAGGTTTTTTACAATGTTCTGAATAGGGCTTATCTGTTTTTAATTAAAAGTCATGCAATTGTTTTAACAGGTGAGTATGGAGAAGCGGGAAGCACACAGTCTAATGTTCATGTTGGCAACTGATTTGAGTGATGCATCTACACCAGTGGCCTAGCCAGGACAATGTTTGGGGGAGAGGCATGACCTGGAGGGTCAGGGGTGGAGCCCTTCCTGGGAAATGTTTATCTCTAGAAATCATATTTTATGGTATTTTGGCACTTACACGACACAATTGTTGGATCGTTGAGAAGCTGTTATGCTAAATACTAGTGCTGTTTTATAAGGTAATATTTTTCTCCTAACATTAAGAGATTTGGAGGGGGGCACGTGCCCAATTTTGGCTACGCCCCTGGTCTACACAGTAGTGATTCTAGGATCTATTGATCAAACTAGTCAAAATGCCACTATTTTAACACCCCTCCCCTAACATTCTGTGCCATGTGTCTATTCTCTGAACTTATATATATTGTGATTAAATGAAAATTAGAACATTATATATACAAAATAGCCTTTAGTGTAGAATTTAAAGCTATTTCTTTGTAGAAGATCGATATGCATTATGAAAATTCTTAATAAATAAACAAAAATATTAATTAAAAATGTCATTATTTTTGTTTACAAACTAAACAGGGTACTCCAATTTACCTGGAAGTTTTAGAAGTTTCAACTGATGCCTCAGAAGATTCCTCTGAGTTAAACCAACCGCTCCATAAACCCCTTTTTATCCTCCTTATCCCATTCTGTAACGAACTGAAAATACTCGGACTTGGTTCTAATTGGTTACTAGAAGTGTCTACAGCAGGACTTTCGACAGGATGTGATAACCCATCCCAGTGATGTTGATCAGTGTCTCTATTGGAATATAAGTCATCGAATAGTAGATCTTCTTGGTCAATCTGTGAAAAAAAAAATATTGTATTTATGTATTACAAATTCAAAAGTTAATTCCACTTGTAATTCAAACAGGTAAAGTAAAACGTTTGTACCTTTTTTACTTAAATTCAACACCAAATATTTAAAGTTTATAAATTATAACCAAGAAAGTAAATGCTTAACATACCATTTTATTATTTAATTTTTAAAAAATTGCCAATGTTTAGCTACAAAATGCTACAAAAGTTTGTCTTTTTTATAGTATAAAATGCTATAATTTATTTTTTTAAACAACTTCTACTTCTGTAAAAAAAAAATTTAACAAACAAAAGTTATTAACAAACTTATCGCAGGGAAGAGTAAGTCTTTAATCATATATACAGGGCTAAATTTAACACCAACCCTGTACATAACTGGATAATGTACATAATGCTCTTTGAAGTAGTGTAGTTTTCAGTAAGTGTATGCACATAGGTGATGGTATAGATCAAGGATGGCCAAATATCGGCCTGGGGGAGTTTTGCGGCCGGTGAACTGGTTTCGTGCGGCCCCAGACAAACAAACATTAGATTATTGATGCATTAATAAATGTAAAACATAAAAATATAGGTTGGACACGGCTCTTAGCCCCATTAAGAGCTCTGTGACTTGCAAAGTGACCTATTTTTTCAGACAAGTTCTGCCAGTGGTACTGTATTTTGGAGTCAAATGCCTGAGGAGAAATATCTCAAACTATGTGTCTTCGGTAGGAAAATACTTTCGTGTTTAGAAACACCTACCTTTGTGAGTGCACCTTTCCCACAATGAAGTTTATAAAATCAACTAGCCGCAACAGACTCACAGACAACCATCTTTGAGATTTGTTAAAGATTGCAACCACCCATATTCAGAATGATTTTGACGAACTGTTGGACGATTATGGCTGTCCACAATGTTTTCATTAAGTGAAGTAGGCTTACATACTAGTTATAGATGAAGTTGCTTGATGTAATCATCTTGAATTCACTGATTAAACTAATTTTAAAAATACTTAACTACGTGAATATTGTGTTGTTGTTTTTAGTGCAGCAGGTGTTTTGTTATTTATTGTACTTTTAGCATATTTAGGGGTTAGGTTATATTTGAGGCTTTGTTAGAAGCCAACAGCTTTTTCTATTATATGACACACAACTTTGAGTTGAGTAAAAAACTAACAACATTAGAAAAATATTAAATATACAAACACTACGCAATAGATAAAGAAAACGTATTAAATGATCGCTCACATTTTGAAGCCAACAGCCTTTTCTATTATATGACACACAACCAAAACAATCCACCCTATTCCACAGTCATAAATCCATTCCCATTAGAGCCTTTACAAATAGCGGATGCCGTAAAAGGAATGAATGTTTTGAAATGCATCAGCAAGTAAGTAATTACATATTCACTTAGTTAAGTATTTTTTAAATTAGTTACAGATGGTTTTAAATTTAAACAAATTAGAGTTGTTTTCCAATACTGTGTTCTGATAAGCGTAAACAACAATATTAAATACTATACCTATTTTGTTCCTTTGTATATTGAGTTTGATATTAAACATATATGAAAATGTTTGCGTAATGTTTATTGATTCATATTATTTTATTTACGACGCATACTATATGATATACGTATTGCGTAGATTTGGCTTATTGATGTATGTCTGGAACTAGTTGTGCGGCCATCATCTTCACTGAAAATATCGAAGTGACCCTTTAATTTAATATCTAACATTTAAGGACTATTGATCTTACAATCTTTTGTGTTATTGAGACAACAATAAGTTTACTTGCCTTTACTCGAATAATCTTAAAATTCACAGATCCTTGGGTAACTAAGTTAGAAATATCTTATCTTTGGTTTGATTCTGCTTACTCTTTGGTCATTTCATTTATAATTATGTGACTTTTGGCCTTTACACTTTTGTTATTCTTGTTGTTGTTACGTTTAACTACATTTAATCATGAGTCTATTCTTCACCCTACTGGGACTTATAGTAGTTCATGCTAGAAATTACTCTGTCACTTTGTATCGAATTGTGAGTCTTTTCTGCTGGCATTGTAGGTACCAGGTACCCCTCAGTGGATATGAGTTATTGCTGGTTTCAAATCATATTTTGTTTGTGTGTTCTGTCAAAATTTATTTTTCTCTACAGGTATTAACTGAGTACTTGGATTAGATGCTCTTTTCTGAATTAAGAAATATGTTTATAATGTTTTATGGGATTTGTGTGAATCTGTGTTGTTTTGCGGTCTTCTTTATCTTTTTGTATTTCGCTTGACGTGCAGCCTACATTTAGGTAACCTCATTATTCAACTGTTAAAGGGGGGCCAGGAGGGGCATTGCTCCCAAACTTTCTGGACAGGTAGCTTACAATTAATTTAATAAAATACTACAAAAATAATAATAGCACTGACAAGGAATATACTCAGCAGTAATAGTTGTTATTTTGATTGTAAGCAAGATATTTTCTAAATATTACTGTAAGTTCAAAATTAAAATATTCATTTTATTCCAATATTGCAGGTCATGATGTTCAAAATGAAATTTTAGGAATAGTTTTAGACAAGTTTGGTACTCAACGAGATTTTTATAATAGAAATAAAATCAGGCTTATTCTTAGACTTATGATTGCAAAATTCATCCAAACAAAATTAAATTTTTAACTTTGCAATTCAATAAAAGTCTAAAAGCCCCCAATTTGCGTTCTATGAGAAAGATATCGATTAATACCATAACCTAATTTACCAATAAAAAAAAGTTTAAAACATGTACCTTATAATGTAAGTTTTTGGATGGTAGTTCATGTCGACAAGCTTTTAAATGTCTTCTATTTTTTAGTGGGAGCACCCCGGACCCCTTTTGATACGCCCCAGGGCAATCATGTGCCCCTCCAGAACAAAACTCGTAACTTTACCTATGCTTAACTGATTAGGTTTTATTCTAATTATTTTGTATTTCATGTTTATCTCTGAAAATTAGGTTTTCTATTTATACTTGCGTCATTTCCAATTATTGAAATGTTACATTTATTAATAGCAAAAGTAATCTAAATATATGAATTTATAAATTTGTCTCATATTTACCGAGAGTAACACATAAAGAAATTATGTTAGATTATATTATTTCACATTAATAGAGTATATCCTTATATAATTAACTATAGGAGTTTCTACACACTCTGGTCTTATCATTTTTATGTGGTCAGTAAGAGTTTACCTTAAAAATTGAAAAGTTTTTTTCTACAATTACCATTATTTTGACAAAATTACTTCCTCATAAATTGATAAGTTCACATTATATATTCTTGAGGTTATAAACAAAACACTATATTTTTATAAATTTGTGAGAAAAAGGAATTTTGTACTATTGAAGTCATACAACTGGTCTATTCTTTGAGCTTAGCTTGTGAGGTTATGTTAAAACAAATGAAAGTCATACACAAAACTTACAAATTACTCATTTATTTACTCATGAGTCAATAAATAAGTAATTTGTTAGTTTTGTGTAGGTTTTTTATTGCGCTATTGAAGTCATATTAAAAAATGGCAATTAGTATGTCGAAATAAGCAGGCAGAAATTTATACCTATTGTAGTCAAAATGTCCACTATGAATTTTTAAAATACTTGCTCTAAATTAAACTTTTATAATTAGGCCTATAGTTAACAAAAAAACAATTCTAAATTGAACTTTTATAATTAGGCCTATAGTTAACAAAAAAACAATTCTAAATTGAACTTTTATAATTAGGCCTATAGTTAACAAAAAAACAATTCTAAATTAAACTTTTATAATTAGGCCTATAGTTAACAAAAAAACAATTCTAAATTGAACTTTTAAAATTAGGCCTATAGTTAACAAAAAAACAATTCTAAATTGAACTTTTATAATTAGGCCTATAGTTAACAAAAAAAAAAAAAACAATTCTAAATTGAACTTTTAAAAATAGTTTCAAATCAAAGTTGAGAATTATTTTTGGCTAGGTTTGCAAAAAATAATTAAACCAAACAAAAAAATACACATTGATATTGAATTATTGTAATCACCTGTTATTTGGTAATGCTTTTGTAAATACTGTATTATAGTTTACAAAAAAACAATTGTTAAAAAATAATCTTCACAATTTTTCCCTTTTCACTATTATTTGACCAAATCACTTGTCTAACCTACATTTAGGTTTTGAAATAAATTCTTTATGTAAACCTACCACTGAGGTCAATACAATGTTAAACAATGTTCATTTATAATTTGTTTGATACAAAATATATATTCATTTTGTATAACACTATTTGTATAAACAAAATTAAAATGAATTATTTGGCTATTTCTTCTGTTGACTTAGTAGCCTATAATTTTATACGGAAAAAGTCATTAGGCCCAAAAATAGTTTGTACAAACTCAGAAGCCTAACAATGGTAACAGAGGCCTAACATTTTTTTTCACAGAAGCTGGAATTATATATATATAAATTTATTAATTTTTTTTAACTAAAAATATTTGTAGATATGTTACGCTTGCCTATAGTAGCACTTACTTTACGGTTGTAGAGGACTGGCGTTTCGGGAGATGCGTCTAATTATCAACTCAGACTGTAAATCAAGATCTGAGTTGACAATGGGACACATCTCCCGTCTTCAACGATCATAAAAGTAAGTTCTACTATAAGCAAGTGTAACATATTACAAAGTTTCTAGTTAAAAACTAGTAGCTCACATGGAATCAATTAATATTAATTTTTTAATAATTGTAAAATCATCACACTAAAAATCATTCTATACCATATAAAACAAAATGGTTTCCTTTGTGAAAAAGATTCTCAGTGAGTTTTGGTTTTCAAAATTTAATTAAAAAACTATTTTTTTTTTTTTGAGTAAACCTTATAAATATGTTCTATTATAAATTAGGAGAAATTGTCGATTTATTTTTCAATATGATTATTTAATAAGTATTATAAAATTATCAGTTTTCTAGATAAAACTACTTTTTTTAAGGTAACAGTGACACTTAGACGGGGGAACGAACACCCTTAAATCGTGTTCTAAGTAATAACAAAATTAAGGGTTATTTGTGCTCTTAAGGTCAAACGGGATGGGTTTAAGTCTGCCTAGGACTAAATCCCAAGCCTGAGTGTTCGGCCCATAAGTTAGGCTAACCGAGACTGGATAAAGCTCCGATTGCACTACCTTGAGGGAACCAATCAGATGGAGTAGGGAAAACCTGGACGTTCGGAAGGTTCTACTATCCCGAAGCCGTAGTGTCTGATCGGAGTGTATTGCAGTTTAGGCCTTATAATTATTTTTGGCCAAAGTAAAAGGGTTAATTTTAAAACATTCTCCACGGGAGGGCCTCCGGAACCACTTTCTCCTCTAGGGTATTCTACACTACCCCCCCCCCCCCCCCCGCCCCTGACCAACCGGTAGGCCTGACCCACAACCAAAGAAAATTTCTGTATGCTTCACTGTTAGTAATACCATTATTAAAATTTATTTTAAAATAATAATTTATATATTTTAAAATAAATTTATTTAATGTAGCTAACAGAGATTGGTCTAACCCCGATTTTTTCGTTTCCACATGTATTGTTAAAAGCCTTCTACACAAAAAAAACACGTGATTTTTAAGCCTTGGAAACCATAAATATTCGAAATATTATGAAAAATTGTAAATATTCAAAAAAATTTATAAATACCCTCCATTTACCAAAACACAAAACTGTAGGCTATAAATTCCAACTATCTTAATTAATCCAATAATATATTTCACTATCAGAATCAAAATTTAGCTATATTACAATTTCTATTACAATATAGCTTCAAAGTATCCGGTTAGTAGGTTTGGTTACAAAAATTACTTCATTAATGATTTCTTTCTTTAATTATTAGTCTACTTTTACAAGAATTAGCAACCAAACCTGCCTCTAGGTTTTTACAACTTATAGGCCTAGACGGCAAACCCACAATTAGCAATTATATGTGATCTGATAAATCTCAAGAACCTTCCATTTATCTAGTGTCGTTTATTAAGTGAAACATTAACTCTTCACACGTTTGCAAGCCCGTGAGGACGTCTAAACGATGCCCATTGCACATGATAACTGTGTTTACTAGACGACTAAATCGTAATTGCGTAATCAATAGTATTAAACGGTTCTCGCCAAGAATCTGTGAGCGAGTCAAAATTACAAAATCCGAAAACTCTCAAACCGACTGTCGTCATTCGTAGTCCTAAAAGAAGGTTGCCAGGCTGTTGTGGGACAAAGCACGCGATAAATCACCGAAAGTTTAGAATTTTAAATTAAAATATGTAAACACTGAACAAAACTGACAGTTATAGCAAGTATGAACATTAATAACCGTCATATCTATTACAAATCTAACCTTGAAAACAAAACTAATATTCCTGTCGAAACTATTTAATAAAATTCAAATTTATTTTGCAAGGATTTGAAATTTGCAATTCTATGAAGTAATATGGTCTTTGTTTAACCGTCTGATCACGTGTTACCGACCCAAACTCCGTAAAATATCGGAGAATACACAGTAAGTATATGCAAACTGTATGCAAATTGCGTAAAAGTATTTTAAGTGCTAAGATACGTTAAAGACAGCTTTCGCTGAAAATAATATAATAAATTACAAACACATTTTTTCTCAAAAACCTCAAAACGTTCTTAAATAGGATTCCTTTTTTGCAATAAAAGAGTTTTTTATTATTTTTTTTCTTTTTTGTTAATTTATTAAATTTCTTCTATTAGCTCACACTTTCCTGATATACATTTTGTACAAATTTTCAATCGTTAATTAAATACGTTTTTATTCATCCAATCAAGTTCAAAAACCTCTTTTTAAACCTATAATGACTGAAAATAGATGTTAACATAGTTTTATCAAATATTTATTCAATAATTAAATCATAAAAATTGGTGGGGTCTAGCCGGATTCGAACTGTGAATCTTAATGTTCAAAGTATAACGCGCCTTGGTACTGCGCCAACTTTCCAATTCCTAGAAACGAATTTCTCATAGATTTATATGAATTTTTCTCCCCATTTGGTTGTTGTCGAAACCTCCATTGTACAACCTTAAACTGTTACCATGGTTATCACACAACATCATAAATAGTGTTCTAGGGTTAAAATGAATGAAACGAATAAATTAAACGAAAAAACTGGAAATAAACAAACAATAAGAAAAGAAACTAAGACACAACGCAAGCGACGATTAGAAAAAGAAAAACAAAAGCGCCAAGGAAAGTTTGCAAATGAAACAAGAAGCTAAGCTGCTACGCTTAGACAAACGATATAAATGATAAGGCCTACAGGGTGCGTATCAAGTGAAGTGCGAAACTCCAATTATTGGGTCCGTATTGTTCAACATTTACATCAACGACATACTGACACACAAGTGGTCATATTTGCAGATGACATCGCGTTATCCGCTCAGTCATGGAAACCACATCTAATACACTTATATTTACAGGACCACCTTACAGTACTAGAATCATGGCTGAGCTAATGGAGAGTTAGAGCCTCCGCACACGGGACGACGCTCGCGTTCGTCTCTCGCCTCTACTCAACTTCCTACGTCGTGACATTGGCGTCCGCAGACGTGGCGTTTTGTGCTCGTCAAAAACCGAGCATTTCCTCGTCTCGTGCGATCGGTAGTGCACGGGATTTATCGAGAGGATCGCGCGATTCTACGTCATGGAGGTGATTATAATTTCATTTTCTTTCTTCTTTTTTTGTGCTTTATTAACATTTACAGATTTTTTAAATGATCGGTGAATGTCATGTTCGTTGATTGTACTACTCGTAGTTAAAATTACAGTAGGTTAATGTTTAATTAGTTGTAATAATTATTTATAATATAAAATTCTGAAAACATTGAAGTTCAATGTATAGTTCGCGGGTGAAATCGAAAAACACCCAAAACTTTATATTCACAATTCTCACTAGAGTTGTGTATGAATCTTTCGACATTCTATAAAATGCTAAAAATTTAGTGTCACTCTGTTCCAGTTCTTTTGCACCGACAAATAACGGAATATTAAAATTACGTTCAATATAAGGATGCACCCATAATCTACGTTATATTCTTTTCAAGCGCCGGTACCACAAAAACATCACAAAGTCTTCCTCACCACTACTTGACCTGCTCATTTTTATTACGTTCTGGGTTTAAAAATGCGGAGGAGGTCAGTTCTGGTCGCGAGATGCAAACAAACTGAAGTCGACCAATGTGCGGATGGCAGACGCACGAGCCGCAGATATCGCACAAGACGAAGTGACGCGCGAACCTCTCGACGAGTCAACAATCGACCCTTGTGCGGAGGCTCTTAGGGTGAACGTGGCCACGTGCCAGGCTTTGCTTCTCTCCAAACGTAGGACACACCAACTCAACACACCATTAAAACTCTTAGTCGAGGACACCCTCGGGGGGAACCAGGTCAAATATCTGGAGGCCTGAGTTGGGACCCTCACATTACCAACACGTTAAAAAAAGCAACAATTAGATTAACACAACTATATCCTATGCTTAACAGAACAACCACACTTTCACGTGGCCAGAACGGCCACTACTATATACGTATCTATGTTTCGCAGCATACTCACGCATCACCCGTCTGGCGCCTACTCACACGCAGACTACAGTTATTCCAAAACAAAGTTTTACGAATAATCACGAAGGCACCTAGATGTACAAGATTAACACTGATTCACACTGACTTGAAAGTGCTTTTCATCAAACAACACCTCCGACACTTAGCAACAAAGTTCTACAAACAGGCTCACGCACATACAACATCCACACTCATTTCCTCTCTGGGTAGATATGACCCCACCCACGACACACAGACGGCCGCTGTCCTTACTGACCGCCTAGCTCACACCATACAACCAAAAATAAAATATACATAATAATAAATTCTGCTTCACAGGTATGTTCAAGGTGACGCAGGGGCACATCTCCAGGGCCGCAGCTTAGCCCCAACGGAAGTACTAATTTGATTGCATGCCTTTTCAGTTTCGAGTAGGCAGCAGAAGAAGAGGTGCATGTCTTTCCTGCCATAGACTCACTAACAAGGTATTTGTAAGGTAATACCCCTCCTTATTCCTTAGCATGAGGTGATCCAAGCCCCCAGGGTTCCTGCATGATCTGTCGCGGGATTTTTCCTGGCAGGGTTTCTTTCTTGCCAGGTTTTTTCATCCCGCTCTTAACGCGACACTTACCGTACTGTTTTATTTCACTATCTCCTGATTCTCCATGGAAAGAGCTTATGAGCTTGGTACATGGGCAATCAATCCCGTTTCCTTCACTCACGGTAGGGATACTAACCGCATGCGCATGTGAGACGTAGGCAGCTCGCTAGAGGTTGGCTGGCACGAGGGCGGGTTTTGGGGGCTCAGACCTGGGTAAAATGAAAAAAATCCAATATTAGTTGATCGTCAAAGATATGCGCTATTATTAAAAATTGAGGCTCCAAAACAACGCGTATTACGATAACTGGATCTACGACGTAGACGAGCACTAATAATAGAAAAAGAGCAGCGCGAAAGATCTTCGTCATAGACACGCACTATAGAACAACGCGAAGACCGCCAAGAGAAAGAACCCATTACGTATTAATATTGTGATTATGTCATATGCATATTATTATATTAATTGTAATTATAAAATAAAAAGTAACTAAAATAAAATTTTTCTTAGTTGACCTCAGAAGGAATTTATTAAAATTGTTTTTTAAAATATTACTTCTTTTCTCAAATAAAAATTCTATTTTAAGACAAGAAAAACTCATTCCTATAACTACATATACTTGAAACAGTACATTTTTAGATAGAATTTCCAGATATTTGCAAAAACCTTTTACAGCTTTTCATCAGTATTCATGGTATAACAAAATATTTACCAATTAATTTTATAATGGGATTTGCAAAAAAAATTAACCTTAGTAAAGTTGAATAAAGAATATCTAATAATTTTAGGTAGCATTTTATTAAACAAATTGTATGCCTATCAACATTATTGATTTTTACATTTTAGTAAGAAAAAATTGTTTGGCCTAAACGTTCAATTGTTAAGCCTACATAATAATCGAAACATTTTTTCTATATATCAGCGCATTCTACCGGACGAAAGTTACACTTGCAACGAAGATCGAATGACTAGTTTAAAAAACTACCGCTAGAGTTATACATTGCGTAAAATGATTTGGGGATTTACTTTTTATGTACTTACAAAATCATGTCAACGCCGTTTGATTAATTGCATTAACATATTTCTGTCTGAAATATAAGTGCTTCAATTTGGATAAAATATTGTGTAATAATGTTTATTGAATAAGAAGCAACTGGTTCATTGATAACCTATAAAACTTTTGCAGCCAGTATGCAGGCAAACTTACTGTGGGACGTGGTTACTAACACCATTTTATGTAGATTTTAAATTAGTTTCTTTAATTTCATTCGTATCTCTATAAGAATTGCATATTACATAAGTAGGGTATTGTACGGACATGATTGACTCTGTTATGCGAGATTGGGAGATTGGGGATCTGTTATCATAGATTTGGTTATGTTTGCGCCCTGAGAAAAGGGATTTTCTTTAGCCTAGTCGAAAACCTGTGTGTTTGAAACTATCGTTATTTAACTTTATTAGCTCACAGTCTCCTATAGGCCTATATATATATATATATATATATATATATATATATATATATATATATATATATATATATATATATATATCTTGTACAAATTTTCAATCGTTAATAAAATAGGTTTTTTCTTCAACCAATCAAGTTCAAATACATTTTTTAAAGCTATAATGGATGACAGTTGATGTTAATACAGTTTTTTCAAATATTTATGCAATAATTAAATTATAAAACTTATGGCGTCCAGGCGGATTCGAACTGAGAATTTTCATGTTCAAGTCTAGAGCGCCTTGGCACTGCGGCAACTTTTCAAAACCTAAAAATATAATTCTCAACGAAGCATATGAATTTTTTTTCTAACAATCTGGTTGTGTCAAAACCTCCATTGTATAAATTTAAACTGTTGCCATGGTTACCACATAATACCATAAATAGTGCTTTAGGGTAACTAAAATAAAATGATTCTTTGTTAACTTCAGTGGGAATTTTCTTTTTTTTTAATATTATTTGTTTAATTAGTAATATTAAATATCAAAATTAGGCAAAGGGTATCGCCTCAGAATTCAAAACGCTTTAGTTTTGTTATTCAGCTTCCAAGAGTAAAAAAATCAAAAAAAATAATAGATGTGCTTGAGTAGACTTTTACGCCGGTAATGGTTGGCGTCACATATGCATTTAAACAACTTCTTACAAAGAGCACTATAAAAATAAAAAGAGTAATAAAAACCAGTTGCTATATGAAAGCAGGCATACAACATAATATTAAGAAAATATACAATACTTCTGATTACATAGGAAATTTAGTTTGAAAATTATTACAACATAACCAACAAATAATCTCTAAGTAACTTAGTTTAAATGACGATGAAAAGAGCTGCCAGCGTTAACCTACTACAAAGAAAAACATAGCTACGACTAGGTTTAGCTTCGGAAATCTTCGTGGCTATTCGTTTATCATTGAAAAGCCTGAAATGTGACGTCATATTCTAATAGTAGTTCCGTCGCGTCTGTAAAAAGTGTAAAGCACCGTATATGTATACAATTATAAATGCATTAAAATTAGACTGTGATAAATAAAATGTCATTTATTTATTTTTCATGTGAATATTTAAAGTAATTTTTCCAAACCTTTGAGGAAGACTGATCATCAAAACTGTTGATTTTGTGTTTTCAACAGCTAGCTGCTACACATCCGTAATGTTGGTAAAACCTGGTTATAAAACTTCTGAAGGCAGGCGCGTATCCAGCGACTTGCTTTGGGGGGGGGGGTATGATCGATGCATTATATATATATATATATATATATATATATATATATATATATATATATATATATAATATGTGTGTGTGTGCGCGCGCGCGCGCGTGTATGTAAAAACATAGAACAGAAAGAGTTCTTTCTACGCTTGCGTTAGAAATCGGTAACGTGATAAAGATTCGTAGCAAATTAGACTTTTTAATAAATAATTATTCCAGTTTCGATAACACTTATGGCTAGAGAATATTATTAATTTCATAATAAGCTATTATTATAAAAATGGTTTATTAATTAATATAAGTAGTTATTCTTCCAACACGAACAATTCCGGAGTCAACTGCGAATATTACGCTTGCAAAATTACGTATTGAAAATCATATGTTAAAGACTAAGCTTTACTAGCGCTAGCTGTTGTTAAAACGTTTAGACGTTTACGAGGATATGCCGAGGAAACGCGTCACATTTTCAAATTAAAAATTTTATTTTTTATTTACAATAAAAGACTAATTAACTTAAGTAAAAGTCTAATTTAATAATATATTGTCGATTTTTAACCCAAAGTTCTTGAGGGTTGGGGGGGGGGGGCGATCGCCCAATCACTTGGATACGCGCCTGGAAGGAGATGACGACGTATATTTCACAACCGTGAAACCTTGCCGTAGAAAGGAGTTTATAATTTATTTAACAATAAGACAGTTATAACTGCGATACTTTCTAATAAAAACGCAACATAAAGTGGTGTTGGAATGTGTCGGTTACTGCTTCCGCGACAGATGACAAACTTTGGCAAGCGTCCTCTGGAAGTTGTCACAGTCGCCTGATGAAAAGTTACTGATATTTTACCGTGCATGCATCGGTTTATTTGACGCTGTCATTGGCTCTGCTCTGACCGCTCGGCTCACGGCGACGATCATCGTGCAGTGTCGTTGACTGAAGGGGAGGGGTTTTTATCTGTTGTGATTGGGCAAAATGTCACCGTCACTGGACGTATAGTTACTAATATTTTACCGAGGCTGTCATTAGTTGATTTGTCGCTATCACTGGATCTCCTCACTTACGTCGTGCGTGAGTGGGCGATTTTATCAGATTTCAGGACAGTGACAGTGTTGTGTGCCGTAGACTCTATAGTTTGTTATTAATTCCGTATGAGTTTTTAAATAAAATGAGCTTTCCAAAAAAGAAAGAAAGGGAGGTGTGGAATCATGTCACCCTTCAAAATAAGACAGTTTGTTAAGAAATTATATACTCATTCCCCTAAAACCGGGTGCCAGACTTTGGAAACGAGAAGCCAGGAGTATCCAAGGCTAAAGAAAACATGTGGCCCAATCTAGCGAAATTTATTCCTGCTGTTTGTAGAATTACGTTTTGAGGGTTCTGAGGAATTCCTAAATTAGAGGAACGTTGAGTCCTATTAAGAATCTGTCAATTACCCATATTTGAGTATTTTGTGAAGGCCCTGTGAGATTTTGATTGTCATATTGGTTTCCGAACATGTTTGAACCACTTTGTAAAATATCATACACATTTTAAAGACTTTCTAAGATATTTTGTTCATTTGACATATATCATGCTTTGTTGGCAATTTAAGGATTGTGAATTCTGAGGACTTCCAATTATATTTTCTACATTTTCTGCTCACTGAGAGGTTTCCATATTTACCATCACGGGAGGCTAAAAATCTCCAACCATTAGATTCTGTTGATTACTTAACAAAAGTTAATTTATATTTTGATAATTATCCAAAATATACTTTGACGAAAGCCTCTATTACTAACAGTGTTGCCTTGTAACGGGTTTTTGTATTACCGCCAAACAGGTGATAAAAGTAATTGAAGCAAAGTAGTTGCTAATTTCAATAGTCACCACACGAGGGCAGCACGATCCAGTCTCCCGTTTATAATCAGCTGATTGCTACAAATCTCATTTTCCGGACCTTTTTAAAAATAAAGTTCAAGTTGAATTGAGTCGATTACCGAGATTCGAACAGGAAGAATCGTTAATTACCAAGAGTTCGTGAAGGTACCAAGTAACTAAAGCCAGTGCAAGCTGGTAACTGGCGGGATCTTCCACTAAAACCTTTATTCTTTTACAAGTGTACGGCACTAACGTATATATTTTGAATGTTTATACATATTATAAGTATAGACACCATCCACAACCCTAGGAGGGTTATTTGTCAATATTCCTAATACGGGGGGGGGCATTCTAAATTATATTTTGGGGAACAATAACTTACCTATTTAGCCCTCCTACGGCGGTGTGTAGCAGCTGTCTTGCGGTATTTTGTTCAAAACCTTGGTTTCCAATCATGCTTTGAGTTCATATTTCAGTTGCCATATTATTTCTAGATCGGTTATTTACAACCATTCGTACATCATGTTGTTGCTTATAGAATTGATTCACACTGAGGTTAAGTTCTGTGTTACCATACTATCTGACATCTCTTTTTGGGAATTAAAGTTTAAATTCTGATTCATTCCGAAACGAACAGACTGGGAATTCATATTCATTGGATTCTGAGAAAACGTACCACTTGTAGAAAATTTTAAAAACGTTTGAACTTTGAACGTCATCGCGTTAAACTGAAGAAGTCACTATTTTTTAACCGTTCCTCGCACATTGTTGTTCACGTCATGCTAAAACTGGCAAATTAAAAACCTAAATCCATTGACCAACTGTTTAGTCTTGGACAGCTGATTATTAAAACAATGCGCGCTAAATTAAACACGTTTGCACATTAACGCGCCCACATACGGCGCCAGCAATTTGGCTAAGTCGTAGAGGAATACAACTATTCCGTCATCCTATGCGTTTTATTGTAGCGTGCTAGCGCTGGTTTATTTATAACGCACTTGTCATTATTCTCCGCTAGGAGGTTAGAATAGGTTTGTTATTTTATAATGTGCCATGTCTTTATTCTGGACCGTTGTGGGAAAACGAAATGATCTAGACGATCAGGGGCGTGGTCAGCGCGCCACAAAAGGCACTTGCCCCTTACAAACTATTTAATTTTAGTAGAAAAATACCAACTTATAACTAGGAAGCAAAATAAATACTGAATATTTTTTTGAAGCGACACTACGACCTACGGTTGCAAAGCTAACACCTGAGTGTGAACACGTTTTATTCGTAGATGCTCATTTATTTGTGCTTCTACCTGCCCCTTGACCTTGAGATCGCCATTTGAATAAATGTTATAAATTTTTGGCGATTAGATTACTAAAATTGTTCGTTATTACAAAATGTATTTTATAGCCTAATACTGTGCGTGAAGTTTAACGGTGCCCATCGTTCTGCTCAAGCATTTGACTACTACCCTAACTAAAAACATTATACAATACATATATCGTCTCTTTCGTAATCGCGTCTTTTTCTTTGCAGAAGCAGAGCAACACATTTAAAGATCATGTCTATATCAAACTATTACAGTATTATCATTTAGTTAATTAGAGCTGTTTACACTTAAAACACGACGCTGATGTTTTGTGTAGTGTTGGGTTTTGACCCCGCACTGCAGCCCAGTCCACCCTAGCGATCTGCAGGTCAGAGACACGGTTAAACCTCACGCACTGTATGTTTTAGCAAAACCTCTTTACAACGACCCAACTATTGTGTAATTATAAGTGTACCAAAATAGCATAAAATATTATTTCTAGAGATAAAAAAAGTCCTCCAATATATCGACCAGGCTACGACTCTGGAGACGATATTATAGGCTAATTCTGCCGTTGGATTCTTACCATCAATTATAGGAACGAAGAAAAAGTGTCAAAAGAAAGTTATTTTTTTAAAATTCCATTTTAAAACAAAAGCCATTGTACAAACAAAACTCTTTGGTATTAAATGTACTGTAATGTTAGGTTAGTTTAGGGTTCCTAGGCCTCACTTTGCCAGCATCATCTATCTCCAGGAGGAGATTTGTAAAATATAATTTTTGTTAAAGTCTACAATAAAATTTTAATTATCTTTGTTATTATTAATTGAGTAGGGTAAATCTGAATAACCGCATAAACCACAATTTTGTTTCGTTTACTAGTGGCGTATATAATTGGCTGAGAGGCCCAGATCTCTGCAATATATAAAATTGATCATTTTTATCTTCATTTTAATAAATGTTATGAAAGATGAATTTAAAATCAAAGGGTATGAGTATATTAATATCTTAGAAAGATTTTTTGTTTAATACATTTCATACAAATTAATAATTTTTATTGTTCGTATTAATTTGTATCTAAAAAACTTGTGCGTGAAAATTATACTTATTTCTTGATTATTCACGTACTTAATTTGTTGTAATATTACCCAAGTATAAAAATGGTTTCCTAAATAAACCAAGAGAAATGGAAACTTTTTTCAATTCCTTCTCTTAGTTCACACTCTTCCTATGTACATCTTGTTCAAAATTTCAATTTTTAATAGAATACTTTTTATTCATTCACTCAAGTTCAAATACATGATCTTAAACTTGTAGCGAATAACACTTTATGGTAATACAGTTTTTTTTCAAATATTAATTTATTAATTAAATAATGAATTAATTTTAGTTTTATATAGGAAAACCGTTTGACAATAAGAGGCAAGGTATGCATAGTTATTTCGTCCCATTTGGCCTAAAATTAGTGATAACATAATTCCTAGAACAGCTGTTTTTATGTTATAGGTTATGCGAATGAACATCTGTTTTACGCATAGGTTATGTTACTTTATTTATATTAATTGTAATTATTTAATAAAAAGTAACTAAAATAAATGTTTTTGTTGACATAAGTAGGAATTTACTTTAATTTTTTGTTTATATTACTTGTTTATAAAATAAACCTAAGGGTCTTTCTCTCTCTCTCTCCCTCTCTCTCTCTCTCTCTCTCTCTCTCTCTCTCTCTCTCTCCCTCTCTCCCTCTCTCTCTTTCTCTCACCCTTAGAAATTCGAAGGTAATTATGGATTTAACTAAAGTAGGGTAAAATACCAGTCCATAAAATGCAGATTTCTATATTTATAAAATATGATTGTTACACATTCAGACACTAAATAAATGTATTTATAATATAATAAAAAAACTTGAATTGTTTGAAATTTTTAGTGACATATTTGAATATAGGAAACCTTTGTCTATTAATCTCATATTTTGCTACCTATTTTAACTTCCCACCTGAGTATTATTTTAATCCGATTACGTCACGCACATATATAAGTCGTAACCGAATAGGCCGCATTAAAGAAACTAAAGCCATAAAAGAGGCCGCAGTTTTATTTACAAAAATAGAACTGCCCAAGTTTGAAAACTTTCTGCAATCAATCACTCGTAATACAAGCGGTCACGTTTGCACGCACGCGCAGTAACAAGGCATGCGCGTCGAAGTAGTAGAAACATAGACGATTATTTACGCGGGTAACCGTAGCAACACATGCACCTAATAAAGCTGCCTGCACCAGTGTTTGTACACACGCTCACGGGTAAAAATAGCTACAAAATCCCGCAAGCTTAGGCCTTAATACAGGACATTCCTGCGACTGCGAAATTTCGGCCAATTCCAAACGTAGGTGCATCATATTTTAGAGGGCTTTCTAAAAGTATTTGAATTTCTAAATAATTAAATACGTGTAGAACAACAAGCACTAAAATATTCTGGAAGCGGTCCTTTCGTATGGGTCAGCGAGTCACTAAAATGCTGGAAGTCAAGCGTGAGTCGTGAGTAAAACTGTTTTTAAATAACTACATAATTCATGCCACGATAATTTTAGTATTAAGGTGTTCCCACGAGCATTGCTGTAGAATATGTATTTTTAAACCACGTTTAATTCGTACTGAGAAACTATGAAATACAATTATGGCGACCGCAACAAGATTAGAAAGTGAATAAAAAATAAATTCTTAAATTTTGTAGTCCATTACGTTTGGTGAATTTTAATTAATCACTTAAATAATAGTTTATCACTATCCGAACTTAAAATTTTGTAAATTTGTTAAAACTTACTGAAACAGAACGTTTTCGATCGCTATGTGCCGAACTTCATCAGTGTCATCTGCTTGACCCGACATCTCCAAGCAGAAGACACTGATGAAGATCGCCACACAGCGATCGAAAACGTTCTGTTTCAGTAAGTATTAACAAATTTACAAAACTTAAAGTTCGGATAGTGATAAACTATTGTTTAAGTGATTCTAAAATCTAAATGTGCAGTATAAGTCTCCAAATCCCTTGAAGACCAAGGTCTAGAAGGGGCTAGGCACGTGACGAAGACAGATCTTAGGTATCGCGCAACAATGGGAGGTAAACATCTGTTGCTCGTGTAAATCGAAAATTTCTTCAGTAAGAGTTTGAACTGTTGTCGAAAAACCAGTGGCAAATTAAAAGGGGGCTCTGAAGCTCAAGACCCGCAAACAAAATTTGGAAAAGTGAGCATTTTGTAACTATAAAATAACAACAAATAAAAGACGAACACAAACTCACAAATTAATAATTTATTCAATCAGACGCGTTTCAATAATGAAGTCATCATTATCAGAAAGTAATGATACTACACACTCCAACTTACCCTGAGTTGTAAATTGGAATTTGTAGTATCAATAGGCTACTTACTGATGATGATGGATTTGTAAATGAAACGCGTCCGAGCGAGTAAATTATTAATTTGTGAGTTTATATGCGTCTTTTATTAAATTCCTTCTAATAGCTCACATTCTTCTGATATATATATATATATATATATATATATATATATATATATATATATATATATATATATATAGTACAAATTTTCAGTCGATAATAAAATACGTTTTTATTCATGTAATCAACTTCAACTACATTTTTGTAAAACACAGTGGATGTCAATTGATGTTAATACAGTTTTTTCAAATATTTATTCAATAATTAAATTATAAAATTTGTGGAGTCCAGCCGGATTCGAACTGAAATGTTTCTCTTTTATTTGTTCAAATTTATAAGTTTGTCTCTTTATAAGCTAAAAAAATATTTTGTACAATATAACGCTATTAATGTAAAATAAAATGTCATTTCCGGTGTTTGCGTTTGGTTCAAAATTAAATCTGGTTATTGTTAGCATAATATGTTTACAAACCCATATTAATCACGAAATCCCATACTATAATCATTAATAAATACGCTCACCCACAATGTGATAAATAGGCGGTTTGCATTGTAAATATATGATAAGTGAGGGTAAATAATGCGTGTGTAATGTCACATAACAGGTCTATAACTGTTTCCCTCAGATAGAAGACGCTTAGAGTTAACACAATGGTTACCATATATCCTAAACATTTTAAAGGCGCGGCTGGACCCCTTCAAATCAGTTCCCCACAAAATATTTGTCTGAATCCGCCACTGGCGTAAATCTATGTAGATGTAAATTGAATGTCCGTGCCTAGCCTGACTATTCTAAATATAAGTATAGAACGTTCATTCTCTAGTGCATGAGGGGTGGATTTAAGCTCAAGAAATAACCACCTGGTCCCCAAAAAATCACATAGTTCAAAGACCTAAGGCTTCGAGGTACAGCTGCAAAACGTACTTCGGCGACTTCACGCTGAGGTCCCTGGGGCGGCCACACACGGCTAACATACCGCCAAATTATTCTTTTTAATTGTTAGGATATCGATACATCGACCTGTCGAGCGTTCAACCTTGTTCTCCTCTCGACCTTCTAATTGCTCAGCTTGGTGCAGTGCGGCCAAGAGACGCGTTCTCAGAAAGACCTAATGGCCAATAAAACACTGAACGCGTTCTTTTTCTGGAAATCTTAATCGATTCTTTTACGAACCATTTCATGTTCCTATTTATGAAACATATACATCGCAGATTATATGTAGGCCTACATAGAGCGTAAAAGTCTGCAAGATGAAGTTTTTCAATTCCTTTTATTAATTCACGCTTCGTATATAGGCCTATATCTTGTTCAAACCTTCAATCTTTAATGATTGTTTAGTAAATGTTCAAATACAATTTTTGTAAACTTGCAATGTTCGACACTCGATGTTATTACGGTATTTTTAAATATTAATTCTTAAATTAAATTCAATGAATTAATTTTGGTTTTATATGGGAGAAAACATTTCACAAAAGGGGTAACGTATGCAATACAGTGATTTCATCCCATTTGGCTTAAAATAATTCATATATATGATTTCATAAAACAGCTGATTTTATGTTATAGGTTGTATGGTAAAACAGCTGATTTAACGCATAGGTTATGTTACTTTATTTATAATAATTGTAATTATTATCGTCATGGACAATAAAATCCCCTAGAAATTAATGTTTACTTTTAAGACCTTGTTATCTTTTGTAAACCTGATTTCCTAAATAAATACCAGACTGTACAATCCGCCTAGATTTAAAATGTAAAATACCAACAAACTAACTTCATTTATTTAGTAAATTTGTGAATAATTTGAAGTGTAGATGTACGTAAAATTACATTTAATAAGTTTGTCTTGCGGTATAATAATAAATACACAAAAACCTCTTAACCACAAACTTTCTTTATTTTACCCTTATGTACATTTCAGTTACAAAGTAACCTTCCTCAGAGGGATAACATACAAAGACTGACATACTATGCTATCGATAGCATGCTTCGTATGTTATCCCTATGAGGCTGGTTACTTTGTAACTGAAATGTACATAAGGGTAAAATATAGAAAGTTTGTGGTTAAGAGGTTTTTGTGTATTTATTATTAAATTCAACCACAGTATATTCCTAATAAATAGTAACTTGCGGCATAAATACTCCTGAATGTCAATGCCGACCCCCCCCCCCAAAGGGATTTCTGGGCGCGCTCATTTAATGACCACTAAAAAGATTGAATCGTTTATGCGATGTTTGTGTATAACCTTCTTTTGATTATTCCTGTAAGAGGTTGGCGCTTTAAAAGCCAAAATCTAGCTTTGGCAATCAGATCTGTAACGGGGCTTTCAAGGAAAATTTGATCGGAATATTCATTTCCGTAGCCATGCACTTGACTAAGGAAAGATCCTTTGAGCGATTCTGCATGTTTGAAATGTTATCTTTTTCCTTTGAGGCCCCAGGTAGACACAACTTGTAAAAGTTAGGCAATAAATCTGGAATAATAATAGATTCTAGTGATATATTTAGCAAGGGTAAACCTGGGGCTGTGGATCATCAGTGCTGGCTGGCACACATTATATTCTTAGAGCCCCGAAAAGCTTGCATTGGCAACATTACCCTGTGTTTCGCCTAATCTATACCAACGGTACCAAACAATAATTTGTTGTTATTATTTATTATACATTCTAATGTTTTTAAAATAATATGACATCTCCTACTCTGTTAACATGGCTTAGAAGGTGCTTAAGAGGGACAGGGTAGAGACTTAGAGGAAACGGGGTAAGGACTTGGAGTGACCGGTTAGAGGATTAGAGAGGACAAGATAAAAGCTTAGAGGGAAAAGATAGAGGCTTAAGGAGTACAGAAATGAGGATTAGGGGGGCAAATAGAGGTTTAGAGGGTGAGGTAGAGCCTTAGAGAAGACAGAATATAGGATTAGGGGGCAAATAGAGGTTTAGAGGGTGAGGTAGAGCCTTAGAGAAGACAGAATATAGGATTAGGGGGCAAATAGAGGTTTAGAGGGTGAGGTAGAGGCTTAGAGAAGACAGAATATAGGATTAGGGGACAAATAGAGGTTTAGAGGGTGAGGTAGATGCTTAGAGAGGACAGAATATAGGATTAGGGGGCAAATAGAGGTTAAGAGGGTGAGGTAGATGCTTAGAGAGGACAGAATATAGGATTAGGGGGCAAATAGAGGTTTAGAGGGTGAGGTAGATGCTTAGAGAGGACAGAATATAGGATTAGGGAGCAAATAAAGGTTAAGAGGGTGAGGTAGATGCTTAGAGAGGACAGAATATAGGATTAGGGGGCAAATAGAGGTTAAGAGGGTGAGGTAGATGCTTAGAGAGGACAGAATATAGGATTAGGGAGCAAATAGAGGTTAAGAGGGTGAGGTAGATGCTTAGAGAGGACAGAATATAGGATTAGGGGGCAAATAGAGGTTAAGAGGGTGAGGTAGATGCTTAAGCAGGACAGAATAGATGATTGGGGGCAAATAGAGGTTTAGAGGGTGAGGTAGATGCTTAGAGAGGACAGAATATAGAATTAGGGGGCAAATAGAGGTTAAGAGGGTGAGGTAGATGCTTAGAGAGGACAGAATATAGGATTAGGGAGCAAATAGAGGTTAAGAGGGTGAGGTAGATGCTTAGAGAGGACAGAATATAGGATTAGGGGGCAAATAGAGGTTAAGAGGGTGAGGTAGATGCTTAGAGAGGACAGAATATAGGATTAGGGGGCAAATAGAGGTTAAGAGGGTGAGGTAGATGCTTAGAGAGGACAGAATATAGGATTAGGGGGCAAATAGAGGTTTATAGGGTGAGATAGAGGCTTAGAGAGGACAGAATATAGGATTAGGGGGCAAATAGAGGTTAAGAGGGTGAGGTAGATGCTTAGAGAGGACAGAATATAGGATTAGGGGGCAAATAGAGGTTTATAGGGTGAGATAGAGGCTTAGGGAGGACAGAATAGAGGATTAGGGCGGCAAGAAAAAGGTTTCAGAGTGAGGTAGAGGCCTAAGGAGGACAGAATATAGGATTAGGGGGCAAATAGAGGTTTATAGGGTGAGGTAGAGGCTTAGGGAGGACAGAATAGAGGATTAGGGGGGCAAGAAAAAGGTTTCAGAGTGAGGTAGAGGCCTAAGGAGGACAGAATATAGGATTAGGGGGCAAATAGAGGTTTATAGGGTGAGGTAGAGGCTTAGGGAGGACAGAATAGAGGATTAGGGGGGCAAGAAAAAGGTTTCAGAGTGAGGTAGAGGCCTAAGGAGGACAGAATATAGGATTAGGGGGGCAAATAGAGGTTTATAGGGTGAGATAGAGGCTTAGGGAGGACAGAATAGAGGATTAGGGGGGCAAGAAAAAGGTTTCAGAGTGAGGTAGAGACCTAAGGAGGACAGAATATATGATTAGGGGGCAAATAGAGGTTTATAGGGTGAGTTAGAGGCTTAGGGAGGACAGAATAGAGGATTAGGGGGGCAAGAAAAAGGTTTCAGAGTGAGGTAGAGGCCTAAGGAGGACAGAATATAGGATTAGGGGGCAAATAGAGGTTTATAGGGTGAGGTAGAGGCTTAGGGAGGACAGAATAGAGGATTAGGGGGGCAAGAAAAAGGTTTCAGAGTGAGGTAGAGGCCTAAGGAGGACAGAATATAGGATTAGGTGGCAAATAGAGGTTTATAGGGTGAGATAGAGACTTAGGGAGGACAGAATAGAGGATTAGGGGGGCAAGAAAAAGGTTTCAGAGTGAGGCAGAGGCCTAAGGAGGACAGAATACAGGATTAGGGGGCAAATAGAATTTTATAGGGTGAGGTAGAGGCTTAGGGAGGACAGAATAGAGGATTAGGGGGGCAAGAAAAAGGTTTCAGAGTGAGGTAGAGGCCTAAGGAGGACAGAATATAGGATTAGGGGGAAAAGATAGAGGTTTATAGGGTGAGATAGAGGCTTAGGGAGGACAGAATATAGGATTATTGGGCAAATAGAGGTTTAGAGGGTGAGATAGAGGCTTAGGGAGGACAGAATAGAGGATTAACGAGACACGATAGAGGTTTAGAGGGTGAGATATAGGCTTAAAGAGGACAGAATAGAAGATTATGGGGGCGAGATAGAGGCTTAGGGGGTGAGATAGATGTTAAGGAAGGATAAAATAGAGGATTAGAAGGGACAGGGTAGAGGCTTAGGGGGTGAGATAAAGGCTACGGAAGGACAGAATAGAGGATTAAGAGGGACACGGTAGAGGCTTAGGAGGAACAGTATAGTGGATTATGAGGTGAGATAGAGGCTTAGAAAGAACGGAATAGAGGTTTAGGGGGCAAGATAAAAGTTTAGTGGATGGAACAGAGACTTAGGGAGGATAAAATAGAGGATTAGGAGGGACAGGGTAGAGGCTTAGGAGGTGAGATAGAGGCTAAAAAAGGACAGAATAGAGGATTAGGAGGGACAGGGTAGAGGCTTAAGAGGAACAGTATAGAGGCTTGGGGGTGACATAAATGCTTAGGGGTAAGATAGAGGCTAAGGAAGGAAAGAGGATTATGAGGGACAGTGTAGCGACTTAGAAGAGACAGTTTAGAGGTTTATGTGGTGAGATAGAGGGTTAGGAGGGACATGATAGAGGGTTATGAGGGACAGGGTAGAGATTTAAGAGGGACAGGATAGAGTCGTAAGAGGAACCGGATAGAAGCTTAGGGAGGACATGACAAAGGCTTAAGAGGAGAAGATAGATGCTTAGGGGACGAGGTAGAGGCTTAGGAAAAAACAGTTAGAGGGTTAGGGCGACAAGATAGACGCTTAAGAAGGAGATGTTAAAGACTTAAGATAAACAGGATAGAGACATAGGAGGGAAGGTATTTATGTCCCGTTCCCATGTGTAAGACAATTTGTACCGGGGGATCCAAAAATTCATTAGGAATACAACAAAATTATAAAAACGTTAACGCACGCCCCAAAACTTGAAAATTTTGGAAAATAGTGTCTGTAAGTGTTTGTTTTGTCCTTTGCGTAATTTTGGAACTTATTATCGCCAGAAAACAAGATGTGTTGCGAAAGTCACTTAAACAATAGTTTATGGCCATGGAACGTAATGCGACTACAAAATTAAAGAATTCTATAAGGTTTGTGTGCTGGGTGAAACGTAGTGTTGTGGTGTTAATAGTACTTTGTTAAATGTTTTTAAAAATTTGTAGCTTTTGGGAGCCAACAGCAAATTTAATTACATTTCGAGTTATTACGTCAAACAAATAAAGCCAACACGTTACGTCAGTGACGTTTACGTGTGCTGTGGAAGGGGGATTCCTATTTTCCAAAATCTTTAATTTTAGGGGCGTTAGCGAGAGCTTTCATAATTTTTTTCGAATCCCTGATAACTTTCTCTATAATTATTTTGGTTAAAATCGAACACGTGGGAACGGGAAATAAATACCGGAGGGAAGAATATAGGCTTAGGCGGGCCAAGATAGGGGATTAGGAGAACAAGATAAAAGTTTAAGCCTCTACCTTTGGGGGGCGAGATAGTGCTTAGGAAGGACAGGATAGAGGTTTTGGAGGGACAGATCGAGCCTTAGCGGCAACAAAATAGAGGAATAGGGGGACAAGAAAGAAGTTTAGGGGGCGAGATAGAGGCTTAAGAAGGACAGGATAGAGTCTTAGGAGAAACAAGATGTAGGTTTAGGAGAGACAGATTAGAGGCTTAGGGAAGGACAAGATAGTGGTTTTAAGGGGGACAAGAGAGAGGCTTTGGAGGGACACGATAGATGCTTAGAAGGTACATAATAAAGAGGTGTTCAATTCAATTTAGGCCACACAGTATTCAAACGAAGGTAATGTGCCGGGGGGGGGGGGGGTTTGATACAGGACATATAAATTCTTTGGCGCTACCAAGAATTGAACCCAGGACCTTAAGGTTAATTGTCAAGTACTCTAACCATTAGACTACTCTGTCGTCTATTAATATTACTTTAAATCTAAAACAATATTACTTCTTGGCAAGAATCTCACATCTTTATTTTTCTTAGTCTTAAAACTCAGATACTTTCAAATGATTTTTAATCGTTAATGTAAAACTTTTTCAAAAATATATAAGATAAAATTAAAGAAAATAAATAAAATAACATACTTAGTTATTTTTTCTTTTATTTGTTATAGAATGCTTAGATTTTATTTAAATATAAAAATTTGTTAAAATTAACCAATTTTGAACATAGTGTTAACTTTAGATCAAAGTGAATTTCTGTAATTTCATGATGCTTTTAAAGTAAGCACAAGTTAAATGAATATAAATTCCATTTTGTAGAGCCTAGATACTGACAGAATGTCAAACGTAAATCACGCTCTATATAAGGTTTAAAATAAATCAGAGCCCGCATGGTTCCAAGACTAAAAATGTCTGTGCAACAAGCCCAAATAGCGTCAGACGTTTGTGTGCTTGTATGTTTGTCTGAGTTGAGGTGTGATGGAACTACCTGCACACAAATTCACAATTACAAACACATTATTTTCAAACCCGATTTGATGGCTTATGTTGTGATTGCATAGTAGCGTTACTGGTGATGGTGACAAGTCGTCGAAACACGTATGAAAATAAAGTGTTTATTATCAATCGTGACTTCATACGCTATTATTTATTTACTAGATAAATTTCTGTTTTAGCTTTGAAATTACGTAAAGAAACCACTAATGAATCACAGTTGCATTTATATCTACGGTACAAAGTGCAAGAATAATTAATGGCACGTCCCACTAGAGGCGATCGCGCTAAAAATAAATCCCACTATCATGCCAATCATGTCTTGGCCACCAGCCTTTGAAAACACATGTTCACAAGAATGATACAATCGAAAAGTCTTCTGGGAACTGCCGAAATTGCATTCATCTCATGACGTCACGGCCAGCCTAAACAAAGTGGTAGGACGTAAACACACTTCTGGACTTATTTCGGTCGCTTACGCTGATTACGGGCAGAGTTACGCTATTTAAGGCGGTGTTCCACTTCTCGATCGCAGCTCACGGGATGCATGAGTAACATTTGGATCGGAATACCAGCGTGCTCTGCTACACTGAGCTGTTCTTACTGTAGTCAAGATTATCGGAGAGAATTCAGGAAAGCTGAAAAGTGACTGAATATTTCTGTTAAAGTGAGCCTATTTCCAGTACCATTTGCTCACTAAGCCCTTCACCTCGTCCTAAATAATTCCATAAACGTTTATATACTTCCGACAAAGGGTGAAGGGCTATATGGCTTTTTATAAATACAATAAAGAGTATGTCTAAATCATTAAAGCGAGGATATTTCTAGTACCATTTGATCATTGAGCCCTTCACCTCACCCAATAAAGAGAAGGTCTTCTTCAGGAAAGTGACTAGGCACAATAATGGAGTTTTATGTCCCCAACTTGGGCTATATTTACAATACTTTCCTGTCCATTGTACCCAGCAATAGCCAGCCTAGTCAGTCGAGGATATAAAACCACTTCGCTAAATTATTTAAAGCTATCATGGCTTACAGTGCGTGAGGTTTAACCGTGTCTCTGACCTTGAGATCGCTAGGTGGACCGGGCTGCAGTGCGGGGTCAAAACCCAACACTACACAAAACATCAGCGTCGTGTTTAAAGTGTAAACAGCTCTAATTAACTAAATGATAATACTGTAATAGTTTGATGTAGACGTGATCTTTAAATGTGTTGCTCTGCTTCTCTGCAAAAAAAGAGAAGCGATTAAGAAATAGACGATATATGTATTGTATAATGTTTTCAGTTAGGTTAGTAGTCAAATACTAGAACAGAACGAGGGACACCGATATACTTCACGCACTATACGTGTGAAAGGTCGCATATTGTAAGTATATGAAGCAGGGCTGTACTCTATTGGAGTTTACCCTATAAGAATAGTATATGCACGAATTTGTAGAATTAAAGAAGGAATAAGAAGATAGTCTGGTAGCGAGATGACGGGAAAATTACAATTTGTGTGTCGAGAAAAGTGCATTTCTCTCTACTGGAGTCACGGAGACCTCTGTGTAGAAAGAGAAATACGAAAGTAGAGATGAGACGTGATAAGGGAATGGAAATTGTTTTATGCTAACACTCAAAGGTATCGTAGTTCAATGATCTGTTGCTAGGTGTCGCTTGAATCAGTGCAAATATTACTTGCGTTCGAAGCTTCACACTGACTTGAAAGTGCCTTTCATGAAACAACGCCTCCGACACTTTAGCATACAAGGTTCTACAAACAGGCACATGCACATACAACATCCTCACTGGGTAGGTACGACCCCACCCGGCCGCTGACTTTACTGACCGCCTAACTCTAACCGTAATAGAAACATAATTCTGCTTCACAGTTATGTTCCAGGTGACGAAAGGTCACATCTCCAGGGTCGTAGCTTAGCCCCAACGGAAGTACTAATTTGATTGCATGCCTTTTCAGTTTCGAGTAGGCAGCAGAAGAAGTGGTGCCTGCCATAGACTCACTAACAAGGTATTTGTAAGGTAGTACCCTTCCTTATTTCTTAGCATAAGGTGATCGAAGACCCTAGAGTTCCTGCATCACTAACAAAGTATTTGTAAGGCAATACCACCTCCTTATTTCTTAGCATAAGGTGATCCAAGCCCCCAGAGTTCTTGCATGATCTGTCGCGGGATTTTTCCTGGCCAGGTTTCTTTCTTGCCAGGAGTTTTCATCCCGCTCTTAGCGCGACACTTCCCCTACTGTTTCATTTCACTATCTCCTGATTCTCCGTGGAAAGAGCTTATAAGCTTCGTACATGGACAATAAATCCCGTTTCTTTCACTAGCGGTAGGGATACTAACCGGTTGCGTATGTGAGACAGAGGTAGCTTGGTAGAGGTTGGTTGCCACGAGGGCTGGGCAGGTTTTGGGGGGCCCAGACCCAGGTTAAAAAAAACTTGCGTTCGGGAGCATATACAATAGGTAAAATCTTGATTTTTGTATTAAACTATACCTAAAACTGAAATATAATCATCAAGTTTACATGGATGCATGTTTTTACGGTGAAACAATAGTTACAAAGTAAACCTAAATATATAAAATAATGCATAAGACGTATAAAGAAATTGTAATCAATGGAAATAAAATACGGGAAATTTCCCATTGGGATTTTACTTTCACTACTTTAACAACAAACATGGAAGTTAAATAATATGAAACATTCACAGCAAACATATAAGTAAGGGTTAGCAAATGACCCTGGTACGGAGATTAGATGGAGATCAGACGGGCCGCCGTTACAATGCGATCCCCAGAAGATACACTAAACGCATAATACTTGACCTCAACCTAAGGCCTGACCCGTAACAGATAAAATTGCACCGCATTGTATCAAACGCTGGGAATACAGACGCGTAAATACAAGGGCTATTTTCTTGTCAAATAATATTAGTTAAAGTAAATTTTAAAATTACAGTACTTAGATTAATTAAAGAGAGATTAATGACGTTACAACTTTCTAATAACACATTTAAAAAACAATGAAATTTGACGTCTGATGTTTTAGCCTTATTTATAACTAACTTTATATTTTAATAAAAATTATTGCGTTTTTAATTATCTAAAAAAAGTTTAAAAAATATTCTTTGTAAGAAAAAAAAACTATTTAATACAAGTATACTTAAACAATCACAAACTTTATTGATTCTATCTTCACGTGAGCTACTAGTTTTTATTAAAACACTTGTAAATATGTTACACTTGCCTATAGTGTTGTCCTGTTAGGACAACCGTTTCGGGAGATGTGTCCCATTGTCAACTCAGACCTGATCAGTTACTGTCTGAGTTAAGAATGGGACACATTTCCTGAAATAGTTCTCAACAAACATAAGTAAGTGCCACTATAGGCAAGTTTGTAAAATATTTACAAGTGTTTTAGTAATTAAAAACCATTAACGCTCGAGAAACTGCATGAAACAAGTGTAAGATTACATACGTTTTCTGTGCGACTGGAGGCGGCATAACTTACCTGTAACAAAAACATCATACATTATTACTGTTATTAATTAATTACTACAGAGATAATTTTAATTTCATTCAATAAATAACTACATGAATATAAAAACAAAATATTAAATTATTATAGACAGAAAAACTTACGATATGAAGTAAAAAGTTACAAGCAAGTGTGGTGTGGTGTGTGTGTGTGTGTGTGTGTGTGTGTGTGTGTGTGTGTGTGTGTGTGTGTGTGCGTGCGCGTGCGCGCGCGCGCGCGCGCGCGCGCGCGTGTGTGTGTGTGTGTGTGTGTGTGTGTGTGTGTGTGTGTGTGTGTGTGTGTGTGTGTGTGTGTGTGTGTGTGTGTGTGTGTGTGTGTGTGTGTTTCTACGTTTGAGAATCAATCTACAGCGCCGGCATCTTCAAAAACAATTTCCAAAACACCAAACACTGCTGACTTATATGAAACATATCCTATTGCCAGATTTATTACATTGTTGCCGCACCATCTAAGAGACTAAATATAGTAGCCTACATTGCACTAGCACTTGTTCATTAATTAATTTGTGTACAAAACCATATTTATATCTTTATATTTACAAATATTCACTATTAAACCTTTAATAATTTCTTACTGCCTTTCAGTGTTTTAATTCTGGAAATATATAGTTGTTATATACAATAATTTGCCAAAGATCATGCTTTTATATATATATATATATATATATGTAGAATATCAAATATGTCTTCCTGTTAGAATTAACAGGATTCTTAGTATTGTAATTCCTGAGGATGTTGGTAATGTCAACCAACGAAAAGCTTTGAGTGTATTATTCCATAAATTATTCCTGTAATTATTGTATATTATTTAATCTTAAATATATATATATATATATATATATATATATATATATATATATATATATATATATATATATATATATATATATATATGTAGAATATCAAATATGTCTTCCTGTTAGAATTAACAGGAATTAACAGGATTCTTAGTATTGTAATTCCTGAGGATGTTGGTAATGTCAACCAACGAAAAGCTTTGAGTGTATTATTTAATAAATTATTCCTGTAATTATTGTATATTATTTAATCTTAAATATATATATATATATATATATATATATATATATATATATATATATATATATCTGATATTGTATAAGCATGAAGATATTCTTTATAGCTTTCTTTCGATTCCTTTTTGCTTGACTCACACAGACCTTATTACAGCATTCACATTCTGCCCTATAGACTTCATTTCTTCTTGCGTAACAGTTGTATTATTATCATTATATTTCTAATCTTTCTATAGGTTTTAAACGTAATCCTTCTCTTTAAAACATCGTCAACATGTTGTACAATAGTAAACAACGTGGCACACAAATCCTAAACAACAGGACTAGGCCAAGCCAGTCAGGCTTGATTGACAGCACGTCGGAGGACAATGGACATCAATATTTACACAAGCTGTTGACTTTACTTGATCCCAGTGTGTAGATATTAAAACGGGAGGAGTGGTGAATAAACACGTGATTGTGGAAGGTGGGATGTCATCGGGGCAGAGATATTGTGTTCACCAGATCGAATAACTCATATGTAAATCTGTGCGGCCGGAGAAAGCTGAAGGAAATAGTGAATAGTCATGTTTCGGCATCTCCCCGGACTTCCTCAAGTAAGCGACGCTGCTATCAAGATAGAGGATCAGTGTGTCTTTTTTCTAAATCCATCTACCCTTCCTTTTCCCTACAAGGGGTTGTAACGGGTCCCTCTACGCTTTATCTGGCCAGCCGATGTTTCATGAGCTGTTTTACAGTGGTCACGACATATTTTATTGTTTCTTGACATTGTTACATTTAGATAAAATATACTTTGTTAACTCGTTTACTAAAGGTAACGAACTAGATAGAGTCGACTCTTTTATTTTGGTGCATAATATGTTAATTAAAGACAAAGTATCATTAAGGTGTTTATCACAAAATCTGGGAAATGATTTCCCATAATTATTTAGTTTAAATTAATATAAAACATATTTTTCTTATAAAATTTATAGTTTTTAATCTAGAATATTTGAAAAAAAATATATGTTATATTTTTCATAAGCTAATTTTTATTAAAAAAATGTGTATAATTGAATAGGCCTACATAAAATATTTAAAAATTTACTGCTTGTAATTAAAAGTTGTAATTTCTTTGTTACTTTTAAAATTTTTTTAAAATAAAGAGTTCAAACATTATGTTATTATAAAATATACGTATTTGTTAAGAACATTATAATATTTTAAATTATAAACCCAATAGCCACAAAATAACTTTATTTATTCACTTGATGTACATTTCAGTTACAAGGTAACCATCTTCAGAAGTACTGAACAAAGAATTAATTTAATTTAAAACGTAACATATATAGCAATAAAATATTGAGGTTATGTTGAGGTTATGATTAAGGTTGTGTTGATATAAGCCTAGGCAAACATATGGATCTATTTATTTAAGGTTATTCTGAGTTATTCTTTGTTCAGTACTTCTGAAGATGGTTACCTTGTAACCGAAATGTACATCAAGTGATTAAATAAAGTTATTTTGTGGTTATTGGGTTTATAATTTAAAATATTATAACATTAGGCCACAGTTGCTCAAGAAATCATTAAAGAACGTTATAGTTAACATATAATTAGTTTGCTTAAATGTGCGGCTTTAATTGTATTCTTGAAATTTTGTCAAAACCTTGTAAATGTATTTTTTATGATTACAAAGACTTATAGTTTTATATAACGAATTCAATTAGGCAACTCATACAAATGTAAGACTACTGAAACTTTACTTTCAAAATGTAATTGATTTTTGCTTATGTAGAAATATATATTCATATACATTATATCATTGTACTCTAAATACATATATTTTGGTCCCTCGATATTCGCGGGGGTTACGTTCCCCGATAGGCGAGGAAATATAAAGCACTAAACCTACGATAATTGGTGCAGTAAGTCGGATCGAAATGCGGTTTTTTTGCATTCGATTCAGGAAGCCACCACGAAAGTTTGTGAACATAGCCACTTTATAAGAAATCAAAATTGCATCGGTGCATAAGAAAAATGCAATTTTTTAAAAGTGCATTCACTGGCTAGAATTTAAAAAAATGTATAACTCGGTGAATAATCACAGAAATGGGCCGAATTTTAGTACTCGGGGGTTTTTGGGGTCGCTGAACACGAATATCATATCCGTAATGACCCCCGGAGTACCTGGGGCCCAGGGCGGATGACATCAACCTCATCTCCTGGAATTTTCCGTAAGTACAATACAAAATTGATCGAAACTAGTTACTCGGGGTTTTTTGGGGTAGCTGAACACGAATATAATATCGGCGATGATCCTCGGAGTACCTGGGGCCCAGGGCGGGTAATACCTACGTCATAAATTTATGGAAAATTCCAGGAGATGCCGTAGGTATTACTCGCCTGGGCCCCAGGTACTCCGGGGGTCATTACGGATATCATATTCGTGTTCAGCGACCCCGAAAACCCCCAGGTACTAATATTCGGCCCATTTCTGTGATTATTTACCGAGTTATACATTTTTTAAATCGAGTCAGTGAATGCACTTTTAAAAAATTGCATTTTTCTTATGCACCGATGCAATTTTGATTTTTTATATCGAATGCAAAAAACCGCATTTCGATCCGACTTACTGCACCAATTATCGTAGGTTTGGCCTATTTTTGTGCTTTATTTCCTCGCCTACGAACACACCGCGAATAACTGAAACTAACTGTATACGGAAAGAAATGAACTGTTCCTCATCACAAATGTTTAACAACTATTACAGCTATACTGTACACTTATAATACAGTATGGTATATTTACGTTCTACTCAATTACATACACATTTTTATTGTTTATTTACGTTTTTCTTCAATCCGAACTAAACACTTTCACAAGTAGACGCGATGTTTCCAAAACTAGCAGGCATGACAATTCAATGCGACACCTGTTTAATAACTGACGGGAGAACAAAATCCGAGTTAGTTACGGCGGCTGGATACGATTATCCATGTTTGGATCTAGAAAACCTTTAAATTAGCAGTAAGTAAACAGCAGTGATGCTAAACCTATGTATGGAGTTGGTTGCGGGCGCAGGATTGCTTCATCGTTGTTTGTCAGTGACGGTAGCGCCACTTGTTATAAATAAGGAAAGCCTATGTCTTGAGTAGTAGCCCTAGAAGTGTACAGTATAACGGATGTGTGGAGAATAATCAGATTTCTCTGAGATAAGTAGCTACAGTGCTGTACTAAATAAATAACACGAGAACACATTATCCTACAACCTGCACAGTAACTATACTATCTTTCCTGTATTTTTTTTAATGGGATAAATTAGCGGGATATCCTGTAATTTCGCCAGCCGCGAATAGCGAACCCGCGAATAGCGGACCTGCGAATAGCGCACCCACTAATAGTGAACCCGTGAATAGCGGACCTGCGAATAGCGAACCCGTGAATAGTGTACCCGCGAATAGCGATCCCGTGAATAGCGAACCCGCGAATAGCGAACCCGTGAATAGCGGACCCGCGAATAGCGAACCCATGAATAGTGTACCCGCGAATAGCGAACCCGTGAATAGTGGACCCGCGAATAGCGAACCCGTGAATAGCGAACCCGCGAATAGTGGACCCGCGAATAGCGGACCCACTAATAGTGGACCCGTGAATAGTGGACCTGCGAATAGCGAACCCGTGAATAGTGTACCCGCGAATAGCGGACCTGCGAATAGCGAACCCGTGAATAGCGAACCCGCGAATAGCGAACCCGTGAATAGCGAACCCGCGAATAGCGAACCCGCGAATAGTGGACCCGCGAATAGTGGACCCACTAATAGTGGACCCGTGAATAGTGGACCTGCGAATAGCGAACCCGTGAATAGTGTACCCGCGAATAGCGGACCTGCGAATAGCGAACCCGTGAATAGTGGACCCACGAATAGCGAACCCGCGAATAGCGGAGAACAGAGAGTTCTGTATCTACTCTCTGAATAGCATTTGACCATTTTATGTCTATTATAAGAACTGATAAAACACCTTACCACTTACAGCTTAACCTTGCTAGATATAGAGTTGAAAACCCCTAAAGATAATAAGTCTATTTCAGGTACACGTGATTTTATGATCCCCACTATATCCCCAACCAAAGGGCTTTTTGTACCCACCTGTATTCACAACCTTTCTATCCTAGACTGGGCGATAATAGTACGACTAGCCGAATGCTTTGAAACTTTAACGAAACTTGGCCCAGATTCTACAGTGAGGGTGCGTACTAAACCTATTAGGGTCAATCCGTTTAAACCTTGCTTCAGTTCAGAGTTTTACATAACCCAATACGTATCCTTAGATTTAACGTGTGTGCTACTTGGATAACCGAATTCGGCAGTAATCATTGAGCTATTTTTATAGACATTTTTTTATTTAACTTTTAATCAAAGTATTTCTAACAGTTTTCACAATTTTGAACTATGTTTTATTTTTTTAAAATTCCTTCTATTAGCTCACACTCTCCTCATATATATATATATATATATTGTAGAAATTTTCAATCGTTTATAAAATACGTTTTTATTCATCCAATCAAGTTCAAATACATTTTTTTAAACCTGTGGTGGATGCCAATTGATGTTAATACAGTTTTTTTTCAAACATTTATTTAATAATTGAATTATAAAAATTTGAGGGTTCTAGCTTGGATTCTACCTGAATATCGAAGTCTAGTGCTTTGGCAATGTGCCAAATTTCCCATAGTTAGAAATGTACTTCTCAAAGATGTATATGAATTTTTCGTTTGCTACAATTTGTTTGTCGTCGAAACCTCCATTGTACAACCTTAAATTGTTTCCATGGTTACCACACATTATTATAAATAATTCTCTAGGATTAAATATGAATGAACAGAATAAAACAATCAAACAGGATTGACGGTATCGAACCTTGCTTCACAAACGGACAATGTGAAAGGAAAGCGAAAAGAAACTACGACGTACTGCACGAAAAAAACCCGTATAAATAAAAACCGTACAAACATAAATAATAGTCCTACACCATACATTGAAAAGGAAATGGAAAATTTCAAGAAAACTCTCTTTCTGTTTTTCCACGGAATATTGTTATTCTTACATATGTATATACATGTTTATATTATTGTAATTATAAAATAAAAAGAAACATAAAATTTTCTTTGTTGGCTTAAGTAGGAATTGACTTTGACAAAAAAGTTTTTTATCACTTGTTTTATCGTCGAATAATGTCGTCGAATAATGTTATGAATAATACATTGTAGTAAATTACAACTGAAATATGAACAATAGTATTATAAATAATAAGTAGTAACTCTTTAACACAAGCACGATACAATTATTAATTAACCTATTAGTAATAAGAAGTGTTATTACGTAAAATCTTACGTTATCTCTTAATTTAATCAAAGACACGATAATCTGAATCTACTGGAAATGGTTTAAACATAATCTCTAATAACCTCAAATGAAGACGAAATCATTTGTACGGTATTTCTGAACATATGGAAAATTTCGTTTGAAAATTATTTTCAACATAACCCATAATAACCTCTAAGTGGAAACGAAAACAACAATAGATCAATGATAAGTGGCGCGTTTGCTTTAAGAAATATTCGGGGCAATCCCGCGTCGGGACAATCTTTGGATATCTTGTTTATGCGACGCGAAACGAATGTTGTTTCTTTATCCCAAAAATGTAAGCTTTCCTAAACAAATTTACCTTTAAAAAAATAGAATAATATTTAAAAATAGGATTAGATTAGCCTTGGAAAGACGAATAAGGGAAGATTTAGCACGGGGCAAGATGTTCCCCTTGCTATAAAGGAGAAACATGGCGGATAACTTTCTCGGATTTTTTTTACAATGAATGGAACTTGTAGCAGCTACATTTGTTCTGAAATCCTTAAATTTCGAAGTGTGAGAATTTCAAACTTTTAACGTGCTTCTTAAAACGCTTCTGAAATTTATGTTATCTATCCTTAAAAAAACACTGAATACAAATTTCATCTAGTTTATATTTATTTAATGAATTAAAATATTTCAAATACAGGAATAGTTTTAATTTAATATTTTTTAGAACTTTTCGCTAGTAAAGTATACCATCTATTCAAACGAATACATATTTTATGGCGAAAAGCTCTTTGAAAAATATATAACTCTTCTAGTATTTAAAATATTTTCATTCATTAAGTATATTCCAAAAAAACCTTTCGAAATATATATATATATATATATATATATATATATATATATATATATATACAGAGAGAGAGAGAGAAAGAGAGAGAGAGAGAGAGAGAGAGAGAGAGAGAGACAGACAGACAGACAGACAGTCAGAGAAAGAGAGAGAGTAATCACACTATCTTACAGTTCGCGAAATTTAAAAACTTTCAATAATTTTTAACACCTTGTGACAAAAAATAATTATTCTCGATTAATTCATACATTCCGATTACTATGAGAAATTGGAGTATTTAAAATGGTTTTATTTTAAAATCTTTTCAGACATTCTAGTTATTTTTCAACCTCTTTGACCCCTTATCGCTGAAATGAAGCCTAGTGGATGGACAATTTTATGAAAAACGCTTTGAAAAATAAACAATAGTATAAAACAGTTTGATATTACAATTTAACCTAACCTCAATAAAGTGCATCAATGGTCCGTCGTAAATTTTAGAACTCTGGTTGGTTTTACTAGGTGGTTCCATAGTAAAATACTCAATTAATTAAATACAAAATTTTATTTGCTCTGTCTATAATAAATCAATAGAAGTAAAGAAGGTGAGTAAAATCGGCGTAAGGAATAAATCACCCGTGACGCCCATCACACAGATAGTCCATCTATTCTTACCAAGCGGTCATCTGTGGGCGAGATTTATCTGTGACCGTCATTCCATTGCCTGCTGCAGTAATTGTACTTAATTCCTTGTTCTTCTCGACACTGACGCTGTTCCATTGATATTAACGAGAAGGCCTGACTATTGCTTAGTCTGTGCCGTCATGCACAGAAATACTGTGCTCTAGCCCGTTCCCACGTAAATTGCTAGACTCGTCTAGCTGTGCGTTTCCCGTTTAGATGATGTAATGCCAACATTTGAAAATGAAATTAACTCTAAAGTCGCGTACAGTTCGCCTCATGCAATAACTTACGCACTTCTTTCTAGTCGCCAGTGGACAGATTTAGAGACAGATGGACGTGAGTTCATCATCCTACGCGGCTCCGCGTGCGGACTGTGAGGTGCGGAACGCAAGGATTTTAAATCACACGTCTTACAGATATTAAATTAAATTTTATATAATTCATATATATATAGTCTATATATATATATATATATATGTGTGTGTGTGTGTGTGTGTGTGTGTGTGTGTGTAATATATAAAATATAATATTGTGCACACACATACACACACACGCACCAACGCGCGCGCGCGCACACACACACACACACACACACACACACACACACACACACACACACACACACACACACACACACACACACACACACACACACACACACACACACACACACACACACACACACACACACGCACACACAGACACACACACACACACACACACACACGCGTACATTTACACACACAAACATGTCATAGTTTCTTTGTATTTTTTAAAATTTTAACCACTATTTATAAATAATTTTTTTTCCTAGAAGCACAAAAAAAATTAAGTTTTTGGCTTGTATTTAATGAAACTATTATTTATTCCTATAAATAATTTTGTATAAGAGGAAGCTTTACGAATATTTGTACATTTTAGTTATTAAATATGATGATCTAAATGGAATGTCTTGTTAGAACAGAAAGACATAAATTTTACGAAATGTGTTTACAAATTAATCTAAATAAATCCTCCTTATAAAAGCTGAAGGGTCTATATTTTTGTGTCAAACAGTAGTCTACAACTAAATTGCCTTATAATTTGCAGAGTGGAAGCAATACGTCAAACTAATAGATCCCGCCCCAATAAAAGGGGAAAAAACACCAAGAAACTTGTATCCGAAGCCCTCCTAACCACAACTAAGTCAAAAATCGTGATCATTTTTTTAACTAAGAAGAGAAGAAGGGTGTCTAGAATAAACAGGAGTTCAGAGAGAGACAGAAGCGGCGAGTGTTTACATTGGCTAGAGCGAGAGAGATGGCTTAATGATGTCATTTCCGGTCTGGACACGTAGCTCCACCCGACCGCCTGTTTAACACCTCTTCAACGGAGTAAAGCCCCTTCATAGCAAATATGACTTGAGTTAAGGTTGACGTGATAGCCTTAGCCCCAGCGTGACCGCATCAATATTACAACATAGTACGGCAGATTTTTTCCTTGCGGGACACGTTTCGGCTGTTATGAATATTTAAGGCTTGTCTCGGAATGTAGAATAAAGATGTAGATTAGCAGCTGCAGCTTGGAGGTCCAGAAATAAAATGTGACCGCAAAAGTAACTACAAATACAAATTTCAGTGCCTTAAGGAGTTTATTTTTCACAGCAAGGTTAAGAAAAGTACTCTTTGGTATGACAGGCTCTTTGGCTATTTGACGCTGGAGTGTTTATATATAGTCTAGTAGACTTCAGTGGTGGAATCAGAAAAATATTTTAGGGGGAGCAGTTGGTTGGGGGGGGGGGTTTATCCCCAGGAAAATATTGAGGACATATGGTAGCTATAGTGTAAACTCTAAGTGGGGTTTCACACCAAAGCCGGACCGGGCAATGCCGAGCCGTGCTATAATCGCCTGGTCACTAAATACACGGTACTTATATGGGAGTATACAAATACAACGCCGGGCGATTCCGAGCTGTGCGATAATCGCCTGGTCACTAAATACACGGTACTTATATGGGAGTATTCAAATACAACGCCGGGCGATTCCGAGCTGTGCGATAATCGCCTGGTCACTAAATTCACGGCGTTTATATGGGAGTATACAAATACAACGCCGGGCGATTCCGAGCTGTGCGATAATCGCCTGGTCACTAAATTCACGGCGTTTATATGGGAGTATACAAATACAACGCCGGGCCGTGGCGGGCGATGCCGAGCCGTGAGATAGTCGCCTGGTCACTAAATACACGGTACTTATATGGGAGTATTCAAATACAACGCCAAGCGATGCCGAGCTGTGCGATAATCGCCTGGTCACTAAATGCACGGTACTTATATGGGAGTATACAAATACAACGCCGGGCCGTGGCGGGCGATGCCGAGCCGTGAGATAGTCGCCTGGTCACTAAATACACGGTACTTATATGGGAGTATTCAAATACAACGCCGGGCGATTCCGAGCTGTGCGATAATCGCCTGGTCACTAAATACACGGTACTTATATGGGAGTATTCAAATACAACGCCGGGCGATGCCGAGCCGTGCGATAATCGCCTGGTCACTAAATACACGGTACTTATATGGGAGTATTCAAATACAACGCCGGGCGATTCCGAGCTGTGCGATAATCGCCTGGTCACTAAATACGCGGTACTTATATGGGAGTATTCAAATACAACGCCGGGCGATTCCGAGCTGTGCGATAATCGCCTGGTCACTAAATTCACGGCGTTTATATGGGAGTATACAAATACAACGCCGGGCGATTCCGAGCTGTGCGATAATCGCCTGGTCACTAAATTCACGGCGTTTATATGGGAGTATACAAATACAACGCCGGGCGATTCCGAGCTGTGCGATAATCGCCTGGTCACTAAATTCACGGCGTTTATATGGGAGTATACAAATACAACGCCGGGCCGTGGCGGGCGATGCCGAGCCGTGAGATAGTCGCCTGGTCACTAAATACACGGTACTTATATGGGAGTATTCAAATACAACGCCGAGCGATGCCGAGCTGTGCGATAATCGCCTGGTCACTAAATGCACGGTACTTATATGGGAGTATACAAATACAACGCCGGGCCGTGGCGGGCGATGCCGAGCCGTGAGATAGTCGCCTGGTCACTAAATACACGGTACTTATATGGGAGTATTCAAATACAACGCCGGGCGATTCCGAGCTGTGCGATAATCGCCTGGTCACTAAATTCACGGCGTTTATATGGGAGTATACAAATACAACGCCGGGCCGTGGCGGGCGATGCCAAGCCGTGAGATAGTCGCCTGGTCACTAAATACACGGTACTTATATGGGAGTATTCAAATACAACGCCGGGCGATTCCGAGCTGTGCGATAATCGCCTGGTCACTAAATTCACGGCGTTTATATGGGAGTATACAAATACAACGCCGGGCCGTGGCGGGCGATGCCAAGCCGTGCGATAGTCGCCTGGTCACTAAATACAAAGTATTTATATGGGCGTTTTCAAATACAACGCCTGCTGTGCCAAGCGATGTCGAGCCGTTTTGTGCAATCCTGCCTACAGCCAACTCAAGCGTTTTCTGCCTTCGCTCAATCTATTCCGTGTTCCTACTTAGTGGATTGAGAAATATTGCGGAAGTCAGTATTGAATTTGTGGGCAAATGGATTCCATTATCAAAAATGTATTGATATCACATTCTGAAATATTTCTAAAACGTTCTGCATCTTCTCGTAGTTTCTCGTGGAGTTACGAGCTGTCCCCTAGTCTCGTGAGCTTTATTGATATTGTGCGTCCAGTATCGCCTTCTTTCTCCCACACATTCATCATCTAGTGAGGAGCTATCCGATATCACCACCATCTAAGTTGATGACATTATTATTACACTACGTTGCAACTGAGACTGACAGAAAGGTAGCACTTCTCACTACAAGGCTAGGAAACCTACTACGTGCGAATCGGCTTCAGTGCGAACGCACAGCAGATCCTGCTCATCTTGGCATCGCTCCATCCCGCTCGGCTTTGGTGAGTACGTCGCCTAAGGGTGTTCTACCCGAGAGAAATAGCTATTGATACTATGACCATATTTTTACTAGTCAAAATCGGGCCAACTTACTTTTGAATGTAGTAGAGTGTAAGAAACATTTTGACCCACGGAAGTTCTAAAGCAATATATTTATTAATAATTGTATCATATCATACATTATAATAAAAATATCACTTAAAATTGTATATTTCTGTTCCTCAACAAAGCTTCTAATAGTTGACTATATCTGTTTAGGCGTATTTATTTATTCAAATTTTAAATTTGACAAAGAGCAAATAAATCACAATTCACTGTATTAGCGTATTGCCGAAACTTCATTGCACAATCCTCAAGTTTTATACAGCTCAGGCAATGGAATTGTAAGCATTGGTCAAAGTTGAAGTGCGCTTGAAATTCTGGACAAATATATTATTTTACGGGAATCCTGGACACAATTTTAAAAATCGGGAATGTCCCGATTTTTTCCGGGACGCATCGAAATAATTTTTTAGCGTCATTTGCCATATATTTAGAATACAACCCCCTATTTATTACATTATCGTTTGGCGTATTTATTAATGATTACAGTATGGTGTTATAGTGATTAATATGGGTTTGTAAACATATTCTGCTAATTATAAACCGAGGACGAACGTAAATACCGGAAATGGCATTTTTTTATTATTTACAGTGTTATTTTATAGTTTAAACATTTTTAATTTCACATATTTGGGAGGGGGTGTCTTGCGCCACAAAGTCCCCCCTTAATCCGCCACTTGTAGGCATAATACAGTTTTTTTAAAAATAGTATTTGCAACTTTTGAATGAAATACAAAATGGTGGTCAGTGGGACTTGACCGAAATAAGTGAATACTTCATTTAAACAATTTATTTAGTGAAGGTTTTAATAATATCTAATTAATATAATAGTAATTAATTAATAATTAAAAATAATTAAATACAATTGATTAAGAATATAAAAAAATAGTTAAATATAATTAATAATAAAGGAATGTAGTAAAATATGACTGATTGAGGGCCGAGCACTTATCAAGCATCAACGCAATGACACACGAAGTAAACAATGACGTACTAGTGTCTGTGTGACCGCCAGACGCAGAGATAACCGTGGGATAGTAACGGGTGATAAGATCATAGCCTCTTAATGTGAAAGAAGCAAAAACTGTCATAATCAATTAGGCTATACTAATCTCGGTCCGAGATCGGGGTCTAGTCTGAGTCACGGGGTCAATGGGACGGAGAGGGGACTATTCGGAAAGGGACTCGATGCCAAGAGGTGTCTTGAATTTATGTTGTCCTTGATGAGCGTATGAGGAACCAAGTAGACCTGTGGCAAGAGTTAGGGGCGACCCAGAAGCTGGCCCGTAATGGAGTCAACGTGGAGGAAAATATAGAGAGCCTGGTGGAAGTAACGACGAAGAGAAGAGTAGCAGAAGATCATAGCGATAAAGAGAATTGAAGGTTATAATAGTAATAAGGAAAGGGCTAGGCGAAATGACAATCACAGTAAGAAAGAGACGAACCATAGAAGAGGGTGGATTTGTAACTCTTTAAATAGCTAAAGGAAAACTATGTTAGTTCGGTTCTAGTCATGCGGAAACATGACTCAACTATAAGTAAAAATTAAAATAATAAAAAAGATATACTTTTTATAAATATTTCCAGCTATAGTTATTTAGTGCTACTTCTGTATTTAGCCATGCGAAATTATTTTGTGATGACTATATCAGCTTAGATTTTTATGATTCAGGTTAAATAGAAAAACTTATTGTGTTAAAAAATCTTAGAAAATTTATTGAAGAAGATTGCTCGTTGAAGTAGTCGCGAGATATAGCCAGAGACGTTGCAAGCCGGCGTGCAGTGCCCTACTTGATACTTGGTGGAGGACCTTACAAACTCAGTTTTTGGCGATCCTTGCTGCTATATGTATCTGTTAATGCCACTGTATCTGGTTTGCCTAGATGAGCGAGAGGGGCTTTCTACCTCCATTCCACCTTCCCCTCCCGCGCATCTCAAAGTCTTTTTCTATATCTCGTCAGTTTTTTATTACATACTTTTCTCTAAATATGGAAAGGTTTAATTATAAAGTGAAAACATCAAATACTTTATAAATAATTAAATATAGGAATTTGATGATAAACTATCCCCTCAGGAGGCCACAGTTCAACGAGCATAAACAACTCGTCCATCCAATGCGACCGCGAATGAAGCGTTTACCATAACGTTGTTACGCAAAACTTAACAACAAATTATGCGTGCAACATTAACCAAACTGCTGTAAATGAGTTTTTTTTTCAGAAACGGCATATCATAGGAGCTCAACACGACAGCTCCGCCAAGCAACCCAAGAGACTATTCTCATAATTCTTTAAGAATAACTTGGTAATTATTTAAGATATGCAACAGAGCCTATTCTATCCGATATAATGTGAACCGACTGGGATAATCAAACACTCGAATAACACAGAGTCTGTCAAAAATGGAGAAGAAAACGTATGGTAAACTGGTCCAATATACGAAAACGCGATCAAAGATTGGATTGACAGCTACTGTAATATCCAATGAAACAATAGCAAAGAAAAAAAAGAATTACTAAAATAAAAAAAGACGTACATAAGATGAAAAAGTATGTTCTTTTACAATGAAGACATACATTTTGTCGTTGCTCTAAAAATAGAGATCCAAGACGTATATAGGCCTACAAACTGTATATTTCTGGCTACTATACTTCGGTTAACCCGGAACACGGTTAGTCGAGGTCCGTACAACTGACGTTCTGTTGTAAATATATTTAAAGATTTTACAATGAAGACATACATTTTGTCGTTGCTCTAAAAACAGAGATCCAAGACGTATATAGGCCTACAAACTGTATATTTCTGACTACTGTACTTCGGTTAACCCGGAACACGGTTAGTCGAGGTCCGTATAACTGACGTTCTGTTGTAAATATATTTAAAGACTTTACAATGAAGACATACATTTTGTCGTTGCTCTAAAAATAGAGATCCAAGACGTATATAGGCCTACAAACTGTATATTTCTGACTACTGTACTTCGGTTAACCCGGAACACGGTTAGTCGAGGTCCGTATAACTGACGCTCTGTTGTAAATATATTTAAAGATTTTACAAATAAAAAGATCAGGAAATTATTTCTTTATGTCTAAATTGTTTGCAAAGGATGTACAATTAATAATTTTGCAAAGAAAATTAAGAAACCTGTGTTGAAATTATTGAGATTTTTAATCAAGTAATTTTAAAATAAACAAGTAATAAAATCAAAAACATTTTGAAGTCAATTCTTACTTAGGTAAATGAAGAATGGTTTTGTTAGTTGTTTTATATTATATAATTACAATTAATAAAAATAAAGTAACACAACCTATGCGTTAAAACAGCTGTTCTACCACACAACCTATAAAATCAGCTGTTTTATGAAACCCTACGTTATCACTGATTTTAAGCTAATTTGGACGAAATAACTATATTGCATACCTTTCTAATTTTGTGATAAGTTTTTGACCTTTATCAATATTTATTTATTTTAAAATGTAATTAATGAATTGATATTTGAAACAACTGTATTGAAATCAAGTGTCATCCACTACAAATTTTAAAAAATGTATTTGAACTCGAGTGGATGAATAACTAGTGTTTTATTAACGATTGAAAATTTGAACACGATATATGCAGGGAGAGTATGAACTAATAGAAGGAACTGAAAAAATGACAAACGCTTAATTCTTATTTAAAGTTTTACAAATGCTGTAGCTCTCTCTTTTTACGAAAGCTGTTGGAACTGAAAAGAGCCCATAATTCTTAAAGCCATAATTATAGCGTGTTTGACTAATTACCCTTCTGACCACTTGTGTCTCGTTTCGCTACGGTCACCTTAGCCCGCCCGGTAACAATGATCTCATTAACCCGAGTAATGAGGTGTGGTGTACTGATTATTTAGACGACATATGCATAACCTCCATACGACCTTCAACCCTGTCAGGTCACGTGATATGTAACGACGCCGAGAGGTAATTCCCTATCATCGGGGTATTATGGTCATTATAAGGGGGTGAAACGTGTATCCTGTTAGGTTTCATTTTACTTGTTAGTAGGTTAAACCCCCTGTATGTAGTTAGCAATGGCGGAATTATTTGTTTCTACTTTATTATTGCTCCATCTTGTACGTCTTAGTCCTTTAAAGGAACTGTTTCACTCCCAAAGAACTGATACAATTCCCCTAACTGGACTTATGGTTTAGCAAAACACTATAGCATTCACTTTGAGTTCATACAACAATCAGGTTCAATGTTCGACCACGCCCACACAGGAGGGGCGTATTATTTACAACAGTTGCATGATTTAATTGTTGCATTTCACTATAGCTCAGTGATTACATTCTGACCTAATAATCTAAACACATGCCACACATTACGTTTAGATAAATGCTGTTACAAGTCCATTGTTTATTAAGAGTAATTGATGACGTCATGAAGCAAGATTTTAAAACCTGTATCCTTAAAAATTACGTAATATATTTATTTATTTTAGGAATAAAAAGGCCTAATACAATTTGATTAAGCCTCCCCCACAAAGTTTTGTTTCAAATTATTTGTTATCCTGTTTTCTCTAAAGTTTTTGAAATACCACATAATTTTGTATTAAATGAAACTTGATTATTTATAAATTTACTTGGCTAAAACTCTATTCACTAGTATTTCTGAATATACTCGTTTCGCACTTGCTCAGTGCATTGTTTAATGCTATACGTCACGGACAAGACTGACTGTCCAGGTGTGTTCTGTTATTGTGAATCTGTGGTCTTTTTATGTTCTGTGATGTGTTGATGTTCTAAAAGTATTTTTACTAAGTACTAAGAATATAGTATTCGATTGCGAGTGTGTTTTTATCGTTTAGTATGAGTGGT
>JBAIZL010000005.1:135029184-135041684 GCA_036971475.1 Prosapia bicincta
ATGTTATTTTTATTTTTATAAATTTCTAGTTGGTCCAAGATTGTCATTTTGAGGCCTTTTTGGACCTTTTTTACTAGGTGTACGTTTTTTAATGTGGGGAATGTGTATTTGTTTTTGATTGCGTGTGTGGCTAAGTATGAGTTATAAATTTCAGGTTTGATGTATGCATTGAGGTGTTCTTGATATCTGTCTTTTAATTTCTTTTTTGTTCGGCCTATGTATATTTTATTACAGTCTGGGCATTCGATTTTGTATATTCCGTTATTAAGTGTGGGACATATTTTTTCTGGTTGGTTTATTTTGTTGATTATGTTTCCTGTGTTTTTGTAGGCTATGTTAATATTATTATTTTTTAGTGTTTAGTTATTCCTTTTATGTTGTATCCTGTGTATGTGAATGTAGCCCATTTTGTTGTTTGTGGTTCGATTTTAGGTTGTTTTAATTTATTTAATATTTTAAATTCTAATTTATCTATAGTTTTTTTATTGTATCCATTTTTTTGGGCTATTTGATATATTATTTGTTTTTCTTTGGTTTTTTCTTCATTATTTAGAGGCAATTTTAGCATCCTGCATAAAAGTGAGTTGTAAGCGGCCATTTTATGTTGTGGGGGATGGTTGGAGTGGTTTGATATTGTATTAATGGTTTGTGTGGGTTTCCTATAAATAGAATATTCAATGTTATTTGTATTTCTGGTCAATGTTTCTTGTTTAAGTACATAAGTGAAAGTGATATATATATATATATATATATATATATATATATATATGTATGTATGTATGTATGTATACACCAGGAAAGTGTGAGCTAAAATAGGAAATTGAAAAAAACTTTTTTTTTTTTGAAAAGGACGTTTTTGTACATGTTAAAAATATTGAGAAGTAATATGATTTTTCATCATACACGCCTTTAGGATCTATCATCTAGAAGATCATATACATCTTTAAGTAATAGATTCTTAGCTGTTAGGAAGTTGGCTCAGTGCCAAACTACTGGGTTTCAAAAACGATATTAAGTTTGAATCTGACCGACATAAACGTCTTAAAATTTAATTAATGAATAAATATTTGGAAAAAACTGTATTAACATCAAGTGTCATCCACTACAAGTTTGAAAAATGTACTTAAACTTGAATGAATGAATTAAAAATTATTTTATTAGCGATTGAAAATTTACAAGATATACATGAGGAGAGAGTGAGCTAATAGAAGGATTTGAAAAACAGACAGAATGAATGACTGTCCCTTGCAAACTTACCTTGATGATTTCTTACGATGATACTTAAACATATTCTTTGGTTGTTGGTCGTAGTTTGAGGGAAGGTTTTAGAAGTAACGAAAAAGTTGAAAGTCAGTTTTAACAGAAGACATTGTTAATGACAGTGTGTTACTTCCAGGAGAGTGTAAGTTAATGGAAGGAATTGAAAAACAATTCCGTTTTGAAAACGTGCACCGTTCATATCATTCATTATACAACAGCCAAAGGACAGTATCTCTCCCGAGTACAGACAATGCCTCCTATATCTAGCAATTAGGAGCCTATAAGCCGGCATTCTCCCGTCTATAATAAGCTCCCATAACGACTGTAACGATGCGTCTAAACGGCCTCTTGTTTCGGCGACAATAGGGAGTAAATCCACCACTTGAGTCCACGACGCCACTTCGGCATACTTAAGCGACTTGCTTCAAATATGTAAAGACTTTATCACTTTCTTCAGCCCGTAACTTTTCTACTTCTTAGTCAACAAAGTTGCGGGATATTGCCAGTGACAGTACGAGAGGCATCTGCATGTTTATGACGTCACAAAAGCTGCTCACTCAATAAAAAAATATGTAATTAGGTCTTATATACATTTCTTTATTTTAGATTACGTTTGTTCACAAAATTGTAAGAAAGCGCAAACATATTTTTAAAAAACATACAAGTTTCCCCCACTGTCGAAAACACTACAGAATGTTTCAAAGACGCGACAAAAATATTTTCAATACGTTTACTTCCATTAACTGAAACACCTTGTGGTTAATTTGACTTTACAATCTTATTTATTAAATTCCTTCTATTAGCTCACACTCTCCATATATATATATATATATATATATATATATATATATATAAAGAACAAAAGTCAAAATACAAATACAAGAATTATTTTTGAATTACAATTCAAAGCTTTTCGTTGGCTAACAGTACCAACATCATCAGGAATATTAAACAATTAAAATTAACATATGTGCAAATTAGATCAAATAAATAGTTATGCCAAATCAATTACAATGTTGTTAAAATTTTTTTATTTTGCTGCCCTAACATTACAAACACTGAATATATTATCGAATTTAGATTTTACTTTTATTTGTTCATTTATCAACTCATTATTAGTATTATATTTATGTATTTCTAAAGCTTCATAAATATTCATTCTCAGGCCTTTGTTAATTTCTTTTATAAGTATCATATTATCTATATTAGGAAATAAGTGATTATTATTAATACAATGACTAGCAAAATTTGATTTATAAATTTCTGGCTTTTTATATGCATTAAAATGTTCTTTATATCTATCTTTAAGTTTTTTCTTAGTTTGTCCTATATAAACTTTATTACAATAATCACATTCTAATTTATATACACCGTTTTTTTCATGCATATTAATAATATTATTATTATTCATTATATTTATTAATTTATTATTAGTATTATAAGCGAATTTTATGTTGCTACCTTTAAACAATTTTGTGATATTTTTTGTAATTCAAAAATAATTCTTGTATTTGTATTTTGACTTTTGTTCTTTATTAATACACAAGAAAACATATTGCGATATTTATATATATATATATATATATATATATATATATATATATATATATATATATTCTTGATATTTAATGTTATCCATTGTTTTTCCGTTGCACTGACTTTATGAAGCTTCATATATATATATATATATATATATCTTATACAAATTTTCAATCATTAATAAAAAACCTTTTATTTATCCAATCAAATTCAAAAACATTTTTTTCAATTAATAATTCATTCATTAAATTTAAAAGATTAATTGTAATTTTATGTTGGAGGAAGCCATTCAGGGCAAGGTATGCAATACAGTAATTTCATTCCATTTGGCTTGAAATGAGGGATAACATATGATTTCATAAAACAGCTGATTTTATGTTATATTTATGTGGTAGAAGAGCTTTTTTAACGCATAGTTAATGTTAATTCATTTATACCAATTATAATTATTTAATTAAAAAGTAACTAGAATAAATTTTTGTTTGTTGACCATTGTAATTACAACTTCCTTTAAAGAACCGTTATGTGTCGGTTACTTATTTACGTTGAATATTTTCTTTAAATAAATTTATCTTTGCTGCGTTATTGCCATTAATATTCTTCTAAAAATAGACAATACGGATTGTCATCCCCATATATAAACCTGCATCTTCACCCCCTAACATAGGCTACATAGGGCTACATAGGCAAACATAGCCAATGGTGAAAAGCAATATAACAACTGTAACTGATAAACAGGCTGCCTAATTGGTACTGAAATGGTCAGAAAATATTAATTAAAGGTATTTAATTTCCTACCTTGTTTATAAAAGTCAAAACCAACTAAACAATTCATTTTGAACAATATACGTAACAATTATGATTTATTTATGTGTGCCCAATTCCTCGGGAAAAATCATAAAAAAATGTCTATATTTATTTTCACAATAAGGAATACTGAGGTATACCGCTATATTGACGAATATTCCAACCAACGTGAAGTTTAAAATAAATTATTTATATTGTCTAAAAATGAAGTTACCATTTAGGAGTAAATTTTAAAACCTAAATTATCAATTTAAGCATTTTTGTAACATTGGTTTAATCAATAGTTTTGCATACAAATGTCAAATAAATAAATTACTGAATTTAAAATAAAATAAAATATATAAATCTGTTATAAATATATTGAGAATCTATAAAATTGTACTTTTTAACTTGTCACCAATAATGTGAAAAAACATTTCTAATAAGAAATGCCATAACTGAAATATTTTACGCTAAATGATTTCAAAACCACAATGAACTTCTGGCAGAAAAATAGTTATTTAAAAATATTATCTATTTTATTTTACAGTTTAGCAAATGTTTACCGCTTTGCAATTCAAAATTTGAAGTTTAAAAATATCGTTTCATTTTACTAAACAATAAAGTCGTTCACAGACGCGTGCATGACCAAAGTAATCTAGTTTTTGATTCTGCGAACGAACCAATGACCAGTATAATAAACCAATCACACACGGACATAAATCTTTGCATATATTACAAAAAGCCATAACCTAAGAAGAAATAAAAACCTACACACAGTCAGCATTGTTGGAGCTGTGACAAAATGTTAAGGTTTTTGTTGTTCCAAGGTTGAACATATGACTCGACCATCAGAGCTATTCCTGACACAGTCTCCTGAGAACCCAGTGTGAGTCTGTTTGGTCACGTTCCGAAAAACTGTTAATTTGAACACTGGCGTGCGTTACAGAAGGCAGTGTTGTCTGCCCACTGCCACTTATCTCTGACCCTATTAACTTTGTCCACTAAAGCATCAACTATAAATCTATCTTGTGTTTCATTTTATTTGCCTGTTAATAACCAAATTTTTTTTCACCCTCGTCTTTTTAAACAATATTGTTTTTTTACCATAAAAATTGAAAAAATGCAACAAAAAGGTGTTTCTTTTTTTTATTACATTTCAGATTTCATTATATTGTATCTAAAATGACCTCCAAAAACAATTTAAAAACCATACAAAATAGAGCTAATAGTTTCGCTAAAGTTTCAAAAAAGTGGCCGAAATAAGGCAATTACATTCTTTATTCAATGTTTACATTTTTATTGCTTCTCCGTGAAACATGGCATTTGTAAAGTATAACTAACCTTGAAATATTAAATACAAACAAACATTTACTATCACCTGTTTAATTGTGTTAAAAGTGACTTTTACAGGTTATTACAAACACATTGACTCTCAGCTGACTAAGCCAAGTATGTAATGGAGTATAGATAATTGGGTGTTAAAGGTGTTTGAACGCCAGCGAGGCAGAGCCTTGATGGAATTTCTAAATAAAAATAGGGCTATGTGTTAACCAGGGACGCTAAAAATGTCAATGTAAAATTTCAGCTCAATGAGTCCAGTAGTTTTACGTGATTGAGTAACACACACACACTGGACCACACATACCCACACACACGTTCACCCCCCTCCACAAACACAAGCTTACCATACCTCCCCTCACACACACACACACACACACACACAGGCGCACCAACACCCAACACACACACACTGGCCCACCCATACCCACACACACGCTCACCCCCAACCCCACAAACACAAGCTTACCATACCTCCCCTCCCACACACATACACACACACACACACACACACACACTGGCCCACCCATACCCACACACACGCTAACCCCCCTCACAAACACAAGCTTACCATACCTCCCCTCCCACCCACACCCAACACACACACACACACACACACACACTGGCCCACCCATACCCACACACACACGCTCACCCCCTCCACAAACACAAGCTTACCATACCTACCCTCCCACACACACACACACACACAGGCGCACCCATACCCACCCACACAAACATACACACACACACACACACACAGGCTCACCCATACCCACACACACACGCTCACCCCCTCCACAAACACAAGCTTACCATACCTACCCTCCCTCACACACACACACAGGCGCACCCATACCCACCCACACAAACATACACACACACACACACACACACACACACACTGGCCCACCCATACCCACACACACACGCTCACCCCCTCCACAAACACAAGCTTACCATACCTACCCTCCCACACACACACACACACACACACACAGGCGCACCCATACCCACCCACAAAAACATACACACACACACACCAATCGTCTTGGCGAGCATTTCCTTCACAATTAAAAGGGATAACAGTGACAATATGCAATCCCGTCCCACGACCCTATTTATCACCACACAAAACCCGCGACCTGGCTGCATGCCCGCGTCGCTTATCTCGTGCCACCTTTATATGATTTCTTTCTTGGAAAGATTTAAGTTCACTTTGGTCACACGTGTATAATATGAGTCGGCATTTCGTTGCTTACTTTTATATTATGAAGTTTCCTGCGGAGGAAACACGTGTTGTTATGCTGAGGGTAGCGCCCATGACGTAGCTACTCTGTTACCTGTAACTCCCAAAATATAATGTATAGTTCACTCTATGGAAGCTACTTAGATGTAATACGTAAATACTCTGTTCTTGTAGGAATTACACAAACCAGTAATAGCCCCAGAGGAAGACAACATGCTGTCGAAACTCGTTTAACTGAGATTTAATGTTTTATTTTGAGATTGATTTAAAAACCAAATTCCAAACTCAGAAATACTGAGTATTGATTTAATTCATCATAACAATTCCAAAATACAGTAAACATTGAATTCATCCAAACACTGAAGTTATGTTCAGTCATGTTCAATATATTCCATACTCAAATACCTTACATATCTTGAAGAAACGGAAAATCAAGCCTCGTTCTTGAATATTTATTTAATGTTTTAAAAGTCACGAAAAATAAGTTTTAATTCCTTAACGCTGATTACTTGATTTTTCAAACAAATGAATTCTAGTAGAAAATTTTCGATCAAATCACATACAATTTTAACATTGAAAATACATTGCCCAACGTTTCGCCATCTAAACCATGTCTTCTTCAGAGAGGAAAAATTTTTATTAACACTATAACAATAAAATCATTATTCACAATTAATTTAATCTTACTAATAAGTTATCTACCTTAAAGCTAAAACTGCAATTATTTTGCACACGTCATTGCTTGTACATGCAAGGATTCTAGCCTAAATAAATAGAACATGAAAGTGTCCGTATTCCCTTAATATTTGTATCGGTTAATCTGTATTAATGTCTAAGTAAGCAGTAGCATGTCTAAGGCTTACGTGTACAAACAATGGCATTTGGAAAGTAATTACAATACTAACTAAAGGTAAACGTTTTTGTAGAAAGAGTAGAAATTGGGTTGAGATGGTCAGGCTAAACCCACCCAACAACCGCTCTAAACCCATTAACCCTTTTTTGACCCATTCGTTAAAAACTTCTTAAAATACTAGGAAAGGGTTATGGAAGGGTTTGAAAAGAAGATAATAATGGATAGGATAGAGTTAAAGCAATGGGGAAAGAAAGCGTAACGAATGGGGTTTATTCGTATAAATAATAATCTGGCCATCCCAACCCATTCTTTACTTATAAGATTAATATAAATTCTAAATGTATCGCCCTGAAGAAGAGCGAAAAATGTAGAAACGTTGTACAATGAATTTTCAATGTTAAATTTGTCTGTGGTTTGATCGAAACCTTTCTACTGGCCATTAATTATAGTAGACGTTAAAATATTGTATGAAATAAAATTATAACTGTTTCTTTTAACTAAGGAGATGGTCGTAAGAGTGAACAGTCATTGGTACCATGCTCTAGACAGATTCATTATAGTTTTCTTGGTCGGTCAGAACGCTGCCTCGTTCCAACTGCGAGTGTATTATACAAGTTCGAGGACGAATTGTCAACGAACGATTCACACACTGCCCACAGACAAACCGCAGACAATCTGAGGACAACGTTTGCAGGCGTGTCTGTCTAGCCAAACTGAGGTCACGCCAGTTTTATATAATTAGCATCGCGCTAAAACTATGAACATGTTCTGTTCAAACTTTCAGCAATGTAGATTTGAAAGCTTGTGTTTCTAATCATATTTTCAGTACCGTTTATCTTAGGGGATGTGTTTCCCTCTAATTTGAATCAGTCAAAGAAGGAAAGAGTTTGGTGTCCCCCGTCTGTCTTTTTTGTAGAGGTTTTTGTAGAGTCTGTCTGTAGGTGGGATATTGGATAGGGACTGGCAGAATGGAAGGGTGGTTACTTATGTGGACCATGACGGTTTTATGTATTATGAAAATAAAATCTAAAGCTCTATGAAAATATATTTAACAAATTATCTACAAAGTTCTTGGCTATTTTCAGATATTTGTTGGCAATTATAACTAATAATGTAGGCATAAACTTTCAAGTATTTTTCTATGTTGAGTTTTTCAAAGTTTTATGATCTTTGCAGCAACTGTTTTTAGATAGAATACTGTAAAAGGGCTGTTGGTGTTAATAAAAACAAGGTTTCATATGGGGGGAAGTAAATTTGGTGGAAACGAACTGTTTAGGGGTAATGCTAGGGGCGGTTAATTTTAATTCAAAGTTGACTGATTTTTAAAAATATGTGTTTTCACTGTACTTAAGAACTAAATAGTTCAGAAGCTAACAATTTAACACATTCAATGGGGAACGGAATTTACGGGGGAAGTGAATTTTTTTATAGAATACTCTTGTGGGAAACTATTGCAATCCAGTTGTAAATCCTGTTTTGCTGTATTTAGGGGTTGGCAATAGTTATGACCTTAAAAGATCATATACGAGTACTTTTCACGTACTTACCAAAACTCCAAATATCAAAGCTCAGAATAGAAGCAAGAGGTTTAGCGTATTTTTAATTTCGCTTTCATTACAATAGTATCCGTGCGATCGCTCGCGTGATTTTTTTTTATTTATAAAGAAGTTTAATGTTTTTAATTACTTTTAAATACATTTTCTGTGAAAACTACACGGAAATTAGTAGATCGGGGAATAATGTCTGAGTTAGAGCGTTATATAGTTATTCTGCTGACTCACAGAAACCAAAAGTTATAATGGAAGGGTTTTCGGAGTGCGGATGTCACTACAGAGTTACGTGTGAAGAGCAGAGACGAGGGAGCAGTTCCTCTATTTACATAGCTATATGGTGTGTATGAGTCACTACGAGTCACGAGAAATGTAAACCATGGCGTTGGCAAATCTGATTACCGCTCTGCAGGACGGTAAAGGAACAGAGATTAAGGCAAAGGCAGCAATCCATGGTAATAAGCCAAAGATAAAGGTTAGCCTAGACAACACCAAGTACCAACAGTGCAACAGATAACACGAGTACCAACAGTGGGACAGATAACACAAGTACCAACATTGTAATTCTTCTAACTATGCGTATACACCTGTACAGTTGCGACAATTTAACCGTGCACTTGGCCTTGAGAGATCGTAGTAGGTGAGAAGGGAGGTGAAGGGTCAGTATGATTACTTTCCTACAAACACTGTAAAAAAGCTGACTTGTATGCGACGGTCGATATTAGATAAATTAGTTTCGGTATGAAATAACAAACAATCTTGAAATATGTGTAGACATCGAATACAGAAGCTATTGATGTGTAGAACATCTATTCAGAAGTAGTACACGAGAGAGCGGGAGTGAGCAAGTGCACTGTTATTTTGGCCGTTACTGTATAAGTTCAGCAGTTTACAAAGTATTCTTCTTGCATTGGATACAATTTATTCCGGAAGAAACTCGCCTGACGGTTAACATTGGCTGTATTTAGTTAGCGTAAGCAGTTTGTAGCATCTGAGAAGCTCAGTGCTTTCTTCCTGGCACACACACGCGCCTGCACCATTAATTTTGCAGATGGGTCATTAAAGGACACCCAAAACAATGTGTGCACAAGAATAAACAAAATGGGTTCTAAAGATGTTGAAAAGGTATTGATTAAACTGATTTCATAATTGAAATTAAACTTCAATTGAAGAAAGGCGTACTTATGTCTCGGAATATATGTTTCCAACAAACGCTACCTAAAGTGTGCTTGAAAACGAAAAACTCAACCAAATACTAGTGGGTATTTACACAGCTGTAAATACTTGCACTTTCCTGTGGAAGGATGTTTCTGCCAAGAAAGGAACGCGGTAAACCTAAGGGGGTTGTCTCTTGTTTGTGCCGTACAAGAAGTTTTTCACTGAAAAAAAACAAACTTCTTCATCGCTGTACTTTACAAAACTAAAGCAAAACGAGAAAAAGTCCCTATATTTCAATAAAATCAATATTAATTACATAAAACTAATTTGATAATAAGCATCAAAACCACAAAATTTCAAAACCTATTTTCTTTCAACCTGTCTTAAAAAAGTATTGTAATTTATACCCGACCATTTTTCTATTTTACTGTATAGTTTGTGTGTCACTGGGTTATAATATAATAAAATAAACGGAATGTCACGCGAAATCGCATTTATCTGTTTTAAGAAGGTAGAATAAGTTTCGTGCTGGCGAAGGACGTTAATATTACACGACGTGGGCACGAAGTTTCAGCTTCTCTGAGCGGTTGTCACAACACGGAAATAACTTCTCATTATTCTACAACAAACAACTATGAAATTTCTACATTTCAAAATATTTTTATACGTTCTATAAATAAGAGAAAACTGGTTTAGAAAACATATTTCGAATGATATGTTTCAAATCAATTAATGTAATCCTAGATGCCGAGTCATCTGTACATTATTTTAAAAAACAGCTGATTTATATTCACGAACATGTGATGAACAGCAAGAACTGGAATAATGAAAATAACAGTTGGATTGTAGCAAACTCCTGTAGTTTTATGGTTTTCTTGATATGTTATTTTGTAACGGTATATCTGTCATAACATTATTATACTTGTAAAACAGCTGATTGCCATTTACGAACAGCTGATGAATAACTAGAACTAGAATAATGGAACTAACAGTAGGGTTATGGTAACCTCCTCAGTTTTATGGTTCTCTGGTTATGTTTTCTGTAACGGTATAACTGTCATAGCATTTTAAATTGTAAAACAGTTGATTTCAATTCACGAACAGCTGATGAACTGGAATAATGAACCTAACATTAGGATTAAGTTAATTAGAGCTTAGCTAGTGAGTAGTAGCGAAACACTGATGAAGGCGTCATCGTCTTCGAAAATAGTCTGTTTGTTTTAATAAACTGTATTTAAAAAATATATTTGAAGATGAGCGGATAAATAAAAAGTATTTTAGTACTAACAATTGAAAGTTTGAACAAGATATATATAGGGAGAGTGTGAACTAATAGAAGGAATTAAATAATAATAGTAAATATTGCTTCTGAGTCACGAATGTCTACAACGTGTGTAAGTTTGTGTTGCGTTTAGAAACTTTCAAAAGTAAAAGTAACAATTAGGCTCATTTAGTGCAGCCAAGAACTTGACACTACACTTTGGTAAACACAATGGCCGGCGAAGTCAGCTGTTTGCCACAAGTTCTCACGGCGCCTTCCGAGTGTCTGGTGTCACTTCCGCTACGAATCCATGGCAACGCAAATGGCAGCCACGCATTGTATATGCAACTTGTGCGATATGATCGCCGTCCAGTTATGCTTTGTTGCCGGCTTATAACGTTATGCAGACAGACCAGGAAGTCCCTGCGTTCGGCTCAAAGCTTTATGGCGCTCGTAAAAACACCATGTCCCGCAAGCATTTACGGCGCGAACTGTATTGTTGCTGGAAGAAAACTTAATGAATTCGAAAATATATTGTTTGTTCATTTACCTGCATAAATTTTGAAACGATTTTATGGTTCGGTATAAAATTTAAAACATTTCGATTGTTATAGTAAAATTATCACGGTGATGTTTTCGATCTGTGGTCAAATTAAAAACCCAAAGAAATCTGGGACTGGACAGGGTGGGAGAAATGTTCACGGCGTTAACACCCACACAGTACGCCCGGTTGCCATCCCTAAGAGAGGGTGCGATAACAAGTGCACTAAGAAACCATCCACGCCAGTGCTAGTTCCATCACTATATTCTAGAGCGCACTGTCGTCGCATCACCCAAATCAGTTGCCAAATCGAACCGCTAATGATTGATGCTCATTCCCTTGCATTTACCCCACTAACATATTACCGGTTGACCTCGCCTAGCCAACACCAATTCTCCCATGCCTTCTTTACTCCGGTTGTTGATAAAAAAAGGATATGCATTTTATCACCAACAATATAAAAATTCGATAAATGGATTTGATGAAAATTATAATTGGTAATGCGACAGTATAAACGTATTGAACATAGGGGGTATTGTAGAAATTAATGACAGTATAAAATCGTGGGCAATAATTTACGATTTTACACAAAAACTCGTAATTAAATAAGCTAACTCGAAATCAATTAATTATTTTCTAACGCGCCTTTAAATGCACGCTCATCATTATTATTGAGGATAACTATAGGTACTACAATACTAAACTCTCCTTTATAATAAAGGTACTACTATGCCTTTCATATCAAGTATATTATGTTGATATATCGATATTGAAACTAAATATCGGTGTGTCTAAAAAGTTTGTAAATAGTTTTGTTTTAACCAACGAAATTAAATGTAGTTATTTATTATTATTTTTTTTTTTAATTTAAAATAAATAAAACCTATTAACCACAAAAATTCTCAAGTACATCTCGATTGCAAAGCAATCATCTTCAGATGAAATTTCTTAAAGACTAAGTT
>JBAIZL010000005.1:135046684-135106684 GCA_036971475.1 Prosapia bicincta
TTGGCCTAGTGTCCTATATAGTAAATATACTTCGCCAGAAATGTTTTCCCTTATTATATTGAATTGTGACTCCTACAACCCCTTCTGTCTTACAAGACCCGCTAGTTCCAACTCTCACTTGAATGCCCTTCACCACCCCACGTTCTCTCCCCCCTGTCTCTCGGTGTGTGTGTGTGTGTGTGTGTGTGTGTGTGTGTGTGTGGGGCTGTCAGTCTCCCTGTGTGCGTGTGCGATCGTGTGTGAGTTTATCGTTACATTAGCAAATCTAACTTTTGTTGATCTAGCGTCCTATATAGTAAATATACTTCGCCAGAAATGTTTTCCCTTATTATATTGAATTGTGACTCCTACAACCCCTTCTGTCTTACAAGACCCACTAGTTCCAACTCTCACTTGAATGCCCTTCACCACCCCACGCTCTCTCCCCCCTGTGTCTCGGTGTGTGTGTGTGTGTGTGCCTGTCAGTTTCCCTGTGTGCGTGTGCGCTCGTGTGTGTGTTTATCGTTACATTAGCAAAACTAACTTTTGTTGGCCTAGCGTCCTATATAGTAAATATACTTCGCCAGAAATGTTTTCCCTTATTATATTGAATTGTAACTCCTACAACCCCTTCTGTCTCACAAGACCCACTAGTTCCAACTCTCACTTGAATACCCTTCACCACCCCTACGCTTATTTCACACAGTAACAAATAAGACTTTCAATTTCCCTATACGGCAGCACTTCTCCAAAACGTATTTCTTGTTATTATGCAAAGGTTATTAAATACGATCTGAGAAAAAAATTTCGTTAATAATAATTATATTTATCGACACTATTATTGTTAATAAACATAAAGAGGTTAAAAATAGCATTAAAACTTTCTCACGTCATCAAAGATACCGCCTAATTAATTATATTACAGAAAGCTTATAAATTAACTCTTAACAATATTAAAATTAATTATCCTAGAGATAGAGTCTGGCCTAGCTAATAAATGTTGACCTTCGTATAAATATATATAAGGAATAATAAACTTATACAGAAATAAATAAGAGAGAGAGAGAGAGAGAGAGAGAGAGAGAGAGAGAGAGTGTGCGCGTGTGTGTGTGTGTGTGAACGGAAGCAATGAGTATAGGTTTCAATTAATTTCATCTTAAATAATTGGTCCCCAGGTCTTCTTTAGCTTTGTATGGGAGAAGAGTTGTAAGATTGTTTTATTACCTCTTAGAAAACATTTTTAGCTCAACATTTCATTTTCCCTGACCAGAAAAAGGAAAAAATGTTACGAAAAAGGATACAAATATTAATATTTGTATTATTATTTATGTATATTTATCAATACCGTGTTAAAATTTTCAATCGACAATAAACTGCTTTTTATTCATTCATTTCAAGTTCAAATAGATTTTTTTTTAACTTATAGTGGACGACACTTGATGTTTTTCAATTTTTTTTTCAAATATTAACTCATATATTAATTTAATTAATCAATTTTATATATTAGAAAAACATTTTACAAAAGGAGCAAGTTATGCAATGTAGTCTCATTTGGGTTAAAAATAATAGCATATGATTTCATAAAACAGCTGATTTTATGTCATAGGTTATGTGGTAGAACAGCTGTTCTATCTCATAGGTTATGTTACTTTATTTATATTCTTTGTATTTATTTTATAAAAAATTGATTGTTTGTAAAAAGTAACTATTTTTTCCTGTGATGACCTAAGAAGTAATTAACTTTTTTTGTTTTTATTACTTGTTTCTATATATTATTATACCCCAAGCCAATCTTGAACTAAACTATTTAATTTCTAAACACCCCCCCCCCCCCCCCATGAACCAAGTCCATAAATGTATACAAAATAACGAAGCGGATTCGAAACTTTGAAAACCTCTTATATACACAAAATACATTATCGCAATAAAGTTCCAACTCCCCATTTATCCACTTTATGCTGCGGCTCTGGTTATATAAAAGTATATTCTAGCCATGATCCTCCCCTAATCCAATTCATAAAGCTGTGACCGTCCGCATCGGATAAATCGGCTGTTTGTAATTCAAGATGAAGCCGGCTGTGGATTAGAGCGTTGATGGCAATATAGGGTAATTGTGCGGTTGGGAAGTTCCCAGTTTTACTGGCTAGACTTACACTACTATGATAGTGTTTCTGGCAGAAGCATATTGCTCAAGGGTAAAAGGAGATTAATTACTGTATGAAATTTTATCCAAGACAACTCGTAGGGTTGCTCACCAAGCGAGCAATATTGCATTATCAAACGATCAAGTATGCTTAGAAATATTCAACGATGCTATATATTTCCCATCTTCCCAACCCCAAGGGGTTATTAAGCCCCCCATCCTTCGTACAAGGAGGTGTAAAGGATTGACATGTCTATGATCCCCGTAAAGACTAAGTCAATTTTGATAAACAACCCTCTCTACGCGGTATCATAATCCCTCCTATTTCTAGTAGCGGGGATCATTATCCGATCCATAGCCCCAGCTAATTCCCTCATATCATCAAACGATCAAGTATGCTTAGAAATATTTAACGATGGTGTATATTTCCCATCTTCCCAACCCCAAGGGGTTATTAAGCCCCATATCCTTCGTACAAGGAGGTGTAAAGGATTGACATGTCTATGATCCCCGTAAAGACTAGGTCAATTTTGATAAACAACCCTCTCTACGCGGTATCATAATCCCTCCTATTTCTAGTAACGGGGATTATTATCCGATCCATAGCCCCAGCTAATTCCCTCATATCATCAAACGATCAAGTATGCTTAGAAATATTTAACGATGCTATATATTTCCCATCTTCCCAACCCCAAGGGGTTATTAAGCCCCCCATCCTTCGTACAAGGAGGTGTAAAGGATTGACATGTCTATGATCCCCGTAAAGACTAGGTCAATTTTGATAAACAACCCCCTCTACGCGGTATCATAATCCCTCCTATTTCTAGTAACGGGGATTATTATCCGATCCATAGCCCCAGCTAATTCCCTCATATCATCAAACGATCAAGTATGCTTAGAAATATTTAACGATGCTATATATTTCCCATCTTCCCAACCCCAAGGGGTTATTAAGCCCCATATTCTTTGTACAAGGAGGTGTAAAGGATTGACATGTCTATGATCCCCGTAAAGACTAGGTCAATTCAGATAAATTACCCTCTCTACGCGGTATCATAATCCCCCCTATTTCTAGTAGCGGGGATCATTATCCGATCCATAGCCCCAGCTAATTCCCTCATATCATCAAACGATCAAGTATGCTTAGAAATATTTAACGATGCTGTATATTTCCCATCTTCCCCACCCCAAGGGGTTATTAAGCCCCCCATCCTTCGTACAAGGAGGTGTAAAGGATTGACATGTCTATGATCCCCGTAAAGACTAGGCCAATTCAGATGAACAACCCTCTCTACGCGGTACCATAATCCCCCTATTTCTAGTAACGGGGATCATTATATCCCATCCATAGCCCCAGCTAATTCCCTCATATCATCAAACGATCAAGTATGCTTAGAAATATTTAACGATGCTATATATTTCCCATCTTCCCAACCCCAAGGGGTTATTAAGCCCCATATCCTTCGTACAAGGAGGTGTAAAGGATTGACATGTCTATGATCCCCGTAAAGACTAGGTCAATTTTGATAAACAACCCTCTCTACGCAGTATCATAATCCCTCCTATTTCTAGTAACGGGGATCATTATCCGATCCATAGCCCCAGCTAATTCCCTCATATCATCAAACGATCAAGTATGCTTAGAAATATTTAACGATGCTGTATATTTCCCATCTTCCCAACCCCAATGGGGTTATTAAGCCCCCTATCCTTCGTACAAAGAGGTGTAAAGAATCTACTTGACTATTCAGATAATATGCCTCTCTACGTGGTGCTATAATGCCCCCTATTCCAGTAACAGGAGATCATTATATCCCATCCATAGCCTCAGCTAATTCCCTCATATCCACTATATTCTTCCCAAAGGGAGTGTAACACAATTTTCAGCTATTCCACTCCCAGAGGATCATTACATCCTTATAATGCTGCTTAAGTCTATTCGTTCTTTCTTAGACCCCTCTTTATAACCCCGATAGAGAGGTTTGCGCGACCCTATATACATAAAGGCATGTCCCCATTTCTATCCCCTACTGGAGGGATTTATGTCCTACTATATCCACAATCCTTTCCCTCGGGCGATGCAAGTCTCATGTGTAATCGTCCTTAAACTACAACAAAATCGAAAGTATTAATCATTGTAAATAAAACGATGGATAAAACTGAATGCGGCAATTTTGTGAATTACAGTAGTGTGTCACCAGAGGAACCGATTATTTTTAATTCCTACTATTAGTTCATACTCTCTTTACATATATATATATATATCTTGTTCAAATTTTCAGACGTTAGTAAAATACATTTTATTTATTTACTCCAGTTCAAATACATTTTTATAAAACTTGTAGTAGATGACACTTGATGTTAATACAGTTTTTTTTTCAAATATTAATTCAATTTAAATAATTAATTTTAGTTTTATATGGGAGAAAAACTTATCATAAAAGGGGCAAGGTATGCAACATAGTTATTTCGTCCCATTTGCTTAAAATGAGTGTTAACATATGATTTAATAAAACAGCTGATTTTATGTTATAGGTTATCTGGTAAAATAGCTATTTTAACGCATAGGTAATGTTACTTTATTTATATTAATTGTAATTATTTAACAAATGGTAATTAAAAATAAAATTTTTCATTGCTGTCCTAAGTATGAATTGACTTTAAAAATGTTTTGTTTATATGACTTGTTTACAATCTATTGAAGTGAAATTGTTGTTTTAATCTAATAAATATATATAAAGTGTTGTAAAATAGGAACGTAAACATGTGATAGGTGAATATCTTGAATCATGAACCATTTGCTGTATATACTAACACAAAATTAACATTTTGCTGTATCAAATTGCGTAACATTCCAGTTAGGTTAGGTGTGTCTAAAGTAAAAAAATCAAAATTAACTTTACCTCCCTAAGCTAGTCATATCGTCTTATTTTATGTTATTGCTAGGCTGAGGAAATGGAGACAATTCGTTCAATAAGGCAATCTGTTAGGACGTAGGAAATCTAATGTTTTTTTTAAAACAAGAAACCCATTACTAACGGCGACTCTGTAGCTATATTTTAATACAGTGGTGAAGTAAAGTAGTGTAACACAGAGCGTAATACATTATTCATAAATAATCCCTTTATAAGAGAGTGTTTTAACAGTGACATTATAAAAGAACAAATAAACACATACACAAAACTCACAAATTAATTATTTATTTATTCATCCGCGTTTCAATGACAAAGTCATCATCATCAGTGAGTGTTACTACAACAAACTCTAAATTACAACTCCAATTTTACTTTATGTAGTAAATTAAGCTCCATTGACTTGAGTGCCATATTTAAACAAATATTCTTTAAGCTTAGCTTGTAAGGTTATGTTAAAACAAATAAAAACATACAAAAAACTCACAAATTATTCATTTATTTACATTTCAATTATTTATAGTTGTAAGTTAGAGTTTGTAGTAGCAACACTCACTGATGATGACGACTTTGTCATTGAAACGCGTATGAGTAAATAAATGAATAATTTGTGAGTTTGTGTATGTATTTATTTGTATTTAACATAACCTCACAAGCTAAGCTAAAAGAATATTTGTATAGTGAGATTATATTTCATGACAATAATTAATGATTTTTGTGTGTTTAAAAACTCTTTTTTTCTTGTTTAAAATGTAATTTGAAATTAAATAAGTTAAAACGAAAAATCGGAGAAGTTTGTTAAATATTACCAGTTATTTTTTTCAAAATTTCAATATATATATATATATATATATATATACATATATATATATATATTATAGATACAAGATAAAAATAAATAAAAACAAAATACATTCATTTTTCACGTTCTTCCAATTGTTAAAACGCCGTGTCTAAAGTTCTAAGTTTTTCTCCTTAAACCCTTAGAAAAACGTTTTTTAAAAAGTTTCATAAACTGGCCTTTAGAGAGTACAAATGCAAGATAGCGGATGCGCTCGGAAAATAAAATTAAAACCAGATATGTGTCACGTAACAGGGCAATTAACCGACGCTAAGATTAGACATAACGAATCCTCCTGAAATGACGTCACGTGAGCCTACTTGTACTCTTTGACTGCCACTAAGACGCGTCATTAGCATTTTAAATACATCGCATTTCCTAGTTGCCAGATTTTTCTTGTTTTTATTAATCAGGGCAGTGACTAAGTTTGAAACATGTCGTGGGCATTGCCGTCCTGAAAGTGCGAAGCTCCTGTATAAGGATCAGACTTTGCTAACCCACATCCTTGCAAAGAATAAAACCTCTGATGGGATTTACTATTGCCAGGCAAAGCAAATATCTTATTGTCCCTCAGCATTATACCTTTTATATCTTGTACAAATATATGCAGTCTTACAATATATGTTTAGTCTACATTTTAGCATACAAACTCATCAATAAACATATTTACACTATTATTGATAAACAAATGTGCACACACTCACATTTAAAAACTCTCGTACGCGTTTCTACTTACGTCATCATCAGTGACACTACTATATAAATACAACTGCAACTAATCAAGCATTACATCTGTGACGTAGTGAAACACTGGTGGTGTTGATGAGAGTGACATAATTATTTAGGTTTATAATTGCGAGTTTTTGTACAATTATTTATTACTCACTTCAACTCACAAGCTAGCTCAAACAATACTTTTAGTTGTCCTGCGTATAAAATTAAATTTTTATTACACTTCTAATTGTACATAGCCATTAATATTTCTTGGAAGAAATAAAAGTTCGAAATGAAACAATAAAAATATTGGAATGAACCCAAATACCACAAAAATAATAAAAAATAACAAATAAAACTAGTTACTTAAGATTAAACCCTTATGCACATTTCTATGACCCTGTCATCATCATCAGAGGGTCTTATTACAAAATTACAATCTAGCAAACAAGAAGTTACAAACTAGAGTGATTCACACTCATAAGGGTTTAATCTTAAGTAACTTGTTTTATTTGTTATTTTTTTATTATTTTAGTGGCATTGGAGTTCTTTCCCATTTTCACTGCACCACTCTGCTTGATATTGTATATTCGAAATGAAACAGCCTGAAGTGGGGACCAAGAGGGCCTGGCTTTTTTAAGAAAAATAAGTTACGCGCGTCATCCTTCATTGGAAAAGTTGTAGTGCGCATGCGCCGTTTATAAATCTAACTATCAAGATTTACCAATAAACGAGTGTTATTAAAAACATTTTTTAGTTTTATTTGTGCCTGAAGTATTAGGAACATTGGTTAGTTGGCAAATTAAAATGTTAATAATATTTAAATCCATCATTTATAAAAGCTTCAGGACTATACCTTATAAATACAGTTGTTGCGTAGCGCTCCAAAGTAAAACAAAGTATGCATTCATGTAACTTAACTGATTTGGGGAAATATTACAACAGAGTTGATGCCCACTTGTTGTTGATGTCCTTAGCCACCCCTTAACGAAATGTTGGTTTCGCCACTGAGGTGAATAACCTAATATAGGTGTCTGTCGCTTAACTAGGAGGGTAATATGGAGGGGAGGGGGTTCCAGATAATCAGTGGAACTAAGAAAATTTTTGAAAACTTGAATACCTGCAAATTTTACTTTAGACTATTGTATTGCTTAAAATTACAGCAATGTTGCTAAGCTGTTTTGCTAAAACATTATATAAAATGCAATTTACAAATTCAATCACGCTAATAATTTGTATCGAAAAATGAAAAACATTATTTTTAACCTCTTATTTGTGTACATATAAGTAAATTATTTATAGTATCTGTTCATATCATACACAACTAGTTACTTATACACTATAGAGTGATAAGTTGGAGAAGATAGTGAACAATATTAACACTGGCTTTATTGAAACTATTCTAAACTACACAGATAATCAAAACACAGATGCTTAAACTACCAGAAACCATTTGGCACTCTTACAACACTCTACGCCGACTACGACACCCGTTACACAAGCACCCATTCATCAAACAAAACCTGTGATCACCACGTGGGCTGATGCGACTGGGGTGACGGTGGATTGGAGATCGGAATAAATTACGTCCCAAATAAACGTTATGCGTAATGAAGACTATAATAAACAAAACCTATCGTATAATTAGATCTACTGAAGGTCGCGTCTAGACGTCTCGCCAGTGTATTATCTCTTTAAAAACAGTAAAAATTCAGGTATATTATATAATAAAGGGGCGAGTCCCACGCGTTAATATAATTACTTTAAACGCTGCTTCACTAAAGTTGTAGGAGAAATACAAACATAATGCATACATAATGACTACACTACTGTTAAATTGCGTATATAGTGTACAGTAATAATAATTAGCTGCATAAAATGTAGGGAAGGAACGATACATAAAATTTTCGATTAGGATTTCTATTCTCAAAATTTTCTTTCTATTCTTGATTCTTTCAAGGCCTACATGATATTCTCTATGAATTTATTTAACATCTTGGCCATACGGTGAAGCCTTTTGAAAGTTACGTTTTAATGTAATAGGCTGCACAAGTAGGAATTTCTGAAAGCATGACAATCTTATCGGATAAAAGTAATGATTTATTTAAAATTACGAATGTGAACATCAGTTCACAATTACAATATAACTTCAGTAATAGGCAATACAGTTTGTGTAACTGGAGAAACTGGAACAACGTTTTCTTTGTGTTTTGTTTCGACATGGAGAGAGAGAGAGAGAGAGAGAGAGAGAGAGAGAGAGAGAGAGAGAGAGAGAGAGAATGTGAAGCCCTCCCGAGTGAGAGTGAGACAGCAGAGCGAGAAGAGCAATGAATAAAACGAACCAGTAAATGCTTCCGATCGTCTAGGTTGTTGCGTAATAAACAATAATAATATTTCCGTGATCTCAAACAGACATTTGCTTTAATCGTTTAATTCAATCATAGCAACTAATACTTAAATAAGGCATAGTTGACAATTAATTATATTACCTAAAAATTACACTTATTTTAACAGTTAAAAAAAGAAAAATCGGAATCGGCGCTTTAATCAATGGAGAATCGAGTATCGACGATAGCTCGATACCATTAGAATCGACGATTCCTGGAATCAGCGCTTTAAGCAATGGAGAATCGAGTATCGACGATAGCTCGATACCATTAGAATCGGCGCTTTAATCAATGGAGAATCGAGTATCGACGATAGCTCGATACCATTAGAATCAATGCTTTAATCAATGGAGAATCGAGTATCGACGATAGCTCGATACCATTAGAATCAATGCTTTAATCAATGGAGAATCGAGTATCGACGATTCCTGGAATCGGCGCTTTAATCAATGGAGAATCGAGTATCGACGATAGCTCGATACCATTAGAATCGGCGCTTTAATTAATGGAGAATCGAGTATCGACGATAGCTCGATACCATTAGAATCCTTATAAATGTAACCAACTGGTCAAACGCTAATAAGATGAACCTTCCATTGGTCGGCGTAAGTGATCAAAGATGCTACGTAGTCCCAGTATGAGGATGTTTAGCCTAGGCATAAGTGAAACGACAAATCTCTAATTTCTTCTACCTACCTATCTCCCTTAGAACAAACTTTCCTTACCCAACCCATTCCCTCGATCTTACACCACCTGAAACGTTTGGGATATGACGAAGGAGAGATTTTCCGTGACCCACCAACCACCATAGTCTAACTACAGGGACAAAATAACCCCGTGGATGCGAGTAGATCAAGTTTATACTCGAGTCTAACCGATGTGCGTTCGTTTTACTTGTATGCGTTTGTAAAACTTCGTAAATAACATAAAACCTTACAACTGATTCAGTACTGTTTATTTTAATATTTGATTTAATATATTTGTATAGCACTATGTTCCTTTAAACAACAGCAAGTAGTTGGTTTAAGTCTTCTTCGCATCCTTTTGCATTGCTTGCTTTATGTTTTCTTGGTTCGAAGCGGCTGATTCTTCATTCCATTGGTTATTACGTTTATATTGTGTCTTTTAGGAAACTAGACCCTACAACTCCTAGGGTTATTAAGTTTTAAGCTCTCTCTCCCTCTCTTCATCTCTCTCCCCCCTGTCTCTCGGTGTGTGTGTGTACTAGCGCGCGCGTTGTGCCTGTTTAGATGTTAGTCTGTGTTTGTGTGTGTGTGTGTGTGTGTGTGTGTGTGTGTGTGTGTTTATGGTTACATTAGCAAAACATTTTGTTGGCCTAGTGTCCTATATAGTAAATATACTTCGCCAGAAATGTTTTCCCTTATTATATTGAATTGTGACTCCTACAACCCCTTCTGTCTTACAAGACCCGCTAGTTCCAACTCTCACTTGAATGCCCTTCACCACCCCACGTTCTCTCCCCCCTGTCTCTCGGTGTGTGTGTGTGTGTGTGTGTGTGTGTGTGTGTGTGTGGGGCTGTCAGTCTCCCTGTGTGCGTGTGCGATCGTGTGTGAGTTTATCGTTACATTAGCAAATCTAACTTTTGTTGATCTAGCGTCCTATATAGTAAATATACTTCGCCAGAAATGTTTTCCCTTATTATATTGAATTGTGACTCCTACAACCCCTTCTGTCTTACAAGACCCACTAGTTCCAACTCTCACTTGAATGCCCTTCACCACCCCACGCTCTCTCCCCCCTGTGTCTCGGTGTGTGTGTGTGTGTGTGCCTGTCAGTTTCCCTGTGTGCGTGTGCGCTCGTGTGTGTGTTTATCGTTACATTAGCAAAACTAACTTTTGTTGGCCTAGCGTCCTATATAGTAAATATACTTCGCCAGAAATGTTTTCCCTTATTATATTGAATTGTAACTCCTACAACCCCTTCTGTCTCACAAGACCCACTAGTTCCAACTCTCACTTGAATACCCTTCACCACCCCTACGCTTATTTCACACAGTAACAAATAAGACTTTCAATTTCCCTATACGGCAGCACTTCTCCAAAACGTATTTCTTGTTATTATGCAAAGGTTATTAAATACGATCTGAGAAAAAAATTTCGTTAATAATAATTATATTTATCGACACTATTATTGTTAATAAACATAAAGAGGTTAAAAATAGCATTAAAACTTTCTCACGTCATCAAAGATACCGCCTAATTAATTATATTACAGAAAGCTTATAAATTAACTCTTAACAATATTAAAATTAATTATCCTAGAGATAGAGTCTGGCCTAGCTAATAAATGTTGACCTTCGTATAAATATATATAAGGAATAATAAACTTATACAGAAATAAATAAGAGAGAGAGAGAGAGAGAGAGAGAGAGAGAGAGAGAGAGTGTGCGCGTGTGTGTGTGTGTGTGAACGGAAGCAATGAGTATAGGTTTCAATTAATTTCATCTTAAATAATTGGTCCCCAGGTCTTCTTTAGCTTTGTATGGGAGAAGAGTTGTAAGATTGTTTTATTACCTCTTAGAAAACATTTTTAGCTCAACATTTCATTTTCCCTGACCAGAAAAAGGAAAAAATGTTACGAAAAAGGATACAAATATTAATATTTGTATTATTATTTATGTATATTTATCAATACCGTGTTAAAATTTTCAATCGACAATAAACTGCTTTTTATTCATTCATTTCAAGTTCAAATAGATTTTTTTTTAACTTATAGTGGACGACACTTGATGTTTTTCAATTTTTTTTTCAAATATTAACTCATATATTAATTTAATTAATCAATTTTATATATTAGAAAAACATTTTACAAAAGGAGCAAGTTATGCAATGTAGTCTCATTTGGGTTAAAAATAATAGCATATGATTTCATAAAACAGCTGATTTTATGTCATAGGTTATGTGGTAGAACAGCTGTTCTATCTCATAGGTTATGTTACTTTATTTATATTCTTTGTATTTATTTTATAAAAAATTGATTGTTTGTAAAAAGTAACTATTTTTTCCTGTGATGACCTAAGAAGTAATTAACTTTTTTTGTTTTTATTACTTGTTTCTATATATTATTATACCCCAAGCCAATCTTGAACTAAACTATTTAATTTCTAAACACCCCCCCCCCCCCCCCATGAACCAAGTCCATAAATGTATACAAAATAACGAAGCGGATTCGAAACTTTGAAAACCTCTTATATACACAAAATACATTATCGCAATAAAGTTCCAACTCCCCATTTATCCACTTTATGCTGCGGCTCTGGTTATATAAAAGTATATTCTAGCCATGATCCTCCCCTAATCCAATTCATAAAGCTGTGACCGTCCGCATCGGATAAATCGGCTGTTTGTAATTCAAGATGAAGCCGGCTGTGGATTAGAGCGTTGATGGCAATATAGGGTAATTGTGCGGTTGGGAAGTTCCCAGTTTTACTGGCTAGACTTACACTACTATGATAGTGTTTCTGGCAGAAGCATATTGCTCAAGGGTAAAAGGAGATTAATTACTGTATGAAATTTTATCCAAGACAACTCGTAGGGTTGCTCACCAAGCGAGCAATATTGCATTATCAAACGATCAAGTATGCTTAGAAATATTCAACGATGCTATATATTTCCCATCTTCCCAACCCCAAGGGGTTATTAAGCCCCCCATCCTTCGTACAAGGAGGTGTAAAGGATTGACATGTCTATGATCCCCGTAAAGACTAAGTCAATTTTGATAAACAACCCTCTCTACGCGGTATCATAATCCCTCCTATTTCTAGTAGCGGGGATCATTATCCGATCCATAGCCCCAGCTAATTCCCTCATATCATCAAACGATCAAGTATGCTTAGAAATATTTAACGATGGTGTATATTTCCCATCTTCCCAACCCCAAGGGGTTATTAAGCCCCATATCCTTCGTACAAGGAGGTGTAAAGGATTGACATGTCTATGATCCCCGTAAAGACTAGGTCAATTTTGATAAACAACCCTCTCTACGCGGTATCATAATCCCTCCTATTTCTAGTAACGGGGATTATTATCCGATCCATAGCCCCAGCTAATTCCCTCATATCATCAAACGATCAAGTATGCTTAGAAATATTTAACGATGCTATATATTTCCCATCTTCCCAACCCCAAGGGGTTATTAAGCCCCCCATCCTTCGTACAAGGAGGTGTAAAGGATTGACATGTCTATGATCCCCGTAAAGACTAGGTCAATTTTGATAAACAACCCCCTCTACGCGGTATCATAATCCCTCCTATTTCTAGTAACGGGGATTATTATCCGATCCATAGCCCCAGCTAATTCCCTCATATCATCAAACGATCAAGTATGCTTAGAAATATTTAACGATGCTATATATTTCCCATCTTCCCAACCCCAAGGGGTTATTAAGCCCCATATTCTTTGTACAAGGAGGTGTAAAGGATTGACATGTCTATGATCCCCGTAAAGACTAGGTCAATTCAGATAAATTACCCTCTCTACGCGGTATCATAATCCCCCCTATTTCTAGTAGCGGGGATCATTATCCGATCCATAGCCCCAGCTAATTCCCTCATATCATCAAACGATCAAGTATGCTTAGAAATATTTAACGATGCTGTATATTTCCCATCTTCCCCACCCCAAGGGGTTATTAAGCCCCCCATCCTTCGTACAAGGAGGTGTAAAGGATTGACATGTCTATGATCCCCGTAAAGACTAGGCCAATTCAGATGAACAACCCTCTCTACGCGGTACCATAATCCCCCTATTTCTAGTAACGGGGATCATTATATCCCATCCATAGCCCCAGCTAATTCCCTCATATCATCAAACGATCAAGTATGCTTAGAAATATTTAACGATGCTATATATTTCCCATCTTCCCAACCCCAAGGGGTTATTAAGCCCCATATCCTTCGTACAAGGAGGTGTAAAGGATTGACATGTCTATGATCCCCGTAAAGACTAGGTCAATTTTGATAAACAACCCTCTCTACGCAGTATCATAATCCCTCCTATTTCTAGTAACGGGGATCATTATCCGATCCATAGCCCCAGCTAATTCCCTCATATCATCAAACGATCAAGTATGCTTAGAAATATTTAACGATGCTGTATATTTCCCATCTTCCCAACCCCAATGGGGTTATTAAGCCCCCTATCCTTCGTACAAAGAGGTGTAAAGAATCTACTTGACTATTCAGATAATATGCCTCTCTACGTGGTGCTATAATGCCCCCTATTCCAGTAACAGGAGATCATTATATCCCATCCATAGCCTCAGCTAATTCCCTCATATCCACTATATTCTTCCCAAAGGGAGTGTAACACAATTTTCAGCTATTCCACTCCCAGAGGATCATTACATCCTTATAATGCTGCTTAAGTCTATTCGTTCTTTCTTAGACCCCTCTTTATAACCCCGATAGAGAGGTTTGCGCGACCCTATATACATAAAGGCATGTCCCCATTTCTATCCCCTACTGGAGGGATTTATGTCCTACTATATCCACAATCCTTTCCCTCGGGCGATGCAAGTCTCATGTGTAATCGTCCTTAAACTACAACAAAATCGAAAGTATTAATCATTGTAAATAAAACGATGGATAAAACTGAATGCGGCAATTTTGTGAATTACAGTAGTGTGTCACCAGAGGAACCGATTATTTTTAATTCCTACTATTAGTTCATACTCTCTTTACATATATATATATATATCTTGTTCAAATTTTCAGACGTTAGTAAAATACATTTTATTTATTTACTCCAGTTCAAATACATTTTTATAAAACTTGTAGTAGATGACACTTGATGTTAATACAGTTTTTTTTTCAAATATTAATTCAATTTAAATAATTAATTTTAGTTTTATATGGGAGAAAAACTTATCATAAAAGGGGCAAGGTATGCAACATAGTTATTTCGTCCCATTTGCTTAAAATGAGTGTTAACATATGATTTAATAAAACAGCTGATTTTATGTTATAGGTTATCTGGTAAAATAGCTATTTTAACGCATAGGTAATGTTACTTTATTTATATTAATTGTAATTATTTAACAAATGGTAATTAAAAATAAAATTTTTCATTGCTGTCCTAAGTATGAATTGACTTTAAAAATGTTTTGTTTATATGACTTGTTTACAATCTATTGAAGTGAAATTGTTGTTTTAATCTAATAAATATATATAAAGTGTTGTAAAATAGGAACGTAAACATGTGATAGGTGAATATCTTGAATCATGAACCATTTGCTGTATATACTAACACAAAATTAACATTTTGCTGTATCAAATTGCGTAACATTCCAGTTAGGTTAGGTGTGTCTAAAGTAAAAAAATCAAAATTAACTTTACCTCCCTAAGCTAGTCATATCGTCTTATTTTATGTTATTGCTAGGCTGAGGAAATGGAGACAATTCGTTCAATAAGGCAATCTGTTAGGACGTAGGAAATCTAATGTTTTTTTTAAAACAAGAAACCCATTACTAACGGCGACTCTGTAGCTATATTTTAATACAGTGGTGAAGTAAAGTAGTGTAACACAGAGCGTAATACATTATTCATAAATAATCCCTTTATAAGAGAGTGTTTTAACAGTGACATTATAAAAGAACAAATAAACACATACACAAAACTCACAAATTAATTATTTATTTATTCATCCGCGTTTCAATGACAAAGTCATCATCATCAGTGAGTGTTACTACAACAAACTCTAAATTACAACTCCAATTTTACTTTATGTAGTAAATTAAGCTCCATTGACTTGAGTGCCATATTTAAACAAATATTCTTTAAGCTTAGCTTGTAAGGTTATGTTAAAACAAATAAAAACATACAAAAAACTCACAAATTATTCATTTATTTACATTTCAATTATTTATAGTTGTAAGTTAGAGTTTGTAGTAGCAACACTCACTGATGATGACGACTTTGTCATTGAAACGCGTATGAGTAAATAAATGAATAATTTGTGAGTTTGTGTATGTATTTATTTGTATTTAACATAACCTCACAAGCTAAGCTAAAAGAATATTTGTATAGTGAGATTATATTTCATGACAATAATTAATGATTTTTGTGTGTTTAAAAACTCTTTTTTTCTTGTTTAAAATGTAATTTGAAATTAAATAAGTTAAAACGAAAAATCGGAGAAGTTTGTTAAATATTACCAGTTATTTTTTTCAAAATTTCAATATATATATATATATATATATATATACATATATATATATATATTATAGATACAAGATAAAAATAAATAAAAACAAAATACATTCATTTTTCACGTTCTTCCAATTGTTAAAACGCCGTGTCTAAAGTTCTAAGTTTTTCTCCTTAAACCCTTAGAAAAACGTTTTTTAAAAAGTTTCATAAACTGGCCTTTAGAGAGTACAAATGCAAGATAGCGGATGCGCTCGGAAAATAAAATTAAAACCAGATATGTGTCACGTAACAGGGCAATTAACCGACGCTAAGATTAGACATAACGAATCCTCCTGAAATGACGTCACGTGAGCCTACTTGTACTCTTTGACTGCCACTAAGACGCGTCATTAGCATTTTAAATACATCGCATTTCCTAGTTGCCAGATTTTTCTTGTTTTTATTAATCAGGGCAGTGACTAAGTTTGAAACATGTCGTGGGCATTGCCGTCCTGAAAGTGCGAAGCTCCTGTATAAGGATCAGACTTTGCTAACCCACATCCTTGCAAAGAATAAAACCTCTGATGGGATTTACTATTGCCAGGCAAAGCAAATATCTTATTGTCCCTCAGCATTATACCTTTTATATCTTGTACAAATATATGCAGTCTTACAATATATGTTTAGTCTACATTTTAGCATACAAACTCATCAATAAACATATTTACACTATTATTGATAAACAAATGTGCACACACTCACATTTAAAAACTCTCGTACGCGTTTCTACTTACGTCATCATCAGTGACACTACTATATAAATACAACTGCAACTAATCAAGCATTACATCTGTGACGTAGTGAAACACTGGTGGTGTTGATGAGAGTGACATAATTATTTAGGTTTATAATTGCGAGTTTTTGTACAATTATTTATTACTCACTTCAACTCACAAGCTAGCTCAAACAATACTTTTAGTTGTCCTGCGTATAAAATTAAATTTTTATTACACTTCTAATTGTACATAGCCATTAATATTTCTTGGAAGAAATAAAAGTTCGAAATGAAACAATAAAAATATTGGAATGAACCCAAATACCACAAAAATAATAAAAAATAACAAATAAAACTAGTTACTTAAGATTAAACCCTTATGCACATTTCTATGACCCTGTCATCATCATCAGAGGGTCTTATTACAAAATTACAATCTAGCAAACAAGAAGTTACAAACTAGAGTGATTCACACTCATAAGGGTTTAATCTTAAGTAACTTGTTTTATTTGTTATTTTTTTATTATTTTAGTGGCATTGGAGTTCTTTCCCATTTTCACTGCACCACTCTGCTTGATATTGTATATTCGAAATGAAACAGCCTGAAGTGGGGACCAAGAGGGCCTGGCTTTTTTAAGAAAAATAAGTTACGCGCGTCATCCTTCATTGGAAAAGTTGTAGTGCGCATGCGCCGTTTATAAATCTAACTATCAAGATTTACCAATAAACGAGTGTTATTAAAAACATTTTTTAGTTTTATTTGTGCCTGAAGTATTAGGAACATTGGTTAGTTGGCAAATTAAAATGTTAATAATATTTAAATCCATCATTTATAAAAGCTTCAGGACTATACCTTATAAATACAGTTGTTGCGTAGCGCTCCAAAGTAAAACAAAGTATGCATTCATGTAACTTAACTGATTTGGGGAAATATTACAACAGAGTTGATGCCCACTTGTTGTTGATGTCCTTAGCCACCCCTTAACGAAATGTTGGTTTCGCCACTGAGGTGAATAACCTAATATAGGTGTCTGTCGCTTAACTAGGAGGGTAATATGGAGGGGAGGGGGTTCCAGATAATCAGTGGAACTAAGAAAATTTTTGAAAACTTGAATACCTGCAAATTTTACTTTAGACTATTGTATTGCTTAAAATTACAGCAATGTTGCTAAGCTGTTTTGCTAAAACATTATATAAAATGCAATTTACAAATTCAATCACGCTAATAATTTGTATCGAAAAATGAAAAACATTATTTTTAACCTCTTATTTGTGTACATATAAGTAAATTATTTATAGTATCTGTTCATATCATACACAACTAGTTACTTATACACTATAGAGTGATAAGTTGGAGAAGATAGTGAACAATATTAACACTGGCTTTATTGAAACTATTCTAAACTACACAGATAATCAAAACACAGATGCTTAAACTACCAGAAACCATTTGGCACTCTTACAACACTCTACGCCGACTACGACACCCGTTACACAAGCACCCATTCATCAAACAAAACCTGTGATCACCACGTGGGCTGATGCGACTGGGGTGACGGTGGATTGGAGATCGGAATAAATTACGTCCCAAATAAACGTTATGCGTAATGAAGACTATAATAAACAAAACCTATCGTATAATTAGATCTACTGAAGGTCGCGTCTAGACGTCTCGCCAGTGTATTATCTCTTTAAAAACAGTAAAAATTCAGGTATATTATATAATAAAGGGGCGAGTCCCACGCGTTAATATAATTACTTTAAACGCTGCTTCACTAAAGTTGTAGGAGAAATACAAACATAATGCATACATAATGACTACACTACTGTTAAATTGCGTATATAGTGTACAGTAATAATAATTAGCTGCATAAAATGTAGGGAAGGAACGATACATAAAATTTTCGATTAGGATTTCTATTCTCAAAATTTTCTTTCTATTCTTGATTCTTTCAAGGCCTACATGATATTCTCTATGAATTTATTTAACATCTTGGCCATACGGTGAAGCCTTTTGAAAGTTACGTTTTAATGTAATAGGCTGCACAAGTAGGAATTTCTGAAAGCATGACAATCTTATCGGATAAAAGTAATGATTTATTTAAAATTACGAATGTGAACATCAGTTCACAATTACAATATAACTTCAGTAATAGGCAATACAGTTTGTGTAACTGGAGAAACTGGAACAACGTTTTCTTTGTGTTTTGTTTCGACATGGAGAGAGAGAGAGAGAGAGAGAGAGAGAGAGAGAGAGAGAGAGAGAGAGAGAGAGAATGTGAAGCCCTCCCGAGTGAGAGTGAGACAGCAGAGCGAGAAGAGCAATGAATAAAACGAACCAGTAAATGCTTCCGATCGTCTAGGTTGTTGCGTAATAAACAATAATAATATTTCCGTGATCTCAAACAGACATTTGCTTTAATCGTTTAATTCAATCATAGCAACTAATACTTAAATAAGGCATAGTTGACAATTAATTATATTACCTAAAAATTACACTTATTTTAACAGTTAAAAAAAGAAAAATCGGAATCGGCGCTTTAATCAATGGAGAATCGAGTATCGACGATAGCTCGATACCATTAGAATCGACGATTCCTGGAATCAGCGCTTTAAGCAATGGAGAATCGAGTATCGACGATAGCTCGATACCATTAGAATCGGCGCTTTAATCAATGGAGAATCGAGTATCGACGATAGCTCGATACCATTAGAATCAATGCTTTAATCAATGGAGAATCGAGTATCGACGATAGCTCGATACCATTAGAATCAATGCTTTAATCAATGGAGAATCGAGTATCGACGATTCCTGGAATCGGCGCTTTAATCAATGGAGAATCGAGTATCGACGATAGCTCGATACCATTAGAATCGGCGCTTTAATTAATGGAGAATCGAGTATCGACGATAGCTCGATACCATTAGAATCGGCGCTTTAATAAATGGAGAATCGAGTATCGACGATAGCTCGATACCATTAGAATCGGCGCTTTAATCAATGGAGAATCGAGTATCGACGATAGCTCGATACCATTAGAATCGGCGCTTTAATCAATGGAGAATCGAGTATCGACGATAACTCGATACCATTAGAATCAATGCTTTAATCAATGGAGAATCGAGTATCGACGATAGCTCGATACCATTAGAATCAATGCTTTAATCAATGGAGAATCGAGTATCGACGATAGCTCGATACCATTAGAATCAATGCTTTAATCAATGGAGAATCGAGTATCGACGATTCCTGGAATCGGCGCTTTAATCAATGGAGAATCGAGTATCGACGATAGCTCGATACCATTAGAATCGGCGCTTTAATTAATGGAGAATCGAGTATCGACGATAGCTCGATACCATTAGAATCGGCGCTTTAATCAATGGAGAATCGAGTATCGACGATAGCTCGATACCATTAGAATCGGCGCTTTAATCAATGGAGAATCGAGTATCGACGATAGCTCGATACCATTAGAATCGGCGCTTTAATCAATGGAGAATCGAGTATCGACGATAACTCGATACCATTAGAATCGGCGCTTTAATCAATGGAGAATCGAGTATCGACGATAGCTCGATACCATTAGAATCGACGCTTTAATCAATGGAGAATCGAGTATCGACGATAGCTCGATACCATTAGAATCGACGATTCCTGGAATCGGCGCTTTAAGCAATGGAGAATCGAGTATCGACGATAGCTCGATACCATTAGAATCGGCGCTTTAATCAATGGAGAATCGAGTATCGACGATAACTCGATACCATTAGAATCAATGCTTTAATCAATGGAGAATCGAGTATCGACGATAGCTCGATACCATTAGAATCAATGCTTTAATCAATGGAGAATCGAGTATCGACGATAGCTCGATACCATTAGAATCAATGCTTTAATCAATGGAGAATCGAGTATCGACGATTCCTGGAATCGGCGCTTTAATCAATGGAGAATCGAGTATCGACGATAGCTCGATACCATTAGAATCGGCGCTTTAATTAATGGAGAATCGAGTATCGACGATAGCTCGATACCATTAGAATCGGCGCTTTAATCAATGGAGAATCGAGTATCGACGATAGCTCGATACCATTAGAATCGGCGCTTTAATCAATGGAGAATCGAGTATCGACGATAGCTCGATACCATTAGAATCGGCGCTTTAATCAATGGAGAATCGAGTATCGACGATAACTCGATACCATTAGAATCGGCGCTTTAATCAATGGAGAATCGAGTATCGACGATAGCTCGATACCATTAGAATCGACGCTTTAATCAATGGAGAATCGAGTATCGACGATAGCTCGATACCATTAGAATCGACGATTCCTGGAATCGGCGCTTTAAGCAATGGAGAATCGAGTATCGACGATAGCTCGATACCATTAGAATCGGCGCTTTAATCAATGGAGAATCGAGTATCGACGATAACTCGATACCATTAGAATCGGCGCTTTAATCAATGGAGAATCGAGTATCGACGATAGCTCGATACCATTAGAATCGGCGCTTTAATCAATGGAGAATCGAGTATCGACGATAGCTCGATACCATTAGAATCGACGATTCCTGGAATCGGCGCTTTAATTAATGGAGAATCGAGTATCGACGATAGCTCGATACCATTACAACCGACGATTCCTGAAATCGGCGCTTTAATCAATGGAGAATCGAGTATCGACGATAGCTCGATACCATTAGAATCGACGATTCCTGGAATCGGCGCTATAATCAAGGGAGAATCGAGTATCGACTATAGCTCGATACCATTAGAATCGACGATTCCTGGAATCGACGCTTTAATCAATGGAGAATCGAGTATCGACGATAGCTCGATACCATTAGAATCGACGATTCCTGGAATCGAGAATCCCTAATAAAATACAACATTAACAGCACAGTGGTAAAATTTATTAGAGTAAAAATATTGGCAAAAATCCCCAATACCACAAAAATAATAAAAAGTAATTATTATTACAAGTGGCCAAAGATGAAACCCATATGAATATTTCGATGACCATGTCATCATCATCATCAGAGGGTCTTATTACAAAACTACAATCTAAAATACAATAATTTTATAATTTGTTTGTAAATTATTGTATTCTAGATTGTAGTTTTGTAATAGCGCCTTCAGATGATATGATAATAGAAACGTACATAAAGGCTTTACCTTAGGTAACTTGTAATTATACTAATTAATGTTATGTTTGTGGTATTGAGGTTTTTGCCAATATTTTAATTGTAAGTGTGTAAAAACAAAATAAATACAAGATTGTTGTAAACAAATTTTAAAATAAATAATATCAGCAAATTTTTAAAGCCAATTCCTACGTAGACCAGTGAAAAAAAGTTATTCTAGTTATGTTTTATTAAATAAATTATTACAATTACTATAAATAAAGAAACATAACCTATGTGTTAAAACAGCTGTTATACCACATAACATAAAATCAGCTGTTTTATGAAATCATACGTTATCAGTTATTTTAAACCAAATGAAACCAAAAAACTATATTGCATACCTTGCCCCTTTTGTGAAAAGTTTTCCTTCCATATAAAACTAAATTAATTAATTAAATATAATTAATAAATTAATCATTGAAAACGCTGTATTGGCATCAAGTGGCATCCAATACAAGTTTTAAAAAAATGTATTGGACTTGAGTAGATGAATAAAACGTATTTTATTATACATTGAAATTATGATTGAAAATTTGAAATATATATATATATATATATATATATATATATATATATATATACATATTAAAAACAACATAGGTTATTTAAATACAAGAATATTTATTAATTTATATTCAAAGCTTTTCGTTGGTAAAATGTACCAACATCGTGAGGAATAAAAAATACAATAAAGCAAGCTATAGGCCTAAAACATATGTTAAATTAGAAATAGAATTGTTGCTAAATTTATACAAATTGCCAAATTTATTTTGTTGCTGTAACATTATAGACATTGAATATAGTATCAAATTTAGAATGTATTTGTATTTGTTCTTTTATTAATTTGTTATTGTTATTGTATTTATATATTTCGAATGCTTCATATATATTCATTCTTAATCCCTTATCAATTTCTTTTATAAGTTTTATATTTTCAATGTTTGGAAATTGGTGCTTATTATTAATACATTAATATATCTAATTTTTTTTATCTAATAATTTTTTTTTTTATTAGATAATTATTTTCCTGAAGATGCTGGTACTATTTTATCGGCGAAAAGCTTTGAATAAATATATTCGTTAAAAGTATTCTTGTTTTTGAAATATTTTTAATTTATTAAATATATTACAAGAAAACATATCACCATATTTAATATACAACTATTGTATGTGTAGACATAATTGTGATTTCCTTACCGATAGTGATAAAGGTTTATACTTTTACAGATTTCCACTGTTGCCGTTCTTTTAAAAACGTTTAATTTGCCTAAACAATTTTCCAAACATCCAACTTTTAGTGCTAAAATTAGAAGGTATAAAGTAAGAAGAAACACAGAGTGGCGAGTAAAATCGGGTGGTTTATTAGAAGGCAGTATAAAGAAGATAAAGTATAGGCAAACAAATCGACAGCAATATCTTGCAGTCCGGGGGGCGAGCTCGGTTACATACGTTTTGGATTCTTGCCCAGGCATTCTTCGTTTACGCGCTCCAAAGCGTTTCCTCATTGTATTGTACCTTTTGAAAGTGCAAGTTTTTATTTAAGAAAATTAAAAAGTTCTAAATAATATAGTGGTCATGCGACATCCGAAATACATCACTAAACACTCTATATTTAACGAACAATAAAACAATGGGAGATTCGGGAATAAAGAAACTTTAAATCATGTTAAAAATATTCATTTTATTTCTCTAACCTTTCCGTAGATATTTTAAAAATAGTACTCAACGCAATAACTTTGAAATACCCTCTCCTTCACCATCATGCAAATTTCATTACGCCATTTCTACTCCACCATTTAGGTTTCCTTCCAAACATTCCTTTAGCTTAAATAGATATTTTATCACATTTTTAAACCTTTCTCCTAATATTTTCGGAGTGCTTCCTATCCCGATACAGCAAGAGGCATATCTTTAAGGTATATTGTTGAATAATATTCAGCAATATATCTAAATTTATTATATATTTTATTATATTATATATTACATTAAACATTAATATATTACTAGTTTTCCCTAATGTCTGTATGCAACTTGTTTCTTACATTATTTTCTACCTATCCTGGTATTTCTTACAAAGCTGGGATAAGGAATTATTTGAGAATATTCCTTACTATAAACATATTGGAAAACTCCCAAATACCATAAAAATAATAAAAAAATAAATAATATTACAAGTTTTTGTTGTATTGTGGTGTTTTTAATATTTCTATTATATTAAATTTTACCACTGTCCCCTTGATACTGTATATGGTTATATTTGGTTGATTGTTTTATATATATTTCTGTAACTTGATCGTCTTTTGTTATGTATATTCTTCACAAGTCTTCGTTTATCAGTTCTATTCCACCATTCTTTCGTTTTTACAGCGTTTACTCTGATAGCTTTCTGGAAACACTACCAGAATGCGTCCTCTTCACATGACACGACATTGCTGTAGATTTTCATTGTTGCGCTCGCTATGGTCTAACACTACCGGTTTTATTATTTCCATAATTTTTGTTCTGCCAATTGTGGCATTTTCTTCAACAATCAAAGCATGTTCGTATCAGCTGTTATATTAGTCTTACAATCCAGGCCAACGCATTAGGATATTTTATTATTTAGACTCCAAACGCAATAGAGAGCATCGTAGCGTACTTATAAATAATAAACAGTTATAAACTCTTACTAAAAATATTTGCACAGCCTTTATGTACATTTCGCTAAACTTTACCATCATCAAAAGAATTTATTTGTAATCTTCTTATGATTTTATAGCGAAATGTACATAAAGGTCGTGTAAATATATGTGGCAAGTGTTTATAATTGTTTATAAATTATTTAAAACGACACAAATCTCGCAGCAGGAGGAAGAAAACATTTCACGTTAACAGTCTTCACCCCATTTTGTAAGGGATTCTCTTAACTGTAGCCAACTTACTTTGTAATCAACTTTTGCAATTGAATACGACAAATCTTCTTCCTTATTGCTTTCATCCTATAGATCCAAACATGCTCTCCAAGATATGGTAAATTTATTTACTTTTGCCACCCAAAATTAACTAAGACTTTCACAAACAAAATATCTTTGTGTTCCTGTCTATTTGGAGAACTAGAATTGAATTAAAATTAGAAAGGTATTTGGAGGCCAACAAGGTATAAGGACTGGGATCAACACGTGATTCGTCACTTTCTCATAGGCTTAATTGGTATATTTCTGTTCACATCTCACACTGGAGACCTACCATGGCGACATTTGTTGACCATGGCAACGAGGTGAATAACCCTCTAAAAAACATTTCAAAACTGTCTAATACAACTGTAATGGATTCCACCAGTCTCTGATAAGACATGAGTTTCTTTGAGCTTTGCTGACAAAATACCTTTTTAATTTTAATTGTACTACATTCGTCTTTATAAATTACCATTTAAATTGCGTGTTTTAATATCTTTATGTATGCATTTAATTAGAAATATTTCTGAATACAAAAAGGCTAAGTTATTAACAATACTGTGATTGTGTACGACCAGCCCCGCTCAGAGAGGGGGTAAGGAGGGCAATGCCCAAGGGCCCGGACTCCAGAGGATCTCGACCGGGTTGGTGTTTTTACTGCAGAAATAATTACCCGTGTAGCACGATCCATTAAAGAGATAAAAACATACCAATAAAGTATAAAAAGTACAATTGTTCAAGCTTTTAATGGCAACGTAATAGTCATTAAATGAAATGCTCTATTCACACAAAATGCAATGTCTTAGTTGCTGTAAACGATCGGCAGTTTATTTCAATAAAACTAAACCTACGCAGATTAGATTCAGTTGGTTTTAACACGGAAACAATAATTTATTTATAATGTCATGCAATATACAGAATTGTATAAGTATAGGCCTATGTTGGAAGTAATGAAGGGGCCTGTACCTATGTTTGCCAGGGGACAGTACTCATGTTTGTCCAGGGGCCCGTACTCGGATTTGCCAAGGGGCCCGTACTCTCGTTTGTACAGAGGTCCGTACTCATGTTTGCCTAGGGGCCCGTACTCGTGCTTGCAAGGGGCCCTTACTCGTATTTTCCAGGGGCCCGTACTCATGTTTGCCCAGGGGCCCGTACTCGTGTTTGTCCAAGGGTCCGTACTCATGTTTGCCCAGGGGCCCGGACTCGTGTTTGTCCAAGGGGCCGTACTCGTATTTTCCAGGGGCCCGTACTCGTGCTTGCCAAGGGGCCCGTACTCGTATTTTCCAGGGGCCCGTACTCATGTTTGCACAGGGGCCCGTACTCATGTTTGCCCAGGGGCCCGAAATTTCTCTGGGCGAACCTAAGTACGACATTAGTCCTATGAAAAAGCCTGGAGAATGTTTGGAATCACAGAATTGAATCCAGCTAAAATTTAAAGCAAATATGCTGTAATTGTACTCATAAAAAGTAACTTATATGATGTATTAAATTTTTTACTGATGAAACGTAAAAAGTTATATTCCAATATTCCCTAAATTGATTGCCCTATATTTTGAATTTACCTTAAGTATTAATCTAAAGGGTTTAATTTTGTGTTTGTAAATTTTAGTGTAATTTTATCCTAACAGCAAGTATTACTGGTATCACCTACAAAGGCCAAGAAAGACTTGTGACTTTAGTTAGAGTTAAGGCAGGGACAATACAACCCTTGGTAGAATGACCTTGCTATTACGTATGCACGATACCTACTCTTTATCAGGGTCATGAGTCAGTAACAGCCACTCGTAGTAACACGGATAAGGAGGGTAAGATATATACATAGGTCGTAATGACGTAAGAAGGATAGAAAGTGACAAAAGTAAAGATTCCCTGGCACTGGCAACAAGGGAAGATTATAGCACTGCGTGGGTGTCGTGCTGCGTGGGAAGATATGTTCTCGACCGGCGTGAAGGGTTGCATGTCCACTTGCTGTATGGATGCTGTCAGTAAGAATCTCATTTTAGAGTCAAGACAAAAACCTCTAGTATACAAAATATGGCCACGTTTATAATCAGCATTTTTACTAATAAGGCTTGCTATAGCCTTACACGGTTTATAAAATAACTGTTAGATCTATTTTAAGGTTATATTCCTTTTCAATATTTAGATTGTTAACTAAATGGAATATTTATTTTTTGCTTTATTTTACATGCCTGAAGAGAATCAATTGGGTTTCCTCCCTTGTGTGAATAAAACGTTATAATTAATTACATACGATGTAAGGTAAGGTTTGGATTTAAGTTCTGTTAAATGCACCCTAACCTCTATTAAAACTATTATTTTTCACAATAAGTAATTGTAAAATAGTACGTCTTTTTTCGTTTATAAAATATGAAAGCTATAGAATTCAAACTACGTCACAAATTACCCTACAAAAGGCAGAATTTAGCCAGGAATTTGTAAAAGTAAAATTAAAATGGATTAAAACGTAAAGCCCTGAAAACGAAGCAGGGAAAAGTTTCCTGTATTTGCGTAAAATAAAAAAAATAAATTTTAAATTCAAAACAAATAAATTTTTTTTTAAAACAATTTCTACTAACGTCAAAGAAAATTTATTTTAGTAACTTTTTATTAAATAATTACAGTTATAAATGAAGTAACAAAACCTATGCGTTAAAACAACTGTTCTATCACATAACCTATAACATAAAATCAGCTGTTTTATGAAATCATATATTATCACATTAATTTAAAACAAGTAACTATATTGCATACCTTGCCCCTTTTGTGAAAAGTTTTCCTCACATATAAAACTAAAATTAACTCATTAAATTTAATTTATGAATCAATATTTGAAAAAACTGTATTAACATCAACTGCCATCCGCTACACGTTTGAAAAAAAAATGTATTTGAACCTGAGTGGATGAATAAAAATATTTTTTTCAAGATTGAAATTTTGAACGAAATATATATATATATATATATATATATATATATATGAGAGTGTGAACTAATAGAAGAAATTGAAAAAAATAAATTTTTAGATAAATTTAAATACTCGTATAAGCTATATTTTTTATTCTTAAAATTCATGTTTCGATTGAAATAACTAAAAATTAATACATTCCGTATTTAGTTGAACCAATTAAAGTGATATTTATCCTTAATATATATATATATATAAAGATAAATATAAAAGAATAATATTGCTGACCGCTAAAACAACCCACGAACCTTCCTTCCTTGAAGACAGATGTAACTTGAGTATTTAAGGGCAAAGAGTGTATATAGGCTGTAGTTATGGACAGTTTGCCCACATTGTCCAAACAAACAGATCTAAAAATAAGTAATTTCCTTGAAGGCCTACATCACCGCATACCTCCGAAGTAGCTTCGATGTGTTAGCGTCATCCTCGTAAAGCGTTGAGTAAACATCGTAATCTCGCAAGAATGCTCTGGCCCCTAAAATTGTGTAATTCAATATCTATGGCACTATTTTCACAAACAAATCAAATTACAAAAAAATAATAAAAGATTTTGTGACCGTACAAACACAATCCAGCGCAACATGTTTAATAGTTACTAATATAAGTAGCACGGCTAGATTGCAGAGGGTAACCAGATGGGATATCAGGATAACCCCCCCCCAAAAAAAAATTTCTGACGTAAAAAATGTCCACAAGACATTTAAGAACTAAAAGTGCTAGATAGTCAATTATTCTTTACGTTAGAAGTTAGTTTTTTATAGAGGGTGGGCAATAGAGAGTTTGTAATAAAGGGTTTTCAATAAAAATTTATTTTTAATCACTCTTAAGTAAACACTACCCTAATACTTTTGAGTTTATTCAAATCGTGATTATTTATGAATTCAATATTTTTAAAAATTTAACTTTTTTTTTTAATGAATTTATTTCTATTTTACCTTGGTTTTAGAAAGTATTTTTGTTTTTATAAATTAGAATTATATCCTCCCCTTAAACGTTTTTAAAGGATATTTTTATACAGTTCCAATTTTACAGAATTCAAGTATTACATACTGTAAATATAATTAGTGTAGGTGACGTCAAATGGATACAAAAAATTTCAGAAAAGCATATTTTACAAAATATAACAACTTTGTTTTGATTGTAAAAAAGATTTACTGAAGGGATGTAAACAAGAGATTTGATCAATGTACCAAAGCTCTTCAATACATTTATCCTATACCTGTATTCTATCCTTACATCATACATTTATATTTATGTTTTGGAAATATATAACCAAAGAGGGCCACGGTGACAAGATGCTTTGTTTAACCATTGGCCGGACTCCCGAGACCTGCCAAGCCCTAGTGGACCATGTAGAGTCCATACGCACGCTGGTATCCCTTCTGAGAACGAAGACATCAGGATGTTTTGTCTACGCATCAATCTATCTAGAGTTTTTATTGGATAATTCGATGATAGTGAAATGAAACAGAATGGAGTCAAGGATGAAAGGACCTGCCAGAGTAACAGGATCCAAATATCTGTACCCGTCTCTGCAAAGTATCAGTTACTCTGTGACGAAGATCGATTTATAAGTGACAGAATCAAGTGTGAACTTGACATATCGTATATTAATTTGTGGGTCTGGCAAATGTCTTGTCTGCTAAGCGTTCAACAATTGCTTGTCTTCGCTTCAGCTGTCGACCTTGACCATACGTTTAGTTACATATTGATGACGAAATAACTGATGTCGTTAACCAAAACTGCTGTTAAATTATCATCAATATTATAGTAAGTACAATATAACCTGTCTTATAGCCCAGGGAGGTTCGGACGTGCTAAATCACTTGCAGGATAATGAGTCACATATTAGTAAATTAATTTCCATACCCCAAAAATCATTTCCTAATTTTTATCGAATATTTGAAAAGTACCCTACGTAAAAATAAAAAAGAACGATACCAAACACGACATAATTTGGTAAAAAAAATTATGTGCAGTAACAATTATAAAATCATAAATGTAACAATTTTATATTTTCTCATACTTTTCCGCACTTTTCAAATATTTCGAAATTATTATTATGGTAAGACAGTTAGTTTAGTGCTAGTAGGTGACTTATTAAGGAAACAGTTGCAAGTGATAAGACACGTGCGAGCCATCCCGGATCTACAAGACAGGTTAGATCATACTGTCTACAATATTCATAATATTTTCATAAGTGTGTTTTAAGCCCCTAGATAGTAAAAGCATTACTAAATGAATAATTAAGCTGAAATGGAATAAATATGGACTATTTAAGCGTAGTGCCGGCTACATTACCCTGTATATTACAAACTTCTGCCTTCAAAGTCATTACCCTTTTGTTATTAAAATTGACGTTTTTTAATGTTATATAGTTTTGTACATCATTATTATTATTTTAATAATGATTATAAGTCTATACTTAGTAATTACAATGGTTTATAATAACTAGTTTTAAAGAGAACACTTTTCATATCATGCTCAACGTTTCGATACCACTATTGTGTCTTCCTCAGAAGCCTAACAATATTAAATACCATATAAAATGCACTAGTTATTGCACAATTTTACAATAGTGTAACACGGTCTTCTTATGTTTGTCTATTCTGTCTACTATAAAGTGTTTAGGTTAGGTTAGATTGGAATATTGCATGTTTGCATATTGTTAGCGTGCAACAGTGTTCTCCATAAAGACGTTTTACTAATTTATATCGGTAAAACTTAAGTTGAACTCGTGATTTTAATAGTTTCCATTAGTTTTATTGTTAGGTTATGTTTTTTTTTAAATTTTAAATCTTTGGGGATTCATACAAATATCTTTGGGTGAGTCAAATGAAGTCTTCTTCGCCAGGTAAAATATGTCTTCATTGTAACATCACACGATGCTGAGTACAATGTAATTACGACCAGATGGAATTTGGAGTAACAAATTGAAGTAAAATTAACAAACTGAAGAGAGTTACATCGAGATGATCCTTCAGGACCGAAGAGGTTAGGAGAGAGACCTGGTTACGGGGACGAAGAACCTGAAAGAACGAAACTGGAACCGGAATGATCAGTTAAAAGAAGCTAGATAAAAAGTTATTGTTCCATTTTGTCTAATATTATTTTAATATTGTAACTAATGGTATATTTACTGTTAAATATTTCTTTTATCCTTCATTTGCCCTTTTCTGCTTTATTTTTATAATTACCATATTAGGAAATTCGTTTTAACAAGCAGTCAAGGTTGAAATTATAAGAATACTCATAAACGTCAAAACAAGATACACCTATAAAGGACGAGCAATCAATTTTACAGCTGATTGCTTTACAGTGTTGCCAGACTTTGCAATACTATTTAACTATTCACTCACTGTTTAGCATAGCATAACGTTTTGCAACTTTGAACTCTATTAATGTATCCTAATCACAGATGTTTACTAGTGTCTGGGACGCAGCTAATTCTATATATAACACTTTTAGCAGTAGTAAATAATAAATAAATAAAATTACTACTTACGAATGTAAAAGGAATTTCAATCAACTTACCTGAAACAAATTATGCCCATTAATTAAACGAACAGTAATACGTTTACAAAATATAAAATGCTAAGTTATAACTTATTATACTAACTGTATAAACTATTTAACATTATATGTAATATAAAATTTTATATATATATATATATATATATATATATATATATATATATATATATATATATATGATGATGATGAATAGTTATAATCTGGAGTACATCCGTTCATTCTGCAGTGCATAAAATCACAGTTCCGACGTTTCGCTAGAATCTCATCCAACACTGACGAGGTGAACCCAACAACAGTTGAAGAGCGAGTGAAGAGCGCAGACTTAACTGCCTCGACTAGTTAAGCTTTTAATAGTTTTTTCCCATCTGTTTTAATCAAGCCCTTCTTAGCATGCACATAAAGTACAAAACCAGCATATTTATATTCCTTGGTAGGTATGGAAAATATTTTATTAGGCTGCGTTTAAACTGTTTTACGTCTTAAATCAGATGTTTCGGTCGATTTTTGCACTTTAATACAAAAATTAGCAAAATCCTTTCCATTAGTTCATAATTCATTTACAATGTAGAAGAAAAAAAACTGACCATAATTCAAATGAGTTTTTAAATCCATTTTTATTCTCTCATATAACAAATAATATTTAAAAAATTTCCTATTTCGGGCAACCAAGAAAAAATTATTTACTTTTTATTAAATAATAACAATTAATATAAACACAGTAACAAAATCTATTCGTTAAAACAGCTGTTCTACTACATAACCTATAACATAAAATCAGCTGTTTTATGAAATCATTTGTTATCACTTATTTCAAGCCAAAGGGGACGAAATAACTATATTGCATACTTTGTTCTTTTTGTGATACGTTTTTCTCCCAAATTAAACTCAAATTAATTCATTAAATTTAATTAAAGAAAAAATATTTGAAAAACTATTAACATCAAGTGTCATCCACTACAAGTTTTAAAAAAATGTTCTTGAACTTGATGGATGAATAAAATGTATTTCATTAACAACTGAATATATATATATATATAAGGACAGTGTGAACTACTAATAGTAGGGATTGATAGTGTCATCCACTACAAGTCTAAACAAATGTATTTGAACTTGAGTGGATGAATAAAAAGTATTTTATAACCGATTGAACGTTTGAACAATAGGCCTATATATGAAGAAGGAACAAGATGTGAACTAATAGAAGGAATTGAAAAATTAGTGGGCACTTATATTATGAAACTCTATACTGGTTATGTCAAGTCTCTTACAGTTCACTTGATAAACCATTCAGAATATCCACTTTTATTGGTAGAAACGATTCCATAGTAGATATAGGTTACACTATTTATTGATTTTTTTCCCCGTAAAATTCTCCTCATAATAAATCACCGGCCTTAATATATCGACGCTTACGCAAAATAACTTTTAGAGACACTTCCTTTTGATGAAACAGAATTAAAATGTATGACAGGAAATAGTCTACTGCGGAAGCATCAGCTGTTTAGGTCACTGACTGTTAAATGCTATTTGGTCACAGAGTAGCTAATCACTTAGTGAAGAAGTAAATCTACTAGAAAATATTGAAGTGAATATTTCTTAAAGCTGGTTTTGACTATGTTTTGACGGGAGAAAAATCATCTCAAACGTCAAGCTTCATGCGTCACCAGAATCCCTTCATATTATAGCTTCAATTAAATAACATATGATTTCATACAATAGCTGATTTCATTTATAGGTTATGTTGTGGAACAGCTGTTTTAACGTGTAGGTTATGTTACTTTATTTATAGTAGATTATTAAGTTGAAAATTATTATTAAATATTAATTTTACAATTAAATTATACAATTATAAATAATTTAAATTATACAATTAAATCATTATAATAAGTTGTCTATTTTTTTCTAATTATTAAACTGAAAACCTTGGATGCATCTGACAATTTTTACATAAATTAAATTAGTAAAATAAAATTTATATTCAGTAAGTTTTTCAACATGTAGTAAAGGCTTTGTATTAACTGCATTCCTTTATTACTAACCCCAATAAACTAGGTTCTATTAGAACCTGTATCAAGTGCATTCCTCTAATGAAGATAATGTATTCTCTTACGTTTGCCACGCCCACGAAAATAACTTTTTTAATTTACTGGCGACTAAAATAATTAATAAACTTTAATTATAAATAAATAAATAAAACCTCTTTAGCTACTCCTTTAGTTAGTCTTTTAGTAACATCCTCTGAAGATGATTGCTTTGCAATAGAAGTGTACATCAAGATATAAATAAAAACATCACAATAACACCACATGGATACAGCACCACAATAATAGACAACCTATGGTAGAAAATTACAAAAAAAAAACACTAAAATTATTACTACAGACAGAGAAAACAAATACATCACATTACCATACATAAACGAAACAACAAACCAAATAGCCCACAAATTTCAAAAAATAGAATACAAAATAGCATACAAAACTAATAACAAGTTTCAATACAAAATACAACACGACACCAACAACAAAGATAAACTACAAGCACCAGGCGTATACAAACTAAACTGCGACAAATGTAACAAATTCTAAATTGGACAAACAGGTCACAGCTTTCAACAAAGAGTCGAGGAACACAAACAGAACACCAACTCAGCATTTTACAATCACATAAAAGAAACAGGACACAAATACACAGACATTTACCATAACCTAGAAATCCTACACATCAACAAAAAAGGACCACATCTCAACACACTAGAACAATATGAAATTTACAGACACACAAAAACACAAAGTACAAACATATTAAACGAACAAACACAATAAAAATCACACATACTCTTTGATACTATCGAAAACCTACCTTTAAAACCGTCACCGCTTGACCCAACATCTCCAAGCAGAAGACACTGATGAAGATCGGCACATAGCGATCGAAAACGTTCTGTCTCAGTAAGTTTTAACAAATTTATAAAATTTAAAGTCATAAACTAAATAAATTCGGAGGTAATTAATAAATAAAAACGTTTTTGTGGTTATATATATTTATAATTAAAAATTACACCACAGTTGTTCCAAGTTAGTATAACTAATAAACTTGATAAAAAGATTTTTTTATTCTAGTTAAAACTGTGACAACGCACAGATGGTTCAATTAATAAAAGCGCCTTCTTTAGCAAGAGGTAATCAGCTGTTAATTAGGACCACGACTCGGTAAGTGGAATGAACACACGTTCCCGTGCTGAATAGAGACGTATCGGCATCTAACTTGCTTCGACTTAGTATCGTAATTGTATACGACCCCTAATCACCGACAAATTATGACTATTTATATTGATGGCGTTTCACTTCTTTGTAACATTTAATATTCTGTCCAGTTTTATAGAACAGGGTTGTCCAACTGGCGGCCCACCGGCCAATTCTGTGCGGCCTGCCAACAGTTTTTTCAAACTTAAAAAGAAATAGTCATTTAATAAAGTTATACAAAATTTGAATCAGTGTCACTGTCAGTTGTCGCCATCTAATTGCCTCAAAATTCACCATTTTGGATCTAATTCTGAAACAGGTTTCCTTCCGGACAGTAATTTTAATTCCATCCCAAATGGTAAATAGATTGGTGTGGTACACATATTGGTGTGGCCCACGGTTTGGTCCAGATTGATGTTCACCCACCTTCCCACACCTTTGTAAGTTAGACAGCTCTGTTATGGAAGAACATTTTCCTTGAAATAACTGGCAGATCAAGAAGTATCGAGGGCCTTTTGACCACGTTAACGCTGCACATTAGTTGCTATACTTTGATTTAAAGTAGAATAGGTATGGGTCTGTGGCAGGGTAGGGGTGCGATGTTGTCAGTTCGAACGCATTGCCAGTTAACCCGCCACGTCGAATTGGCAACAAGGCTCACCCACGCAACAAGATGTATATTTCATATTCACTCAGACGGCTGTAATCTCCATTCCCGCTGGTCGATTTCACCTACGCAGAATCCTATTCTGCTTTAAATCAAACTATAACTATACCCAACTCGTACAACGAGTGTAACTGTACATCGCGGGGCGCCTTAACGTTTAGCCTTTACTGACGTTACATTAAGGAACCGTTAACTAGCCCGAAATACAAAAACTTTAACCGACCAAGGATCCAGAATTTGTTATCTTTATTTAGGTGTTGCTGTACTTTAACTCAAATTTTTGTATTCCTCCACACTTTCTCCTTAAAAAGCACATTCCGTTATTTAAAAAATGTTAGTAATATAGGTTTCAGTACATTTTTCTGCCTTTCCTTTCATTACAATATTTTTCTTCGATGACGCGTTTCGGAATGCCTCTATTTTCAAAAGTTAAATTCTTTTCCTATGTTTTATAAAATGGAAAGTACTGAGTTTAAATTTTGAAAATGGAAACATTCCGAAACGGGTAATTTCATGTTATTACGTAATAGTTTTTGTATGTTATCCCTCTGAGGATGGTTACTTGGTAACTGAAATGTACACAAGGGTAAAATAAAGAAAGTTTGTGGTTAAGAGGTTTTTGTGTATTTATTATTAGTACGTAATACTTGATAAAGGTTATACCAACTTCCATATTTACCGTTTTTACATGTTACTCAAAATTACATTCTAAGATTATTTGAATTTATTTTCCCTTGAAGTACTAGTTTTTTCATCAAAAACCCTTGGACATATCTTGTTGCTGTTCATGACGAGCTGATTGTTAATCACTTATTACACTTTGATAATACTTGCGACCAGACTTTTTGTTAACTATAAGTTGTTAAATTGTTAACTTACACTTGGAGCAAACGTTTTCGTCTTACTACTTCGTCAGCCTCGTATTTTTGCCGCTAGGATTGCTGTAGTTGTGTTTCTTTGTTACCAATCTTTAAAAGTTAGAAGCTATGTGATCGATGAGTATGTATGATCTGTGTTGTGTTTGTTCATTTAGGATGTCATTTGAATGTGTGTTGCTATGACTGTTTATTTCATGTTGTTTAGTGTGTTTAATTTATGGCCTTTGTTGCATGTGTGGAGGACGCTATCCAGATATAGCAACATACATAAAGAAGACATCCTAAATGAACAAACACAACACAGATTATAAATACCCTTCGATTACATCACTTCTAACTTTCAAAAAATTGGTACAAAAAAGCAGCAGCGGTAGAAACATGAGGCTGAAGAAGTCATAAAACGAAAACGTTTCCTCCAAGTGTAAGTTAACAATTTAACAACTAATAGTTAAAAAAAAGTCTGGGCGCAAGTAATTTCAACGTGTAATAACTTGAACATATATAGTGTATGCACACTTGCCTACAGCAGCGTTTACTTTTTTATTATTGAGGACGATGTGTTTCAATGCCAACTCAGACGGTAACTGACCTCTTGTTTGTTTTAGGTTAGGGAGGGAATGGGGTAGGGTAGGGATATTAGGTGTATAGGGGGTTTTAATGTCGAAAAGTGTGAGTGAGTTATAATGTAATTGGGTGTTGAGTATGTGTGTTAAGTGTACATTTCAAACAACAAACTACCTTTTTTTGTAAATAAACCTTGATCTGTAACGTCAGTTTATTTGCAAATTGAGTTTAAATGTATTTCTGTTTAAAATATTTTAATTTACTGTTACTTGAATTTTTCTACAATCACCAATATTTTTGCAGTATCAATGACCCTTAGGTAACAGATACCTACCTAATTAGATTTTTTTTCATAGGAAATATTTGCAGTTATAGCTTAACCATTCCCGTCTGTTACGTAAATCTTATAATCACAGATTCAATTCTAAACGCATGTAGAATCCTACTATAAAATGTAATCAGCCTTCAGGATGACTCCAAATGCCCGGTAGCGATTCTACCGTGCTGATGGGTACAGACCTACTCAAATTAAAAGTCTCCCGCGGTACTACACAAATATTTTTAAAACTATTGAACCTCAGAAGTAGCTGCACCTTTCTAACCGAAAAATAACCGCACCTTTTGGGAGGCCCGTACTCCAAAGCCCCAGTTACGGTTTCCGGACTTTCAACAGCTCTCACGTTAACCGTGGGTCAATTGCTAGTAGACATAAAAACGATGATCGCCTTTAACTCTCCAAGCTCTACTGGTCTGCACGATGCCAAATGGTCGAGTTACCAAGGGCAGGCGTTGGATAAAGTAAAGTAAAGTAAAGTAAGTATGATCGCCTTTAACGAATCTTTTCTTTTTGTCGTTGATTAAATAGATGCCCCAAGTAAACGCACTCAGAGAGTGGCCCTCTCCGTTCGAAAATCTTGTTTTGGTCGACCCATCATTCGACGATAATGGACCTGTCTAGGTGCTCCTAGGCGCACCCCTGTTCCAGTTGTTGCTGACTAACGACCAACGATCGTTATGTCAGAATCTTCCGGTGGCCATGTGTACTAACTTTGAATTCTTGCTCATGGGGACGATCAAATTTTATTAGTAAATCATTGATAACAAAATATAAGTTAAAAGACAACTCTATTAATATACTTCCTTCGACAATCAATCACAACAATATAACATTTAGCAAAATCCATAGAAACGTTTGATTCTATTGTTGTATTCGATTTAATGTCTGTTGTGAATAGCCCTCTGCGGAGCCAACATCGGTTAGTTTTATCTAATGGGTGCGGGCCGTCTAAGTAAGTCGTGAGTAATCCTCCCTTAGGGAGCCGACACGGGTAGGCGCGGTGGCTCCTACTGTAACCTGACTGGGGTTGGCTGGGGGTCCTTCAGTTACACGTTGAAGGCTCAAGTTATTCATTCTGCATTATGATTCTACCATAGAATACTTTTCTTTATCTCTGGTACAATCATTTTACATGATGAATCCTTGACCCTTTCTCGTATCACTGATGCACTCCTGCTCAGTGCCATTCAGTTTACAGTTGGAGTCTCCCAAATAAGGAGCAATGTATACATGTGATAAACAAATTAAAATATAAAACACTATAATATATTTCAGTACGTAAATTAATTACAGATAATAAAATTTATATTCAAGGCAAACTTAAGAATAACTATAAAAGGCAGAAACCCTCCAACTATAAGTTATTTAATTTACTAAAGTTTTATATATATATAAGTTTTATATCAGGAAACAACAGTTGTGATATATATATATCACTTTCACTATATGTACTTAAGAATCTACTTGGTATTTATGCGAGTTAACTTTCAAAGATTGATAGTATCTTCTTTGTCGAGCATCACAAACCGGGGGTTGTAGTAGACTGCCAGTACAACAACCTGTTCAGTTGATGCTCGACAATGAAGATACTATCAATCTTTGAAAGTTAACTCGCATAAATACCAAGTAAGATTCTTGTTTAAGTACATATAGTGAAAGTACTCCTTAACTAATTGCAAAGAGGCAGTTGATAAAGAATCTCACATCTGTTGGAGAAAGAAATGGAGAGAATGCAATACTGGGCGCGAATATTATTCATTACAAAAACAACCTAATGATCCAAAGATCTTCAAGTCATTATCACGTTCAGTGGCATCTTTTGCGGCACGAGCTCGTATGGGACACATTGTCACCAATACATATTTAAAAAGGTTTCATATTACTAACGACTCTATCTGTGGAGTGTGCAAGCAAGAAGAGGAAACATTAGAGCACATACTTTTGAAGTGTCCTGTAACAGCAGCAACAAGGAGTCCCTTGATAAAGCAACTAGGACGGGAATGTACCCTGGACAGAATCTTGAAAGAAAGTTGTTTCTGGCCATTGGCAGAGTGTGTGTATAGGAGACATCGAGCCATCGAGGCCAACCTTGGAAGCTCGTAATAAGAAGTAAGAAGTAAGTACATATAGTGAAAGTGATAAGTGAATAAAAGAAAACAGTGTTGCAAAGTTGAATAGCAACTTTACGAAAACTGATGATGACGATTTTAAGCAAATTTTGACTTAGCCCATTGGATTCCTGAGGTCAAAAACCCCCTTGTATACCAATGTTTGTGAAAATCATTAGAGTAGTTGCCGAGAAAAAATATACATATACAATTATTAGTCGTGTAAGGCTTATTCTGAACATAGTATTTATGTATTTCCAGGGACATGTTTATTAGTCTAAATATTTTAAAAAACAGGGGCACATCTCCAGGAACGCAGCTTATCCCAACGGAAGTATTAATTTTTTCATGGCTTTTCAGTTTCAAGAAGGTGGCGGAAGATGTGCTTGCCATTCTGTAAGGTAATGCCCCTCCTTATCTCTTACCACAAGGACATCCTGGATGGTCTATCTCAAGGGTTTTCATGACAGGATTTCGTTATTGCCAGGTTTTTTCATCCCGCTTTTAGCGCAACACTCACCGTACTGTTTCATTTCACTATCTCCTGATTCTCCATGGAAAGAACTGATCACCTTGTACATGGACCATCAAGATCGTTTCCTTTTCCTTTAGTATGTGCGGAAGGATACTATAACTGGCGCACTATAAGTTCCGCTCTGACCTTCGAACGGGCGTGCGGGGCGAGGGGGGAGAATCAAAGCTTTTCTGCAAACATTGGTCTAACTTTTCTAATGGCACTTGCTCTATGACTAGGCTATTCTAGTCAGTCTCTCACTGCCCATTGTCAAGTTCATTGTGTAGCTACCGTTGTTAAGTAGATATATGTATCTAAGTGTTACTGTCGTGTGCGATTATCATGCCATTATTTTTTTTAATAACCGCATGGGCATGTGAAACAGAGGCAGCAAGCTTGAGGATCGCTTTCACGAGGGCTGGGCGGGCTCTGGAGCTCCAGACCAAGGTAGAAAGAATCTTGCTGTCAATCGGAGTGTAGAGAGTTTCCTACCCGTTACTCGAGAATCGATTATAGATATTGTAACGATACACCATAACGTTTGAGATAGAATAACCTTGCACGCAAATTACCGAAAGCTAACGAAATGTTAAATGCAACAAAGAAATACTGTAAAAAAACTTTCAACGGTTTTGAAAGAACTGACAACTATAGAGTTCAACTGTTATCGATGACGGAAGTACTGCAAACTTCACCAGTGCAACACTGTAAGCATAACTTGACATGTCACACCACGGCCTTGTCATCAGTAATGCGCTAAAATAATTACGTTATTTGACCTCAGCTGGCGTAATCGGTTTTATGAACGGCGAGACCGAGCTATTTGCGAACTCAATACTACTCGTTCTATCAAAGAACTCCATTTAAGAATTAAATTACTTTTTCATTAACAAAAAAGTATATATTAAAGAGAAAGTGTTCCAATACTGATGAAAACTTATTATTATGAGTTTGTGATAGTTTAATCACATTTGCTCACAAGTTGAGCTCAAATTTTCATGCATGATGAAGACTCGTTTAATTAGTTTTTGAATAAATGTACTATTATTGTAGTAAATCTTTGTTATTGCCAAAGCATGGTATTTTGTCTAAGGTAAAAATATATACAACCTGTTCATTCCATTTTTTTCACACATTATGATCAATGTTAGGTTAGGTTAGATTAAAGGTTAGGTTAAGTTAGCTTTGGATCTAGCCGGGGTTAGGAGGTGTAGTTTGTTTTCTGTCTAAGGTAAAAATGTATACAACCGTATTCAATTTTACACACATTATGATCAATGTTAGGTTAGGTTAGATTAAAGGTTAGGTTAAGTTAGCTTTGGATCTAGCCGGGGTTAGGAGGTGTAGTTTGTTTTTTGTCTAAGGTAAAAATGTATACAAGCGTATTCAATTTTACACACATTATGATCAATGTTAGGTTAGGTTAGATTAAAGGTTAGGTTAAGTTAGCTTTGGATCTAGCCGGGGTTAGGAGATATAGTTTGTTTTTTGTCTAAGGTAAAAATGTATACAACCGTATTCAATTTTACACACATTATGATCAATGTTAGGTTAGGTTAGATTAAAGGTTAGGTTAGCAAGAAATTTGTTTGTTTTGAACCGATCCGGGGTTCGGAGGTGTAGTTTTAATTCAATTGACAAAATTACAGAAAGCCAGTAAGTTGAAGCTTGTGAATGAACCAAAAACTACACCTCCGAAAGCCGATTCGCCAAAAACAAAAACGTTTCTTCCTAAGTGTGCATCGAATACTTTTAATGCATATGTTATTCAAAGCTTTTCGCCGATAAAACAGTATCAGCATCTTCAGGAAAATAATTATCTCTTCAGATAATTATTTTTCCTGAAGATACTGGTACTGTTTTATCGGCGAAAAGCTTTGAATAATATATGTATTAAAAGTATTCTTGTTTTTAAAATATTTTAAATTTATTATATATATATATTTGAACATTTAAAAAACTGATTGCTCTTTAATGCTAACAAACTATATCAAAACTGGCAATCGATTGTTAAAATTCTGCAATTTTTTTAACAACTTAAATCCATTTATTCTGCCTATTCGTTCAACATTAATGTATATATATATATATATATATATATATATATATATATATATATATGTGTGTGTGTGTGTGTGTGTGTGTGTGTGTGTGTAATAATAACATATTGTCCAAGAGAAAAAACAGGCAGTCGTGGGACTGACCGACAAAAGTAACTACTCCTCATGGCGTTCCTAAGTATAATGAACTGAACAAAATCTCAAGTTTTCCGTTATATATTTTTTGTAAATAAAGGTTATATTTAATGAAAGGAGAAAATATTGTTATTTTTTAAATAAAATTTGGAATCCAAATTATTTAGACTTAATATATTTTGGAAGCTAATAATTGTCTCCGTGCAAAACGTACACACTATCCTTCCATAAAAACAGACGTTTCAAAAAAATGAATTTATTTGTACTCACACAGATTGCGTAACGAAAATACCAGACATATTCTTCCCTACGCGATCTCTCCTAGGAATCTGTTACATAGTCCACGTACTATTCATAATTGTCTAGTAAACTGTGAAGCGTCTTTTGTGTTTTTGTGATTAGATTATGTATACATAAAGCAAAAAAATAAATTAAATCAAAGTAATATTGTTTCATACTAAAATTGTTCAAGTTTTGAATTCTCATTAAATCTATAATGACCCGTTATTGCCAATACATAATTTATCTCTAAAACTTCTAACCGTATAAAAACTAAAAAATAAAAGAGCCAATCTCTTCAATAACCCGGAAACGAACGAGCAGAGAGTCGATAAATCAGTTATGAATCGAGTAAATGATTCTTGTTACCGAATCGTTTCTAGGAATCTTCTTTCCCACCTTTATCTTGGCAGATGTCGAATGTATTGACGAAATGTCACGGGCCTTGAACCGCTGCCACCTATATATTACAATCATTAGACAGCGATTCTTCTTATATTATACATAACGAACTTGCACCCTATTTAAATGTTATAGGTGTTGCATAATAACAAGGCGGTTACAAAATATTTGCCAATCAGTTTTAATAGGTGCAATATATTTATAAAGAACAGATACTTACGAATTTTTGAATAAGTTATCTGAAAACATTGTCCATCGTGCGCGCGCATAAATTCGCGATTATTTCTTTTAGGTATGCCAGAGATATACGAATAGTTATTGGAAGGACTAAGCTATAGCGGTGGCTAAATCCTCTCGTGGTAAAGATACTCGACTCTCATGAGCAAATGGCATTCTCCAACCAGACCTACTTCATATCGGTGTTATATAGGTCAGTAAAAACATGTGCAGCGTAATTTAAATCTTCTTAATTGGAGACAGAATCTCCCTCAGCATTGGGAGATATTGGGAAATATCTCCTGTACTGGAGGATAGGGGAGAAATAAGAGAGAAATGAATCGTCTCCAGTTCTTGGGGATAATGACTAATAACGAGCGAAATGGTTCTCCTCCAGCGCTGGGAGACAGGGGAAAATATCAAGAAAAATTAGTCGCCTCGAGACCTGTAGGGTAGGGTAGAAGAGCGAAGGAAATGAATCGCCTCTAGAGGTAGAGGGAGATAGAGGATAATAGCAAAAACCGCACCGGAAGGTAGGGGAGAGTAATGGAAGGAATGAAATATCTCCGGTCCTGGAGTGGTGGATAGGGGAGAATATTTAGAGAAATAAATCTCCTCATTTACTGGGAGATAGGGGTGATTAACAAAATGAATCTCCTACAGTACTGGAAGATAAGAGAAGAATAATAGAAAAAAAATAATCACCTCCAGTACTGGGAAGTAGGGGAGGATAATGGAAGATATGACTCACCTCCGGTCCTGAAGATAAGGAAAGTATAATGAGAATTTAATCACCTCCGGTCCTGAAGGATAGGGAAGAATATCTAGAGAAATAAATCTCTTCAAGTATTAGGAGATAGGGGGAATAACGAAATGAATCTCCTCCAGTATTAGGAGATTGGGGAGAGTAACGAGATGATATCCCCTCTAGTACTGGGAGATAGGGGAAAATAACGAAATGAATATCCTTCGGTATTGGGAGATAGGGGAAAGTAACGAGATGAATCTCCTCCAGTACTGGGAGATAGGGCAGAATAGAAAGAGGAATGATATAGCAGGGTCGTTATTGTTCAAGTGTGTCTTTCGTCGTGGAGTCCGGGTACTTGTCTAAAACTAAGCATGACATACAAGAGGGTAAAATATACAAGTGGCGTCAGAATAATTCTGTAACTCCAACTCACCTTGAAATCCTTTTACAAAGAAACAGTGGCAATAAACCGTTCCCTTAAAACGAATTAGCCTCCATAACCGACATTATGATGGTACAATGGTTATCTACTGAACTAAACGGTCGATGACAGAAGCTGGCGGTTTGGCGAGCCTCCAACTGAAGACAGGCGCTGCCCTGGTTAGGATTCTAATTTATTTATTACAATATCCACTTTGTATATTTTATTTAGCAAATTTGGATTGTCAATCATGTTATTGATTATTATAATTCTGGCATGTTCCTCACGCCTGTCTCTTCGGCATTGTCTTTTTCACATCTACATTGTAATTTATATGTTACTAAACATCGTTAAATCCTAGGTGTACATCTCACATGCGTTGGTAAACGTAAGAATTATTTATGTAAGTGGTTTTCCTCCCTTACGATAAGAGTTTGGTAGATGCTAGGTTTTACCATTAATGGTTGGGATATGTTGGTTCTGGGAATAAAATAATGTGTATGTCTCAAACAATTATTTCAATTACATATGGCTATCAATGAAAACCTTATATATTTCCATTACCTTCCGCTAAATGATTCATTATTTATTTATCTTATTATTTGGTATTCAACTAACAAAGTTAGGTTAGGTTACGTTAAATTAAGTTACTTAATAAACAAAAGAATAAATAGGCTACGACTCGCGATTTATAAAAACTTTAATACGACTCGTTTCAATGACATGTCATCATCTTCAGTGATGCTACACAATCGAAACTTAAATTTAAAAAAATTGAACATAACCTATTTATTCTTTTGTTTATTTTCTTCAACTTGAATATTGTTTATAAGTCAAGTTAGGTTATATTATACCCAACTATTTCGCCAAATTTTCAGTGCCTCTGAGACAAAACATAATAATACTCACCCAGTGTATAAAAGTAAAGATTTAAAATGAACAATGATCACAGAAATGTTCCAACTTTTACCACTAAAAGAAAAATTTACAGTTTTACTGGAAGATTTTAAGATTTACCACCACGGGCCTCTACAGTAACATATTTTAAATAAAAGATAGGTTTTCATGTGTGACGTACTTACTGACCATAATATTCTGTCTCAGTAAGTTTCAACAATTTTACAAAATTTAAAGTTCAGAGAGTCATAAACTAATGTTAAAGTGATTAATATAACGTTGCCATGACGAGGGGAGTTTATGGCTAAGGTGGCTACGAACCGGCGCGGTTTAAAGGTGCCGTCACTTTCCCCGTCTTCTTTTAGTGTGTCGTGTACTATCTTTTTTTATTTTCTAAAAACGTTTTTTAAATTGAAGGTTGGAAATCATCAGCTCTATTTTCCACCATGTCCATTGGGCTAAAAATTGTCCTTGTGCTGGCTCCGTACCAAAGTCTTAATTTCTCCAGCCAAGATGTCCTGCGACAACCCGGACCTCTTGGGCCATCAATTTTACCTTGCATAGTAAGCAGTTGATATTTTGTATTGCGTAAAATATGTCCGAAATATTCAATTTTCTTTTTTGTCAGTGTGTATGAGTTCTGTTTCTTCAGCTGATTGAGTACTGATGTGTTTCGCACTTTGTCAACCCACGAAATACGCCGGTAGGTCCACATTTCGAAAGCTTGAATCTTACACACGGCATCTGTGAGTGTCCATGCTTCAGTTCCTACATTACTATAGTGAACACGTAGCATCCAAGAACACAAATCCTTAAGGGTAGATCGATATCACGGCTGCGTAGCACGGCCTAAATTTAATCATTAGGATTCCCATATTGCATTACAATATTATCACGTCAGAATCTGTCATGACGCTAAAAACTAACTTAACTTTGTTTACACAACATCTTAAAATATCAGTGCCATATTGGACTGAGGCTTATAGTCTGGGATTCCGCCCTTGGGTAAAGTCTATTCTTCACCTAACTGAAATCAACTGACAGGAAATGGCAAGGACAACCGAGCAGTTCAGAAAGTTCGTCTGGTACGAATAGTTATGGAAAAGCCGCCAAAGTAGTAGATTTCAGCTGGGCAATGCTACGCGTTCCAAATTGGGATGGACGATCCAGTGACTTTAACGGATCGGTGAATTTAGTGACAGCACCCGGGTTGGATCAGTGACTTTTACCAGTGAAAAGGTACTGAGACAGCTCTCTACGTGCCAATAACAGGCAGACATACCACACTGGGGAAATGATTCCACATCTCGCTCGTTTCTTTTTTGAAAGGCTTATTTTATTTAAAAATAAACTCCTACGAAATTAAGAACAAACTATCGAGTGCGAAATAGCGTTTACTGTACACAAAACTGTCACTATCTTGGAAATTGACCGCCCACAGACGTAAATGAGAAGAGCCGGCTAATGACAGCTGTGGTAAAATATCAGTAATTTTTCAGTCAGCGACGGCGACATTTTGCCCAATCACAACAGAGTGATTGGCCCCTATTCTCTTTCAGTTAACGGCACTACACGATGATCGGCGCCGTAAACCGAGCGGTCAGAGCAGAGCCAATGACAGCGACAAATCAACCGATGCATGCACGGTAAAATATCAGTAACTCTTCATCAGGCGACTGTGACAACTTCCGATCGATCCATTGTCACTGGAACTGGCATTTTCCATATTTTGTCAGATACTATCAGCGATAAATGAATATCAGTGACAAATCAGTGACAGAAAATATCGACCATCCCTAGATCCAGAACCTAGTCCGTGAAGTCTGGACTTACAGTTAGGACTCTGGAGTCACGGGTTCCATGCCGGATAAGTCACGGTTTGGAAAAATTTCACATGCTTACTTTAAGATAATCTACTATTTCGTTCAATCTGTGCTCTATTGAACGGAAGGAAGAGGCTTTGACGCAAGTGACCTTTCCGTCACAAACTATTTACATGACCATGTTCCTTCGATAATACAATTATTTTAACTGTTTATTACGCAAAGGATTAATTATTTACAGATTTTCCCGCTAGTTTTATATTTATCTTTATGTTTTTTTGTTTCATGATAACAATTATCTAAGTTTTTTTGTTATTGATTTTCGTTCCAGTTTTAGTTTAAATTTTCTGTACAAAAAATAAAACATTATCAATAAGAGTATGTTTGTCTTTTCTGTATTTATTTACGTCATCTTCTTTCAATCCCTACTATTAGTTCACACTGTCATATATATATATATATATTTAATAAATTAAAAATATTTCAAAAACAAGAATACTTTTAATGAATATATTTATTCTTGTTTTTGAAATATTTTTAATTTATTAACTATATATACAAGAAAACATATCACCATATTTAATATATATATATATATATATATATATATATATATATATATATATATATATATATTCAGTTGTTAATGAAATACTTTTTATTTGTCCATTGAAGTTCAAAAACATTTTTTTTAAACTTGTAGTGGATGACACTTGATGTTAATAGTTTTTTTCAAATATTTTTTCTTTAATTAAATTTAATAAATTAATATAAGTTTTATATGAGAGAAAATCTTTTAACAAAAATGGCAAGGTATGCAATATAGTTATTTCTTTCCATTTGGCATAAAATAAGTGATAACATATGATTTCATAAAACAGCTGATTTTATGTTATAGGTTATGTAGTAGAACAGCTGTTTTAACGCATAGGTTATGTTACTTTATTAATATTCACTGTAGTTATTTAATAAAAAGTAACAAAAATACAATTTTTTTTTTTGTTGACCTAAGTAGGAATTGACTTTAAAAAAAGTCATGTTACTCGTTTTTATTGGCAAAGAGAAAACGCAGTAGCAGAATAACACTGTATAAAAATTACATGAACATCTAACGTGTTACCAACAAAACTAGAAATAAAATTTTATATTTTTTACAATTACTCATTTTTTTCTTTTTTCTTTTCACAAAAAATATTAACCAAAAAAAAATTGATTTTACAAACACTAGTCTAATAGCCTATTATAATATTTTTGCTCATTAGGTCTTCGATTCTGAGGAAATGACAGCTATTTTTTAAACGCTAATAAATAGCTCCAAAAACAATTTTTCAATTATAAATTCGACCATTGACAGACAGCAAAATAAATAGCCTGCAATGTGTTTTGTTTGTCGGTTCTGTATCGACGGAGGCCGACAGACAGACGAAACTGCCCACAGGGTAAACAGCCCTCGAACAAATTGGACCTTTCTCTTTGTTAAGTAAGGCAATTAATAATGGTCCCAACCCCGGCCGGATATTGCCTATTTAATGCTGTACTACTGTACAGAAGCTTCTATAGTCAAGCTTTCATCTCTACATTACTCAAAATCTTTTACACTTCCAACGCCTACTACGCAGGTACAAAAGGAACCGACTGAGATGTGAGAATAAATCTTTTTCTAAATAGTAGTTTTGCAATAAATTATGAATATGTTACTGTAAAAGCCTGTACACCGGTAAAACTTACATTTTATAAACAACAGTTGGTAAATGCAATTAGATAAATAAGGGATAAGTTTTAAGGTTTTTTGCCAATTATGAGTTCCATTGTTCAAAAAACGTTGCATTGTTGTAGCAAGAGTAAACATCACTTTAGAGAATAAATTTTAGGCCCTTAAAATATAACTTCTACCCTTTAAAAAAGGTTACATTGTTGTAGCAATAATAAACACTCAATTTGAATTATACTATTTATCTCCTTAAATTATGTATTCAACCCATTAAAAAAGAGTACATTGTTGTAGCAATAATAAACACTCAATTTGAATTATACTATTTATCTCCTTAAATTATGTATTAAACCCATTAAAAAAGAGTACATTGTTGTAGCAATAATAAACACTCAATTTGAATAATACTTTTTATCTCCTTAAATTATGTATTCAACCCATTAAAAAGTGGTTACATTGTTGTAGCAATATAGACACTCAATTTGGAGAATAATGACCCTTGAAATATAAGTTCCAATCTTTAAAAAGGGTTACATTGTTGTACCAATTGTTAACACTCAATTTGGATAATACTTTCATACTCTTCAAATATGAGTTCCCTCCTTAAAAAAGGGCTACATTGTTCCAGCAATAGTATACACTCAATTAGGAGAATACGTCCATCTCCTTAAATTATGTATTCAACCCATTAAAAAGTGGTTACATTGTTGTAGCAATAATAGACACTCAATTTGGAGAATAATGACCCTTGAAATATAAGTTCCAATCTTTAAAAAGGGTTACATTGTTGTACCAATTGTTAACACTCAATTTGGATAATACTTTCATACTCTTCAAATATGAGTTCCCTCCTTAAAAAAGGGCTACATTGTTCCAGCAATAGTATACACTCAATTAGGAGAATACGTCCATCTCCTTAAATTATGTATTCAACCCATTAAAAAGTGGTTACATTGTTGTAGCAATAATAAACACTCAATTTGAATAATACTTTTTATCTCCTTAAATTATGTATTCAACCCATTAAAAAGTGGTTACATTGTTGTAGCAATATAGACACTCAATTTGGAGAATAATGACCCTTGAAATATAAGTTCCAATCTTTAAAAAGGGTTACATTGTTGTACCAATTGTTAACACTCAATTTGGATAATACTTTCATACTCTTCAAATATGAGTTCCCTCCTTAAAAAAGGGCTACATTGTTCCAGCAATAGTATACACTCAATTAGGAGAATACGTCCATCTCCTTAAATTATGTATTCAACCCATTAAAAAGTGGTTACATTGTTGTAGCAATAATAAACACTCAATTTGAATAATACTTTTTATCTCCTTAAATTATGTATTCAACCCATTAAAAAGTGGTTACATTGTTGTAGCAATAATAAACACTCAATTTGAATAATACTTTTTATCTCCTTAAATTATGTATTCAACCCATTAAAAAGTGGTTACATTGTTGTAGCAATATAGACACTCAATTTGGAGAATAATGACCCTTGAAATATAAGTTCCAATCTTTAAAAAGGGTTACATTGTTGTACCAATTGTTAACACTCAATTTGGATAATACTTTCATACTCTTCAAATATGAGTTCCCTCCTTAAAAAAGGGCTACATTGTTCCAGCAATAGTATACACTCAATTAGGAGAATACGTCCATCTCCTTAAATTATGTATTCAACCCATTAAAAAGTGGTTACATTGTTGTAGCAATAATAGACACTCAATTTGGAGAATAATGACCCTTAAAATATAAGTTCCAATCTTTAAAAAGGGTTACATTGTTGTACCAATTGTTAACAGTCAATTTGGATAATACTTTCATACTCTTCAAATATGAGTTCCCTCCTTAAAAAAGGTCTACATTGTTCCAGCAATAGTATACACTCAATTTGGAAAATACGTCCATCTCCTTAAATTATGAGTTTGGCCTTTATATTCTAAAAAATAAAACTGTTTTTATTTTACTGATAAACACAAACATTAAAATAATGTAGGCTATGCATTTCAGTATATTCTTCTGCCATTTGTAATATTAAAAAAATATTTCTCTGATGACGCGTTTCGGAATAACTCTATTCTCAAAACATTAATAGTACTGTTCGCCCAAATCTTGTGCTTGTCTTTATATACTGTTGGCTCCGCCCCCACTACGTGCAGATCTCGCTTCCTATTGGTTTACGCACCTCTTGACTCCTCCCGTTGACTTAACAGTATCAAAAGTTTGAAAATTATATCAGATTTTCGCAAGTAGTGTTTACAAGTGAGGGAGAGCTGGGCTAGCGGTATATAAAGCTCAAGGTTTGGGCGAACCGTAATATTAAAGTTTTGAGAATGAAGTTATTCCGAAACACGTCAACAACAAATATATTTTAATGTTACTTAAATCAGAAAAATATACTAAAATATCCCAAACAGAAGTGAAAATGAGTATAATAATAATTATAAATACCCTCTACTTCTGTAAAATTCAGAATCCGTAGGTCAGGAGCGTAGGTCGTTAATAAAATCTGTCATACAGTTAGACACTTCAACTGAATTACAGAGGTCAGGTTAGTCATTAATTCATTTTTAGGTTAGTTTCTTGAATTATATAAGTATTGTCAAGTCTGTCCCAGTTAATGTAAATTTGACAAAATATAAACTTCACTGATGATATAACAGTATTTCTTAATTGGCAAGTTGGACGATAAAAGGCCACAATATCGATAAATGTGATTGACTAATCGATAAATGCGATTGACAAGAGTAGTGTATTTATTTGCATTTAGCGAACGCCTGAGGTCAGCCCATCAAAGATCTTCTATGTTCAAAGTGTTTATGTAGGCCAACATTTTACTTACTGGCATTTCTATGGAACTCATATGCAAAGTAATAAAAAACTGTAATTAAGTGTCAGGCCGAAGATAAGCGATATTAATGTAAACGCATTACACGAGGTTATTACATGGCAAAAAGTTAGACGGAAGTTACAGCCTAACTCCTGCCTAGCGATGGCTTATACTCAACACGGACGTAATCCCATTTTTAAACCCATTTAAGTAACTTAAGGAGGAAGAGAGTTATCAGTTTTACATTAATCTAGTCTATATTGGGCTATAAAAACCGAGTGGCCGGTAGACACCTCTTAAAACCCTAATAGAGAGCGCTTCAGGTGGGCAACCCTAGAGACGTGGCGTCTTCCCAGCGCCGCGGCCATAAATTCTCAAAGGGTCTGCTCAGTGATGCAGAACTGACGTTAAAATGCTGGGTTCAAAAATGATGCCAAACGACATATGATTTACTGCGTTTTATTCTTTACTTTGGCTGTATGTAATAAATTTTTATTATGTTTTATTGCGATCAGTTACAATTCATTATGTTACTTTAAAATTCGAGGCGTATCATGTCTGTAATGAAATTTATTACGTCATTCCAGTGCTGATCATCTACTATGCTCAGTTGGGCACACGCCATTACCACGGTCCCTTGCTTTTGTGAATTCCAATTCGGCTGTCAAAACTGTCATATTGTGCCAGGTGACCCGCTCAGCATTGAGGAGACTCGACGTTGAAGAGACGGACTTCCCTGGAGCCTCCATGCAATATTCTTTTTCTAATTCAAGGTGATCTTTGTCATTTTCTTCTTCCTACCATATTGTTCTTACTCCTGGAGGAATAATTGCTAGACACCTCTTTATATCCCCGATAGAGGGTAATGCAGGTAGGCGACCCTCTAGACTAGGGGTCTCCAGCCTTTTTTACTCAAGGGCCACATCGAACACTTTTGGAGGAAAGGCGAGCAATATTTCAGGGCAGAGCGTCTAATCCACCTCCCATGCACCCACGACGTTTTTCAATCAAGAGCTCAGTGGTGTTTTTGAGATTTTCTTACTTAGTTTTTTACTTGTTTACAGCTAGTTGACTTTCACTGAGAGAAGAAGTGGCAAGTGAGAGACGAGTACTGTACTCATATTTAATGGTAAAAATGCTTAAAAGGAAATATATTACCAAATAATTTTTTTCAGTATGCTATCGCGGGCCGTATTTTTCCTGTATTTCTGTATTTTCCAGTATTTTTTTCCTTCCGCGGGCCGGAAAAATCTGTTCGCGGGCCAGATGTTTCCCGCGGAATGGAAGTTGGAGTCCCTTGTTCTAGACCATGGGTTCCCAAACTGGGGGTCGTGTAGATAAGTCAAGGGGGACGCGAAAAGATAGAAAATAATATGATACATTAAATACACTTATTATTATAGGGACAAACCTGACGTTGCTAATGACTTGGGTTGGGCCTTTACTAAAATACAACCTTAAATAGGCATGCTAGTGTAAATATGCATGCTCAAGCATCTCACTAACAGATTTCTCCCTTATTAGTTATAATTTACCTTGCAAATTAAAACTTGAAATGTTAAATCATGTTTCTTGTGAAAGTATGTATACATAAATTGTTTTCTCTCTATTTAGGTATATATAATATTTTATATTTTTTCATACGCCCATACCATTTATTTATAATGTAAAGAGAGTGCTTGGGGAGAATTTAATTTCAAGAGGAGGGAGTGTGGTAAAAAAACTTTGGAAACTCCATGCTTTAGACTGTAAATTCTGTGTTTTTGTGCAAAACTAATTAATAAATGCAAAAATGAATTGCCAATTAATATGTTTCCTTCATTACCGTTACTAAAACCAGCGGTTAAATATTTCCTGGAAATATAAACAGATATTTCTTCTTTTAAATTTAATTTTCTAATTGGAACCATCGAACTACTAATTCACTACAAACAGCTTATTAATTAAACAAAACACTCATATATTATTGCAGTTTTGAATTATTTTACACCATCATCACACTGCTGTACAAAGATGTTAATTTCTTTAGTAAATCATAGTTTTTAAACCTGAATTTAAATAAGAATAACAACAGGAAGAAAAAACGCTATTGCCATGTTTTTATAACAAGATAAAGTTGAAATAAAACAAAATAAAATTTTGTATATTTAACAAAAGTAAATTTACAAAAAATATAGCTAAAAGCAGAGCAATATTAATTAATAAGAGACGACTGGGGGCCGCATAATTGCCCACACACAAATTACCTCATCGTAACAGAAGCGGTACGGCACGCCCCACGTGTAAGAATAGACCGCCTGACATGAGCTCGCCAATTGTATTTTGGACACCAATGTCGGTTAAATTTAAACGGCCGTTCAACTCTGAGAAAGTTAGAAATATAGGTCAGTCGTGCGGAAACGTGTCATGGCGGTTGCAGGCACGACACAAACAGCGAAGAAGTCGCTGGCCGAAACGCCTTAATTCTGGTCTAACTAACTGAACTTAAAAAATGTTTTTCAAACACATTTATCAAAAGAAGTGAAAACTTATATGGGTAAAATATAAGGTCTCAAATATATGTTACCTATACAGATATATATATTACGTCATACATATTACGTCATTATTTTAATATAGGTGAATTTTAAAATATAAAAAAATATTCTTGAATTTTGTAGTCCATTACGTTTGGTGAATCTTATTAATCACTTAAACAATAGTTTATGACAATCCGAGCTATAAATTTACTAAATTTGTTAAAACTTACTGAGACAGAACGTTTTCGATCGCTATGTGCCGATCTTCATCAGTGTCTTCTGCTTGGAGATGTTTGATCAAGTTGTTTAAAAAATAGGATACAAAATAGCATACAAAACTAATAACAAGTTACAATACAAAATACAACACAACACCAACAACAAAGATAAACTACAAACACCAGGCAGATAAAAACTGACTGCGAAGAATGTAACAGATTCTACATTGGACAAACATGTCGCAGCTTTAAACAAAGAGTCGAGGAACACAAACAGAACACCAACTCAACATTTTACAATCACATAAAAGAAACAAAACACAAATACACAGACATTTACCATAACATAGAAATCCTACACATCAACAAAAAAGGACCACATCTCAACACACTAGAGCAATATGAAATTTACAGACACACAAAAACACAAAGTACAAACACATTAAACGAACAAACACAATACAAAACACACATTCTATTTGATACTATCGAAAACCTACCTTTAAAACCGTCACCGGTTGACCCAACATTTCCAAGCAGAAAACACTGATGAAGATCGGCACATAGCGATCGAAAACGTTCTGTCTCAGTAAGTTTTAACAAATTTACTAAATTTAAAGTTCGGATAGTCATAAACTATTGTTTAAGTGATTAATAAAAAAATACTTGTACAATCCAAAACAAAAAGATTGGATCCCTAGAGGACGCGATCCTCCCACTACCACGCTCGCACACTCACACACGCTGACCTGTTGCAATGGTTTTCCATAAGCCCCCCCCCCCCATTAGGCGTTGGACTACAAAACATTTACTAAACTGTTACATTTACATCGTTCTACTTACGCTTTTGGTTTGCACATTTTATTACTTAGAAATAGAGGTTAAACCGAACGCAGTTATATCGATATTTAATAAATATTTATTGTAATTTAATAACTATAAAACATCGATATTTAATGGCTATTATATTCAGGAGTAAAAATTAGGCCGTGGTTTGGGCTCTATTTTCACGAAATAATATGAAGAAGCCAGAAATCTCAGTAAAAATACCTAAATGTAACAGCTTAAAAATTTTAGTTTTGTAGGGCCTAGTAGGGGACATGTAGACAGGTCAGCGCGAGTGTGTATGTGAGGGTTACCTAATCTTTCAGGGCAATTCTGAGTTAAATGAAGTATAAGACAAATAGTATAACAGGGAAATAGTTCGGTTGTACCGAATGAAATACTTTTTTAAATGACCGAAATTCAACTAACGAAAAAGTACGCAACATTCCATGTTGAATGAAAGTGTAATAACAAAACTGTAAACAATATGATGTAAGGGATATCCGATTATTTTTTAAAGTAATTAACACCCTATTAGTAAATCGGAAGTAATCTTTGTGCGGAACGGCAATACTACAGCCCGCAACATTTCGTTTAGTTGAAGTCCGTGCAATTTTGGTTAGTTGAAGACCGTGCACTTTCGATTAGTTGAGTAACGTCCACATTCGATTAGTTGAAAGTAACGTAATTTGGTTAGTTGAATGTTGCGTACTTTTTGGTTAGTTGAATTTTGGTCATTTGAAGGAACCCCGCATAAATGGCATAATGCCCTCGAGCGGATAGAAGGTTGGTAGGTAAATTAGGAAACTTAATTATTTTGTTTATAACCACATTAATCCTAAAGGATATGTTGTAGTTATATTGTGGTCTGTTTAATTAAAAAATCTTTGACTTTGTAAACTTCTGTGTGTTATTTTTTTTTTAATTTTTAATTTTTTTGGGTTTAAACGCAGTTTTATTCTTTCCGTGATCATCAGGCTTTCTATGTCACCAGGTGAGTCTGCATAACCGACAGTTAGTAAAAGACCGATTCAAATGCATGCCCAGGTGTAATGTAAATACAATCACAAATTAGCTGATCTAGAAACGCAAGCAAAGCGTCTCTTAAGAAACAGACGCCACAATATCCTATAATTAAAGCGCTAATGATGTGACCCCTCACATAACCTAGACGTAAATCATATTTATGCATAAATAATTAAAAAAAACAATTGCTGCTGAAGAAGAATCTAACACTGATATTTAATAATTAATTACGGTTATCTGGGTTAAGTGTCAGTGTTTTTACGTCGGTAAATATAACACGCGATTACAGTCCATTTTCATTTGTACAAGGCCGTACGCTTTATGTATCCTAGAATTTGCATCGATTCACCGGACGAAGAATTAGAAAGTGCACCGAGGAGAGAAAAACAAGTAATATAGGGATTTCGCATAATTTTGGTTTTAAGGTTTTTTAAAAACTTTTATCATAGAACAGCTGTAACTACTCACTCATGTAAGCAATCAGCTGTCTCAAATTTGGTAAATTAATACTGTTAAGTAAATATCTGTAGTTATTGTAAAACTGGAACTCATACCTAATGCTATAATTCCTGTGGCGGGGACGGTGTCTCCCTTTTCTACGCTAGGCGTATCCTTTACACTTTACATAGTGCATAATACACAAGAAAGTACGTCGTATCATAGTATTGTAAATCCTACAAAACTAGGAAAGATTTGCTACTTTTGGGTATCATTTTTGTGCTTACGATAAACCTGAAAAAATCTTAGTTGGCAAAGTTATTGTTTAATTACTATAACTACGGAAAAATAAACCATAAATAACCTAGAAATATTACTATTAGTTGGGAGGGCATTAAAAACTCATATAGTAGACTACTGTAATATAAATGATTATAAACAATTATTGTTTCTGAGTTTGTAATTGTATCGAATATCATCCTACGGTGGAAAACCGGTTGTTGAAGATAATTTATTCCCAACATTTAAGGTTGTCATGTCCCTTTAAGGAAAGTTTGTCATGTCCCTTTAAGTAAAGGTTGTCATGTTCCTTTAAGTAAAGATTTTCATGTTCCTTTAAGGAAAGGTTGTCATGTCCCTTTAAGTACAGGTTGCCATGTTCCTTTAAGTAAAGGTTGTCATGTCCCTTTAAGTAAAGGCTGTCATGTCCCTTTAAGTAAAGATTGCCATGTCCCTTTAAATAAAGGTTGTCATGTCCCTTTAAGTAAAGGTTGTCATGTCCCTTTAAGTAAAGGTTGTCATGTTCCTTTAAGTACAGGTTGTCATGTCCCTTTAAGTAAAGGTTGTCATGTCCCTTTAAGTAAAGGTTGTCATGTCCCTTTAAGTAAAGGTTGTCATGTCCCTTTAAGTAAAGGTTGTCATATCTAGGTAGTTATAAAATATATTTAAATCAATTGCCAAAATATTTTGAGCTAATTATTTAATATTGAAAACTTATTTTTTGTTCTCCTATCATATCTAAGTACGAAAAAACGTTTCTTATCATAATATATACAAAAAATAGTATCGCGCCAATTGGCCCGACATAGTATTTTTATAGCGTAAATGATACCTAAATAAACTTCATCCGGCCAACTGGCCCGACATTGTTAATGAGGTATTTATACTAAGTGTATTTCTAAACTAAGGGCCGTTTGATTATATTCCCTCATAGTTCGCGTGCATGCCGCAACGAGCGCTTGCGTCACGTCCCGGCATGCCATGGCAACAACTACGCTCAGTTAAAGCTGTATAGCTAACCTGTGCGTTGTGTTCTGTGCTTGCAAAATGTTCAAGGTTATAAAATCGCCCGCCCCTTGCGAAGTTCGTTCTTTTATACGGTTTTTGTAGGCCAGAAACATGTCTGCTGCAGAAATTCACCGACAGATTTCTGAAGTTTACGGTGCTAATGCCATGTGTAAAGGAAAAGTGCGTAAGTGGGTTCGACACTTCAAAGATAGCCGCGACAATGTCCATGATGAAACGCCATCTCTAATGTCAGACGATTTACTGGCTTCAGTTGAAGCGAAAATTCGTGACAACAGACGCTTCACGATCACTACTCTCTCACACGAATTTCCGAAAGTTTCGAGGTCTATGATTTACAAAATTGTTCATTAAAAATTAAACTTTTAGGAACTGTGCTCGCGTTGGGTCCCTAAACTCCTGACGGAGGAGGACAAACACAAAAGTCTCGAGAGTTCCTTGAATTTTGTGACACGTTATGACGAAAATGGTGACGACATGCTTAATCGGATCGTAACTGGAGACGAAACGTGGGTTTCGCATTTCACTCCCGAATCGAAACAACAAAGCATGGAATGGAGACACACGTAATCTCTCGTAAAGGTCAAAGCCAAACTGACTTTGTTACAGCGCAAGATCATGGCGTCCGTGTTTTGGGATAGGCATGGTGTTTATGGAACGAGGAACGACAATAAATGCAGAAGCCTACTGCCAAACTCTGAGGAAGCTGCGCAGAGCGATACAAAACAAGAGACGTGGCATGCTCACAAAAGGAATTTTGTTTCTGCACGATAATGCAAGGACTCACACTGCCACTCAGACTCGAGCTGCATTGGAATCTTTAGGCTGGGAAGTTTTGGACCACCCACCCTACAGCCCCGACCTTACGCTGAGCGTCTTCCGTCATCTGAAACATCACTTGGGCGGCAGCCGTTATGACGATGACGACGAATTGAAAACGGCCGTGAATTCTTGGTTATCACAGCAGGCGGCAAGTTTTTATGAAGAAGGTTTCCAAAACTTAGTTGTGCGATATGATAAGTGTTTACAAAAACTTGGAAACTATGTAGAAAAATAGATAAAAGTATGTAGATTCCAAAAATAAAATTAGTTTTTGCAAATTTCTTTTTGTTTTTTTTTTGTTTTCAAACGGCCCTTACTTTAAGAATACCCCTCGTATTTTCTCATCTGTGCAACACAGTCTTGATATTTTTGGGGTTTTGTATGTAAACAAAAAAACAACAAAACCACATTGCATGTTCCGCTTACCAACATAATAAGCTGACTAGGGAGAAAAGTGTAATCACCTAGACATGTAAACGTGTCGCATCTGATGTATTTATGGTCATGTCTAGGTAGTTCATTGGTCATATAGCGCTGAGATGCCATACAGTTGTATTATTGTTTGTGAGCTTATAATAGTAATCGTAACGAATGTCATTCTACGCTACATAATTGCAACAATCCTACGGTTATTTCAGATAATTTCTTGCCAACATTTGAAGCGGGAGGTAAAGGTTTTTTCTAGGTAGTTTAATACATTATCGTGTGAAGATAATCCGAAATCTTTACAAATGTATTGCGTATGTGACGTCAAAAGAGAAGTGGAGTTGAGATACTGCAGGAGGAACCACAACGGTAGCAATATTATGTTATATTACATATAACTTTATCATTACATATTGAAGCATGTGTGAAACAAGAATCGTCAGATGATGTTACAGGTGCAATGATGATGCCAGTAATGCGTGTACAGAAAATGTAGCTATAATATATAATTACAAAGAAAGATTAATATTACAAAAGCATTATGTTTATTTAACAACTTGAGTTTATTTTATACTGACATTTTACCAAACTCAAGCATCGAGGCAATGGACTATAACACTAAGACTAGAACATTCACAGATGGGAGGGAGATCAAAGTAGTCCTAGATTAGGAACCGGATATGGCACAACATGTTTATAAATGATTCTGTCTAAAACACCGAAACTTTATAAAAAGACGAAAACGTAACCGCCATATTGGATTACCTAATGAAGGTGATAAGTTCTTTAGCAACTATTAGACAGAATACTTTATGCATAATTTTATAGCAGAAATGAAAGATTGGCCCTGAAAAGGGCCATCGCAATTTGGAAATACTTTTGGGATCAAGAATGGTGGCCGATGTAAAGATATAGCAGTTAATCTCCCATAGTTTTCTAAGTGTCGCATATAAATGTAGACTATAGAGACAAATTTGAGAAAAAATAAAACAAAATTGTATTTTTAAGGACAGCAGAAAGTATCACTGCTGCTTCTTTCAAAGAATAATTAAGGA
>JBAIZL010000005.1:135111684-135156684 GCA_036971475.1 Prosapia bicincta
GTCACCAAACGGCTCAACAACCAAGGGTGGGCGTTGGCTAGTAAGTAAGTAGAAGTTTGAACAAAAGTACGACTGTCCTTATCAGGTATAATCTTCCACTATCTATGACCCACTCATTGAGCTAGTCCATGACTAGTTTTACTTTTACGTTCTTAATAATTAACCGATAATTAAGGTGTTCTTTGAACCGAACTGTCAACCTATGCCAAAATGAACTGATCAGAGCAGCGTAAACACCACTATCACTCATAAAGTTTGCACTGCTTCTGCTAATATCCCGCCGAGTGCAAAGAACCGTACACAGCCCAGACAGCATAATGAACGTAATCAAACACATGTACTGTGCGGAGACGTGTCTGGCGCATGCGCCGCGACTCAAAGCGCCGCGCCCGGGATTAATCAGATAACGCGCAGGAAATGAATATAAAGAAGGAATACAAATAAGTATTTGCGGGCAACATTTGAACCCGACACTCTGACTGGCAGCCATGCGGGGAATGCGTAGCAGCCGCCAAATTGCACCTCCTTAAATGTTAATTACTCGAAACTGCACTGGCACTGGCTCGGGGCGGCCTTTTGTGAATAATCTACATTCAGCGATGATGCGTGCGTCGAGGGTGGTCCTTGCGGGGCGCCGTGAGAGAGGTTCAAAAATACGAATGCCTTAAAACATTACTAATGTTGTGAGTCTCGGATAAGGCAGCTGGATCAAGATGTTTCGTGTCAAATGATTTTTTGTTTTATTTTCCAAAAATTAACCATCGCAAAGAAAATCTTTGCTCACGGTTGTAAGATATAACAAATGGTAGGAAATCTGTCCCCGGACTCAAGAGGAGTCGGCAAGATACTCAGCCTAAATGGGGAGGGGGCGCAGTGTCTATAACAGGGTAGTCCAACTGGCGGCCCGCCAATAGTTTTACAAACTTAAAAAAAAATAGTTATTTAATAAAATTACACAAAATTGGATCAGTGTATTAGTCAGATGAAGTCATCTAACTGTCTCAAAATTCACCATTTTGCATTTCATTTTAAAAAAATCCCCCCTGGCAGTAATTGTAACTCCATTCCCCATGGTAAATAGATTTCTTGGTCTCTGCACCACACTAAGGTGTGACCCTTTGTTTGTTTTAAAGATCGATTTTTGCCCCCCCCCCACCTTTGTAAGGTGGACAAAGTTGGTCTAGAAGATTGAGACCATCTGCACTAGGGATTATGTTTCAAAATAATAAAAGTCTCACTGTACAAATTAATTTGTATTAAAACAATTTGTCCCTTTCATTATTAAATCTCTGTGGCACATTGATAGGGTAGAGGCGTAGGCCTACATTCAAGAGATACATGTGAAGTCCATAGGCTTTGGGAGGAGCCTTACATCGCTAAAGTTTACTCATTTCATTGCGAGTAAATAAAATGAAACTAACTTAATACTTGCCAACTCAGATTTCTTTCCACACATATTAATTCGCTTTCAAAAAATGGCCTAAATTCTAAACAATTTTTTTTTGTACCCGGGTCTGGGCCCCCAGAATCCGTCCAAACAGGATTGGTTGCCCATGTACCAGCTGATAACCTCCTTCCATAGAAACTCAGGAGATAGTAAAATGAAACATTAAGGTAAGAGACGAAACCCTGCCAGGAAAACCCCATGAGAGATCATGCGGGGCTAGGATATCCTAGGGTCTCCAACCTACTGCCCGCGAGTCACATCCGGCGGAAGATATCATACTGAAAAAGATAATTTGTTTGGTAATATATTTCCTAAAGGTAAAAGTCAAAATAATCAACTCAAAATCTCACAAAAAAATAGGTTTTAATAAACAAACAGACTAGTTTCGGCAACGATGTCACCTACCTCAGTGCCTGGCTACTACTGCCGTGCTACTACTTTGAGTCGTTACTAAATATATTTCCTTCAAAGCATTTTTACCATTACATATGAGTAAAATACTCATCTCTCACTTGCCACTTCTTTTCTCTATAAGTGTAAAACTAGTTGTAAACGAGTAAAAAACTAAGCAAGAAAATCTCAAAAGAAACCACTGAGCTCTTGATTAGAAAAAACGTCGTGGGTGTATGGGGGGGGGGGGGCTAGATTTTCTGCCCTGAAAAATTGCCGGCCCACCTTTCCTCCAAATGTTTTAGATGTGGCTCTTGACTAGAAAAGGTTGGAGACACCTGTGCTAAGGAATAGAGATATTATTGGTTTCAAGTGTGTCTATCTATAAATAGCTGCAAGACCGAACCTATTCGAAGTACAAACATAACCACACTTTATGAAGGAACTCTCTAGGCATTAGTGCATTACGTTATACCATATTTCACCGCGGTGATTTCACTTGGGGGAAAAGCGTAAAACTTTTCACACTATTGGTATTATCTAGGCAAAAAAATCACTACTTACTGAAACTTTTCAGCAACCAAAACACCTGAGAAACAGTCTTGTCCGTGACTCACAGCATTGAGCAATGCACTGACCTAGTGCAAAACGCGTCTGCTGGAAAATATTACTAAGTAGTGATTTTTTTGCCAAGTGATACCAAAAGTGTAATTATAGAAAAACCTCAAGATGTACAACACAGAAACTGCATAAAACACTTTATTTACTTATTTCTAAGGTTTTGGATGCGTGCATTGTAGAAACCATTAACTAAATGTTTTAAATATTGTCAAATTAAATAGAAAACATAAACGGATTAAAGATTTGTTCCTCTTGGAAATTAGTCAAACGTTTGGATCAAGAGTTGTTTTACTTCGTCATCAATGGTTCAACGTAAAGCCACAGGCCACAGATATCGACCAAAGATCATCCTGATGACGACATCCCCTGGCATTTCAAATGCATTCAGGATTTCCGTGCCTAATACGAATAAGTTAATCTTTAATGAAAATCGCCACATCCACCCATGAGTCAGCGGAGATATTTCACGGCTCTAAATTGGCAACACTGTCACTAGGAGAGTATTAGCTGTCTGTCGTATCTAGCATATGGTTTATAATTAGTTGTGCAAAGTGGCCGTAGCTGGTGGCAACATGTGTTTGTGGGTCACTAGGAGATCGCCGCACCGCACGGAGCCAAACATTCAAGATTAAATGACATGCATGACTGAAAGGTTAACATTTATTGTTCGGACGTCTGCGCATGCGCACTGATGACGTAGTATAATTATAACCAGTAAATATCACTGACAAATATTTAGAGCCATTAAGCAAAGCGTGAACATTACAGCATAAAAATGTCATTCTAAATTTATCGGAATATTCTCCATCTAGCCCTGGATTCCGGAAGGACTCCCTAACTAGACGGTGAGCCCTAACTATTTCGGAGCCCCTGTTAGACGGCCCTCAAAATTTAATAATAGATAAGTTCTTGCCTCTAACAAAACGAACAGAACTATGGGAAAGAACAAATGTTGCCTACAGATGTACGATACCAGTAACTTGATTGTCGATGAACTTATTTAGGGACTAAAACCAACCTGACTTTGACCGTGTTCGACTACACTCTTCAAGTTTTGCTATTATGTACCAACCCCTCCATGACGAAGGAAGGTTAAACCAACCCGCGCCTCTCTAAGGGCTCAGTCGTAAGGAATAGACCTTATAGGTTGACAGCTGGAGGAATTAGCTACAACAATATATTGTTGAGTGATCGATGATCAATAGGCTATTGCGTTTAGTAGGTAGATCTACATGTGTAATGGTGATATACGAAGATTTGAATCGATCCAACAGCTAACCAATGACAAAAGCTTTTACACATAGGCTGGTCAAATATTAATTCATTAGTTAAATTTAATACATTAATTTTAGTTTAATATGAGACAAACACTTTTCACAAAAGGGGCAAGGTATACAATGTAGCTACTTCGTCCTATTGGGGTTTAAATAAGTGATAAAACAGCAGGTTTCATAAAACAGCTGATTACATGTTATGATTACAGCGGTTAGGTTGTAGAACAGCTGTTTTAACGCTAGGTGGTGTTACGTTACTTATATTAATTTTAATTATTTAATAAAAAAATAACTCAAACAACATTTTGCTTTGATGACCTAAGTAGGAATTGACTTTGAAATTCTTTTGTTTATATTACTTGCTTTCAAAGCGAACCGCTTATAGAAGCATGCTCGGTATGCATATATAAATCAGGCGCTGTTTAAGGGATGCAAACTTTGTGCAACACGTAGCACCTCTAAATCAAGAAGGGATGCTGCTCAAGGGGATCATTCTGAACAGGGATAAAACTTGGCCCAACTCGGACAAACAAGTTCGGAATGCATTAGGTTTTGCCGTACGTTTGCAAACAAAACACAATCTTCGCTAGCAAATACAGTATGCGCCAATATAAACAGTATTGAAACTGAATCAGCTGCAGTTGCCTTCTCGATCAGCTGTGCCGAGTTTTGATTCCTGTTGACTTATTTCACTTGAGGTTAGTTTTTGCTGACGCGGTGCTAACTACAGTGGAGACAACGTTTATTGTAGAGCATTATATTCCCACATTTGGAAATGGACGTGCGGGTGGGCCAAGTTTGTCACACGCTGCATTACGTTTTCAGGAACATTTTCGGAAAAATCCGCCTAGTATCGCTGTGATGATTAGTGTTCGAAGATCATTTAGTGTTTTGACACAGCGGAAGGTCTTTTCAGTTCGCCCAATTACTGTCTGTACAATTGAAAACCACGGAAGAGGGTTGCAGCAAGTGTATAACGAGCGAGAAACGACCCCTCTTCACCAAAATTATGCAAATCCTTCAAGAACAGTAGAGTGTTGCTTCAAATTGTACGGAGCCCATATAGAGCATGTTTATACCCGAGTGTAACCGATTTATAGCATTAGCAAAACGCAAGTGCTCCTGAACGCCTGGTAGGCTCACGCGCGCGCACACACACACACACACACACACACACACACACACACACACACACACACACACACACACACACACACACACACACACACACACACACACATACAGTCCTCACTCACACCAACACAGGGGATACAACGGGCTGAATTCCTTCCGTCACCTAGTGGCGCTTCTTTGATCAAACTCTAATTTTTAAATATAACACAATGCTAAGTTTAGCATAAATTAATTCTGCAAATTATTACGAGAAAATTGCTACCAAACAATGAACAATTTATTGTCGCCGTTCATGAGGGGATAACGTGAAATAAAAACGCTGTAAAAACGCTAAAGGAAAACACTGTACTTAATACGTTAAAGTGTCTAATAACTACCAAAGTAAATCATGGGGAGTTTGGTGTCATTTTTCTTGTAATTTTAAGTAGAATTAATAGTTAATTATTTATTTTTTGTTAAAATTACATCTTAAAAAGTTAGAGTTTGGTTAGAAGATACCACTAAATGAGAAATTGGAGCGAAAATACGGCCAGTCTCGGATCTGTGCTAATCCTGTGCACTCGTAAAGGTGAGTGTGCGTGCGTGTGAGAGAAACTGCCCTAACGTCCAGGGGCATTCGCATTTTGATATTGCTATAGCTTCTTCTTACTTGTATGTGTTTGTAAAACTATGTAAATAACATAAAATCTTACAACTGATTCAGTACTGTTTATTTTCCTCCATACGATATCTGACTGTGTAACAACCTATAGACAATGCGGAGACGTTTTCAATGCTGGTCACCAAACGGGTGGCTAGAAAAGTTGCTCGGATGTCATCCCCTACGTACGAAGACCCAATGACATCTTGTTGATGATATATGCTCGTAAAGGCAACAATAACTGGTTTTATAATCACCCTAAGGCGTATATGAGTTATACAAAATAGCTATAGCTCAATAAAAAAACTGATTCCTGCGTCACTCAACGTCACTGTCGATCTTTACTCTGGCGGTAATGTCCTTTTCTACCCCTGGGTTTAAGCCTTACTTATTAAAAGTATTACAGTATACAAACTCGTGCAGGTTACATGACAGCAAACAAGAGTATAACTCTGTTACAAAAATATTATCATTAAAATTATTAAAAAATATAAAAAAATTCTTTATGTATGATTATATATATATATATATATATATATATATATATATATATATATAAATATCGCAATATGTTTTCTTGTGTATTAATACACAAATTATACCTAATAATTCTAACCATCCGTATAATCAAAAAATGGCTGCATTATACAATTTAATATATAGATTACATAAAATACCTATGAATAATGAAAATAAGATAAGAGAGAAAAACATTATCTATCAAATTGCAATTGAGAATGGTTATAAAAAGAAAACTGTTGATAAACTTAATTATAATATTTTAAAGAAACAAAATAATAATCTAATTTACAAAAATAATGATGAAAATGTCATATGGACTTCATTTACATTTTTTGGTAATGAAGCAAAAAATATTACAAAATTGTTTAAAGGTAGCAACATAAAATTCGCTTATAATACTAATAATAAATTATTAAATATAATGAATAATAATAATATTATTAATATGCATGAAAAAAACGGTGTATATAAATTAGAATGTGATTATTGTAATAAAGTTTATATAGGACAAACTAAGAAAAAACTTAAAGATAGATATAAAGAACATTTTAATGCATATAAGAAGCCAGAAATTTATAAATCAAATTTTGCTAGTCATTGTATTAATAATAATCACTTATTTCCTAATATAGATAATATGATACTTATAAAAGATATTAACAAAGGCCTGAGAATGAATATTTATGAAGCTTTAGAAATACATAAATATAATACTAATAATGAGTTGATAAATGAACAAATACAAGTAAAATCTAAATTCGATAATATATTCAGTGTTTGTAATGTTAGGGCAGCAAAATAAATAAAAAAAAATAAATAAAAAAAAAAAATAAAAAAATTTAACAACATTGTAATTGATTTGGCATAACTATTTATTTGATCTAATTTGCACATATGTTAATTTTAATTGTTTAATATTCCTGATGATGTTGGTACTGTTAGCCAACGAAAAGCTTTGAATTGTAAATTCAAATATAATTCTTGTATTTGTATTTTGACTTTTGTTCTTTATATATATATATATATATATATATATATCGTAGTTTAATAGTTAATTAGTTTTTGCTAGTTACATTTTTTGTATTTCAACTAGTAACAGACTCTTAACGCCTGAAGCAGTGTTTCTCTCCTGCAAAGATTGAATCTGTGCGCTCTCACTAGCTAACCAGGAATGATCACGGAACGAACCGTAACTTATGTGGAATAGTAGGATACGCCTTCTGCAATAGTTATAGGCCTACTATACTTCTACTTACTTCTTAAGTTGTAATTTTAACTAAAAATAGTTAATAAATATTGATTCTACTTGAAATTACAAGAAAATGTTACCAAACAACCCATCATTAAAATTAAACACTAATGCCAATACAGTTAACACATTTTTATTTCATGTTATCCCCTCATGAACAGTGACAATAAATTGTGCATTTTTTGTATTAAATTTCTCGTAATTATGTGCAGAATTAATTTATGCTACACTTTCTGAGGTGTTATCAAATTTTAAAAAATTAGAGTTTGATTAAGGAAGTGCCACGAAGGAAGGAATACGGTCCGTCTTAATCCTCTGCCTTTGTGTGAGTGAGCCTACCTGGTGTTCAGCTATTACTATTGGTTGAATCTACAAATAATATGCCAATATTTGTAAATATTTTTAAAAAACGTACAAATGTTACTGTCATCGTAGGCAAACTCCATTAATAGCTTTTATTTAAAACATGTTTTAAATGGTTCATTAAATTTGTGTTATCTAGTGTTCCCTTTTAATTTTGAAAAATCGTAGATTTTAAAAAGGGAATAATTCATTGTATGTAAGAACATGATATAATACACAAGTTGGGGACGTAGACAATATATAACAAACGAAGCTGAGAAAGTAGACTAAGGTGAACAGAATGATGGGATAAAACAGCAGACAAAGTTAAGAAGACAGACATCATACAAAAGATTACGAAGTAGGTAGAATGCAGTAGCCGACATTGGAAAGTAGACCTAATTTAGCAAACAAAGTCTGAGAAACAGATAAGATACGATAGATAGAGTCGAAAAAGTAAATGTAATACAGTATAACAAAGTAGAGATAACACAGTAGACAAAGTCGAAGAAGTAAATCTAATAGAGTATAATAAAGTAGAGATAACAGTAGACAAAGTCGAAGAAGTAGATGTGATACAGTACAACAAAGTAGAGATAACACAGTAGACAAAGTCGAAGAAGTAGATGTAATACAGTACAACAAAGTAGAGATAAGACAGTAGACAAAGTCGAAGAAGTCAATCTAATAGAGTATAACAAAGTAGAGATAACAGAGTAGACAGACAAAGTCGAAGAAGTAAATAAAGTAGAGATAACACAGTAGACAAAGTCGAAGAAGCAGATGTAATACAGTACAACAAAGTAGAGATAACACAGTAGACAAAGTCGAAGAAGTAAATCTAATAGAGTATAATAAAGTAGAGATAACAGTAGACAAAGTCGAAGAAGTAGATGTGATACAGTACAACAAAGTAGAGATAACACAGTAGACAAAGTCGAAGAAGTAGATGTAATACAGTACAACAAAGTAGTGATAAGACAGTAGACAAAGTCGAAGAAGTCAATCTAACAGAGTATAACAAAGTAGAGATAACAGAGTAGACAAAGTCGAAAAAGTAAATAAAGTAGAGATAACACAGTAGACAAAGTCGAAGAAGCAGATGTAATACAGTACAACAAAGTAGAGATAACACAGTAGACAAAGTCGAAAAGTCAATCTAATAGAGTATAACAAAGTAGAGATAACACAGTAGACAAAGTCGAAGAAGTAGATGTAATACAGTACAACAAAGTAGAGATAACACAGTAGACAAAGTCGAAGAAGTCGATCTAATAGAGTATAACAAAGTAGAGATAACACAGTAGACAAAGTCGAAGAAGTAGATGTGATACAGTACAACAAAGTAGAGATAACACAGTAGACAAAGTCGAAGAAGTAGATGTAATACAGTACAACAAAGTAGAGATAACACAGTAGACAAAGTAGAAGAAGTAAATCTAATAGAGTATAACAAAGTAGAGATAACAGAGTAGACAGACAAAGTCGAAGAAGTAAATAAAGTAGAGATAACACAGTAGACAAAGTCGAAGAAGCAGATGTAATACAGTACAACAAAGTAGAGATAACACAGTAGACAAAGTAGAAGAAGTAAATCTAATAGAGTATAACAAAGTAGAGATAACAGAGTAGACAGACAAAGTCGAAGAAGTAAATAAAGTAGAGATAACACAGTAGACAAAGTCGAAGAAGCAGATGTAATACAGTACAACAAAGTAGAGATAACACAGTAGACAAAGTCGAAGAAGTCAATCTAATAGAGTATAACAAAGTAGAGATAACAGTAGATAAAGTCGAAGAAGTAGATGTAATACAGTACAACAAAGTAGAGATAACACAGTAGACAAAGTCGAAGAAGTAGATGTATTACAGTACAAAAATTTGAGGAGGAACAAAATATTTACAAAAACAATACCTTTAGATAGTTCTTTAGTTTTTTTCTATTTCAGTTCAACGTTTTTGAGAAATAAGTTTTTAAAAGAGTTCATAGATACAAATTTCTCGACGCAAATGCTGACGTCACAGATATCCAAGTCCTAGCAGGAGTCACGAGGTTTGGAATATTCGCAATCTATTACCATAGTAAGTAAATCCGTGACAGCCATTTGGCAAAGCAGTGGTATTATCTAACATCGCAATAAGTCGGCATCTCACAACAGGTTAAACCAAAGTTCGCCCTCATCCCTTATCGATCTCGTGCCATATCGTTGACGCACTAATATTGGACAACTTTTAAGCTATCTAAGTTTTTCCATCCCCATTAGAGAACCAGCACGGTCGCAGATGTTGGTGTCATCGAAGGGAAAAACCTCGCGCCCAATAACAACTTCTGTCACGCCTGTTTATACGCGGGAAACTTTACCACTAGGTTACAACAATACAGGCGGGGACGGGGGTTTACAAATTTGTGTCACAAACAAGTTTTTATTTATAAGAAAAACAAGCAAGAAATATCTCGTGTGGGTTTTGTAGAGGATGGCGTTCGGCGAAACTTTTACTTTTGAACTATAAAATAACGATTTGCCGAAGTTATAATTTAGAGAAATTTTAGAAAAACTCGCTTTATGACGTATCGACCGCACGAAGCCATCTACATGGTGTGTCCAAGTTCGACCAATTATTTTATCAAGTTCACAATTAAAATTATTTGTTAAAACGGGTTTTATAATCAGTTTAATGTTAAAAATCGGAATCGCAAATATAAGTTATAATGGTAAAAGAAAGACCAAGTTTTTATTTATAGCTCAAGAAATTTACCAAATACTCACAAAGGTTGAAAGCCTTCTATAATGTAGAGTATAATATCCCACTAAGCACTTACCTAAAACAGAGAAAATACAGTAAATTTTCAAGAAACATATATTCTCAAAAAATATTTCTAATAAAAATCTTGAAATAAAAATAAATATTTTAACATTAAATATTGTTCATTAAAAAACATTTTAATATAGTTAATAACATTTTTCAGTATTTCTTAAAATTTGTTATTTTTGATTATTTGAATTCACGTATTTTGGGTGTGATGGATAATATTGTAGATTTTTTAGCTCCTAAAGAGTTTCCCAATTGCGAAATAAAAGCTACAGCAATACATTAAAACTAATTACATGCCATTATTATAACAACAATTACATGACTCTCTCTCTCTCTTTCTCTCTCTCTCTCTCTCTCTCTCTCTCTCTCATGTGTGTGTGTGTGTGTGTGTGTGTGTACTCTCTCAATTCCTCTCCTTTTCCCATTCATTATATTTAAAAGCTTTAGTGTCCGTAGCCGCACTCGCAGTCTCTAAACTATGTCTAGGTCATGGTGTCTACCCACTGTATTCTTTCTGGTGATTTTCTCCATCTTTCTTCCTCTCTTCTTATGTGGAAGAACCTGTTTCTGGTTTATAATGCCTTCTCATCCGTAACCGTTTTTAAGTGGCAACTTGTATTTCAAATTGCATTCCTGAAGATTTAGTTTTTCTTGGCATTTCGTATAAATTACTCAATTTTCTACTGCGAATGTTTCGACACCTAAATCGCACTAAAAAAGGTACTTATTTGTACTATTTTAGTTATATGTCGAGCTCATAATATGCTATTCAGTTCCCTCACTTAATTTCTGAGTTGATTTAATGTTATGATTATTTCTTCCCCTGCGAAATATTTAATTTCTTCGTTTTATTTCTAGACCCACTTCTACGACGAGGTCCTTCACTTTCTCTTACAAAATGTTTAAATAAAGAGAGCCCCCCCCAGTGTAAAGCACAATCTTCCTCCGTCCCAACAAACGTCCTCCTATTAGAAACGCCTCTCCATGTTACCATTCAAATCCAGTATCCCTCCCTAATCAATTAAAAATTGTCTCTTGTATTGTCTCTACTTTGTTATACTGTATTACATCTAATTTTCGATTCTATCTACAGAATCTTATTTTTTTTCTTCCCTTTCCTTGTGTGTTACATTATCTCTACTTCCGAATAGACGTTTAATGTATTAGGTATGTCTTCTCAAGTCTGTCTTCTGTGTTGCATACCTCACTTCTGTTCACTCAAGTCTACTTTATCGCTTTGTTTACTATATAATATCTACTTCACCATTTTGTCTGTTATATTATCCCATTTGTTTTTCCATTCAATGCATTGCTCACTTCTTAAAATTTAAGTATTTTTTAAATTGAAAGTAAACACTATTTACATTTTACGAACCACTTAAATTATATTTTACTAAGAGATTAAAAGGGCTTGTTTAGGAAAACCGTCACCAACATTTGAAGGTTTTTGAAGGTTTATAGACACGCTGAAAAAACTACAAGGCTACCAAGCCCCCTCCATCTCTCATTGGCCCTTTCTCATCCTCTGGTGATAGAAATTCAGTTTTACAAACGGAATTTCAGGTCCTGTTTTCATAAAATTCATTTATAAAAGTTTCTTGCCAAATAAGTATCTTAGTCTTGCACTTATAGTTGAGAAACCGAAATGGTTGGGAATGGAAACCAAATAGATGAAAGAGGTCCTAGAATAAAAATGGAACAAAGAAAAAGAAGAAAAAATAAATCTTAAGGGGCAAGAAGAATATGACAACAATTAGGGATGGGCCGATTCCTAAAATTTTCGATTCCGATTCCGATTCTAAAATTTTCCTTTCGATTCTCGATTCTTTACTCGATTCTCGATTCTTTCAAGTTATATTAGCTTACATGCTAGTTCTCTAATAATTAATTTAGTTAACATCTTGGTCATATGGCAAAACCTTTTAAAAGTTCTGTTTTAATGTAATAGGCTACACAAAACCTTCAACCGTGAGAGTGATATCTGTCTTTAATATAATTTATTAAGGTTAAGTTTTGGAGGAATAATACAGTGTTTCTGTTATCCGTCTATTCGCTCAACCATCATGGCCACGGTTCCGACGGTGACGGTTAATCGAGTTTTTACTGTACTTTTTTGTGTTTTGTTCTGACATTTAGTGAGAGAGAGAGAGAGAGAGAGAGAGAGAGAGAGAGACGAGCGATGTCAAACGACCAGAAATGGTTACGATCTTGATTGCTGTTGCTTCATAAATAATAATATTTTCGTTTACTTTAATCATTTAATTCATTCAAATCAACTAATACATAAATAAGACATAGTTGGTAATTAATTATTTTTCCACACAAATATAATAAACTTTGTTTGGTAATAAATTACTCCACACGCATATTTTAATAGTTAACAAAATAGGAATCGGAATCGACACTTTTATGAATGAAGAATCGAGTATCGACGATTCCTCGATACCACCTAGAATCGACGATTCCTGGAATCGAGAATCGGAATCGGCCCATCCCTAACAACAATACATGTATGTGACGAAAGAGACGTGCAAAACGGCAACATGTGGTGTACACGATGGATAAGTAGAACAAGTTATTACAACTTTTTCCGGCAGTTAAATTTTACTTCAACGTAAAATATTTTATGACGTTGTCCTCTGGTAAAAAATCATTCGAATTCAGCAACGTCCTGTGGAGAATATGTGCGACAATATTTATGGTTTCGCAATTTATTTTCCAATCAAATCTATTGACCCCGCAATCAAGACAGTTCATGACCACAATGAGGCCTAATCAGCTGGAATCACTAGCAATTTAAAGGCCAGATCAGCTGTTGTTGGTAAAACGGCTGTGAACTTGCCTGAAGAGGGCGACACACCGCGGCGCCTAACAATCAGATATCTCGACGTCCAGACACAAAAGGCAATGACAGCGAAACCGGTATTAGGACCCACGCAGCCACATGTCTTGGGATAAGTCAAAATGTCTTTTGGGAAAGGTTTGAGCTGCTCTGTTTGCTTAAAACATTTTCCAAATTTAGCTACAAAATACTTCACGAACGGTGGTTAAAACGTATTTCTTATAAACAGTATGAACTTTAAACTTTTAAATATCAAGTTATTACGATAACAGAAACTTTCAGAATTATCCTACTAAATAATAACACAAAAATACTTTTGAGCAACAGAATAAACTTCTTTTTACAAAAAAACAATATGTCAAAAGAGTTTCTCCTGAAATAACCAGTTGTAAACAAATGTAATTTTGTGTTTCTTTGATGTTCAAGATTTTTCATTTTTTGTAAAAATAAAAGGCAAAAACTTGACATAAATGCCTGACTTTGAGGCAAAATTACTTTTACTAGATTACAATGCACCATAACAATCTTCTACATTAAAAACAATTTGGATCAGGTCTACCTAATGTATAATGTAAGTGTAGAAAGTAAATTTATACCGGAATCAAAATGAATGCTATTATTTTGATAAGCGAGTTTCCTAGTTTGCAAATGAATTGCCTTTGGAATTAGCTAAAGCTAAAGGTAATTTAAAGTGTCGAAAACCATAAAAGTCATTTACAATTACATGAATGTTATTAAAGGTAAATACTGTCACTGATGAAGACGAAACAAGTCCGGTTACACAACCTGATGACTATTTAGTGTTTCTATGTTTCTAATGTTTACCTTTAAAGTAAACGTACTTACGTAGACCAATGGTTTTACGGTACGCGGGTTTAGAATTAACGAACGTTTTGATGGCTATTTATGGTTTCTACACTTTAAAAAAATTGTTTCCTGTTTACGACGTATATTTGAGTAACATCCGTCAAAATGAAAAAATATCAAAGATAAAAGTATCGGTCACCCTTTTCACCACCTTGTGTATCTTCAACATATCACATCTGTGACGCATCTGTGTTTTATTTTTTTCAAGCAAGACTGAAAATGAATTCTCTTATTGATTTTTTTTACATTTATTCAATACATTTTTTCAAACAATAATATATCAATTAAATTTAATTTAATTATTATCACTTTCTAAATTGTCACGTAATATTGTTTTTTTTTCACAAGTGCGAGTACACACGCACGCACGCACGCACGCACGCACGCGCACACACACACACACACACACACACACACACACACACACACACACACACACACACACACACACACACACACACACACACACACACACACACACACACACACACACACACACACACACACACACACACACACACACACACACACACACACACACACACACACACACACACACACACACACACACACACACACACACACACACACACACACACACACACACACACACACACACACACACACACACACACACACACACACACACACATATATATATATATATATATACTGTTCCTATATCGTCACTATTAAACAATTATTTATCTAATTTATTTCAGTAGTATATTTACCTCACGGCGCGTATAGCTGTTCACTCGTAAACTGACGCGCGATATAGATAGAAAATCTGTATTAGCCCTATTCAAAAACATTGGGTTTGTAGTGTGTGTTGCATCAAAGGTCATCACTAAGATTTTGCAGGCGTTGCGGTCGTTTGGAAAACTGATATAAATAAATTTGTTCAAAACCTTATGTAAATGATCTGGTTAATATGAGAAATAAAATAATATTTATAGTGGGCTAGTTGTTAAAATCTACATTATTGTAATATAAATACTATACCTCATATTATAATGTTTGTGGAACGGTCTTTTGCTTCCTCTGCCGACTATGGTCGACCTTCGACTATATTTGACAAGTTTCAGGTATCGCCCACTTGATTGAATCATCGCTTAGTACTATTAGTAACACGTCAGGTAGCGAGTATTAGGTACTGGGAGGTACATCAAGTACTCGGGAGCTTCCTGGATTGTGTCACGCAAAATTACACGTTGATGTTTATAAAGGGAACAGAATATAATTTACGTTAAGAAAGCTGGATGTGTTATTAATTATATCTTCGTATAAAATACACACCGCGGTTTTATGCTTTTGTAACGGTTTGAAGCGAAACCTTACGACGAATCTTTACATACCGTGAATATGTATAACGTTACGTCATCACATAGGCTAAGAACTAGAATGTAAAAATCTTGAGATTAACGAGCCATTCCGAAGATTCCCGAAAGCAAAAATTGCTCGCATGTATCCTCGAGATTTCACGGGAATTCACGAGATTTATTCCAAAGACGCGTGGCTCTCCCCGTTTGGCCGATACAAACTGACATTATGTGACAATGTAACTAACATGACGCTATTTCCTAGCCTCGTTATACATTATAAGTTTGACTCTTTGACCATAAAAGCCTCGTCGTTAAAAATACTATAAAAATTTAATATTATCAAAACTAATTACAAATACAAATTTAATTCCTTCTATTCGTTCACATATATAGCTTTATATCTTGTTCAAATTTTCAATCGGTAATAAAATAAAACTTTTTATTCGTCCACCCAAATATATTTGTTTTAACTTGTAATGAATGACACTTGATGTCAAAAGTTTTTTCAAATATGAACGCAATGATTATATTTAATAAATAATTCATTTTAGTTTTATATGGAAGAAAAACTTTTCACAAGGGGCAAGGTATGCAATATACTTATTTCGTCCCATCTGGTTCAAAATAAGTGATAACATTTGATTTCAGTAAACAGCTGATTTTAGTTATAGGTTATGTGGTAGAACTGGTCCTTTAATGTTTAGCTTATGTTACTTTATTTATAATAATTGTAATTACTTTATAAAATTAACTAAAATGAAATTTTTCTTTGTTGACCCAATTGACTTGTTTTAAGAGCAAAATATACCTCCTAATTGTCTTCCATAGAGTCTTCGCGTCGTGCGGTAACTTTCTCCCTCGTCAAGCAATGACTCATGTACAGCATGCGCGCGCAGATACACACAGCTATTGAATAGATGTCTCTATAAAAATCCGTTTTTAAAAATATCAGGAAACATTAATGTGAGAAAATTATTAAGAGGGGAAAATGCTATTACCACTATTCCGTCACTAAAAGAAGCGTGTTTCGGAGAACGTAAATCTTAACCTCTTAATGTTTGCAATATGACGACTAAAAACAAGCTTTTCCTTCCAATAGGTTAGGTTATACAGTAATTCCAGCCTAAACTAACCGACAATTTTTTTTAATAATCATAAAATTTATATCGCTTGTAAAGTACGGACTGAAAATGGTCTGACAGAAACCAACCTTCATTTTAAATATAAACCTTACAAATTTAATGCTTATGAAATACGGGCATAAACAAATTGCCTAACTACAATTTTCATCTCAGCTGGTGGACTCCATTACTATTCGTTGTAGATACGTTATTATTTATTCCAATGTTGGCTTCCCTGACGCTAATGTAACTAATCCTAGCCCTGTCACCATTGTACAAAGGCGAGCTTACAAAACGAATGATGGCCCTTATCTGTTGTTATGGTACTAAAATTTGTCACGCTAGAAATTATGAGTGAAGCTAAAGTTAAGCCTAGGTAGGTTATGAGTTTAGAGTCGCCTATAAAGATTTGTGATTTATTGTATAAGTATTATTTGGTTTGAGAAAACCAAGCATTTACACACGTATTATATTATCTATAGCTCGTGTAATATTAAAGTCAATGACATGAATGCTGGTTAGAAAAGTGACTCCAAGTATGATTGGAACCCTATGCATGATAGGAAAGTCCTGTGCATCCTGATATTAGAGACATGAACGCCAGGAAATAATTCTAATCTGAATCTCGGTGATTTAGAGAGAAAAGCAGTGGGGAGATAGTATATAGTAATTTTAATGCAGTCTGCCAGTAAGACTACAGTGGCGACCACACCAAAATTAGAAAGTAGGTATTATTGTAAACATAGTGTAAGTTTTTGCATGTGTTTTGAAATAAGGCACGTGTTGAAAATATCTTTACCAGGGCTCAATAATGGGGACAAACATAGGTTGTTTCGGTTTACCAGAAATGTCTTTAGTAAGATTTTGAAGTGTTGGCGCTATCGTATCCAGGTATAGATATCGTATCCAGCGGATATCTTGAGTGTCCGTGCCAAGTCATGCTATTCTCAATACAAGTACAAATATAAGTAAAGTCAATTTACTGGCGAAAGATATTGTATTTGATAATACGAAATAACTACCTTAGTTGCCATTACCGCCGAAAGAAAGAACATGGGTAGGATTATATAGGGCCGTAAGCCCTCTGGTAGGAGCCGTGGCATCACGTATGCAGGTAGGGTATCCCTGAAGTAGCCCTACCTGAAGAAATGTTTAATCGTTACACTCCATCGTAATGAAATCGTAATGAGCTGTTGGGATATGGAATCGCAATAGGGTAGCCAGTTCTACTCCCTTATGTGTTCTGAAAGCTCCGGCTACCCAACACACCCTCTAGGAAGAAAAGGCATAGCAAGAGTAGATGGAATTAGGTAGCATTATGAAAAAACTTCATAAACCCTTGGTACTGGAAAAATAAGTAGGGTACTGGCATAAGTTAGCTTGCCTTAGTGGACCTGGTCGCAACTAGGGATACTCGATATTTTCTGTCACGGTAACTTGTCGACCGTGATATTTTTTGTCTCTGGTGATACCAGTGAGAAAATACGGAAAAGCCAGTTCCAGTGACCTCTGTTGTTGTGATTCGACAAAAGGTCGCAGTTACTGGATGAAACGGCTGTCATTGGCAGATTTGTCGCTGTCACTGGCTCTGCTCTCACCGCTCACTCACGGCGCCGATTATCGTGCAGTGCCGTTAACTGAAGGGGAGAGGGCGTGCCTCTGTTGTAATTGGGCAAAATGTCGCCGTCGTTGGCTGAAAAGTTACTGATATTTTACCTCGGCTGTCATTGGTTGATTTGTCGCTGTCAAGGGCTCTACTCATTTACGCCATGTATGGGAGGTAGATTTGTGTCAGTGTTGTGTACAGTAGACGCTATTTCGCACTCGGTAGTTTGTTCTTAATTTCATAGGAGTTTATTTATAAATAAAATGACCCTTCCAAAAAAAGCGAAATGTGGAATCATTTCACCAGTGTAGTACGCTTGCCTGTTATTGGCACATACAGAGCAGTCTCAGTATCTCTTGTCACCGGTAAGTCACTGATCCAAACCTGGCGCTGTCACTAAAATTACCTATTCGTTAAAAGTCCCTGCATCGACCATCCCTAGTCGTAAGAGTATATTTCAACCCCCCCCCCCCCGATGAGTTATTTCAGACGGAGCGGTGCCCAATGCTTTCGTTTTGGGATTGTTTGTGTATTAAGCAGATCGGCCAAGTTGTCCAATACAACAAGAACATCCCGTGTGTTCCTGGATAACAATATTGCACGACGTGTGTAAGGTAGGAAATGAAATATAACCACAGTAGATTTAATTAGGCAGGGGTATGAAAAGGGCTTACGACAGCCTGGTGCTAGTAATAGAGGAAACGTTGTGCAGTCATGATCGATTTCCTGAAGAAGATCGCCTCGCAATGGGGTAAAGGTCTTCGCGCTACTCAGTTCTAGTCACAATTATGTAACACTTGAAAGCTCTCACATTTAAGAATATGGCTGGAGTTTGCTATATGTTAATTAGTTATTTAAGAATTCGTCTTTTATTTGGACTATATTCGATATTTATTATAAAGTTACGAATAGGTCATTTGCTAAGATCATAGTATTTTTGCTCAGAACCCTTGTTCTAAACAAGTACACTGGCCTTGCAGTCCCTCATCAACATGTCTTCTTCCCACTCGTTTAATTCTTTCCCTTTCCCCGAGTTTGCCGACGCCTGGGTATTTAAATACAACTACCTTACACGCCGACCTATAAGCAAATCCTGCTCTAATCGCCTAAATGCGACACAAAAGGTCCCATCAAGGGCCGTTAGCCGCTCCTTGCGAAATGTCTCACTCCATGTCACGTATTACGTGTTAATACTGGGCCAATTACGGGGCAAACCCATCATTAACTGTCGCAATGGTACAATTAAGCGCGCCCAGCGCCTCGGCGATTTGTTTATTAAGCTCGGTCGCATACTTTCTCGCTAGAACGAGACGTTATAACGTAATATAATAGAAATGCATTAAAATCACAGATTTACTGTATCCGACTACAAAGTACGTTAAAGTAAGTGAAGGATGAAATTAATATCGTTAAAGGTATATTTATTACAAATAAGATTTAAGAAACACCTTGTCGAGGTTCCCAATTAACGTTTAGGGCGATTTGACTATTATCACCTATTAATAACATAAAAAGCATTACGAGTAATACATAGCGGTATGAGAGACAAAAAATTGCTGGTTTCCGATACAGGCCAACATCAGGTGTACAGTAAATGGTACCTTACGCAAGTAGAACTACTCGTTTAGATATAGGACCTACAGAGCATTTATTTACAAGTTACAATAGAATATTACAAAACACAAATCATGGGAAGGTAATATTTAAATGTTTTTCGAAAATACAGTAGCAACGATTATTGTATTTATACGTATGATTAAGTTTTGCCTTCTAATATGATCAACTTCTATGCATGGGAAAGAGTTTTGGATATAGGTGGGAGAAAGGTAGTTACGTAAACCCCCTGATACAGTTTAAAGGAGATATGTTATTCCATTATGTGTACATAGAAGTAAAACAGAAATTGACCTACTCTCTACCGCCGTATTTAAAATCAAATAACCTTAAAAGTCTTGCTCTGAGAAGAGGATGAAATAAACGGAATTAGAGAAGGGCCAAGAGTAAGACCAAATGATCCCCTACTACTGGGAATAAGGGAAACTATGGTAACGAGTGGGCATTTACCAGAGGTAGGCCTGCTGTCAAGTTGTAAAGAGGTTCCTATCCGAATTCTCTTGAAGTACAAAATAAATAAATATCCGTACATATATTTATACAAATTTTAAAACGACTAATTTTAAAACGACAAATTTTAAAACGACAGTCTACTACAACCCCCGGTCAGTATTGCTTGATGATGGAGAAACTACCAATCTTTGAAAGTCAACTCGCATAAATACCAAGTAGGATTATTTTTCAAGTACATATAGTGACAGTGATATATATATATATATATATATATATATATATATATATATATATATATATATATATATATATATTGACACAGTGTGAACTAAGTGAAATTAGGATAAAACAAAAGTCGAAAAAAATAACCTAATCATGAAGTTATGTTCAATATTTTGTTTTGAACAAACTTACAGTGTGTGTATATAATTCTATACAGGCACGTAGAGAGGTTTTATAACTCGGGCCAATGTCTTTACGTAATAGAAGGATCGTACAAAGAACACATGCTAATAGAAAGTGGGCCTTTACCGTGGAGTCTGTGTTTCCAAGCAGCCAGCTTGCCACAAACGCCTTCCTCGCGTAGTACAGCCTACAATTAGAAGAAGAAATGACAAGTTATTCTGACACAATATAATTTACGTTATAGAACAAGACCACTCGGCCTGCACACCTGTAATTAACACTTTATACCGTATATTGTTATGGTAGTTACGGGACACAGATTTAACGGTATCAAAAGTTAACAGACTCGTTGGGGCTGCACGAGGGCTTTCCTACTTACCCCTCTTTACTTTTACTTCCATAGTTCGACTCTTACTGGAGCGTTTTGGGTGTTACAAAGGACCGGATGCGAGTCCCCACTTTTGACCGTTAGTTTGCTTCTATTGCCTCTAGCACGTTTTGTCTAGCCCTTTTACTACAAGTTGCAAAGACTTTTTACATACTGCATTGTTTATTCATTTTTACTTCCTATTCTAATTCACAATTTAATTATTTCCTGCCTCCTAGATGGACTAAATGTGGTTGCCACAGTACCTTCATCCAATTTAAATACCATTTTTTAAAAACATACAGACAGACAGGCAAAAAACGAAACATTTAGTCACGCTAGACAGTTATTGAATTTCTTCTATTATTTCACCCACTCCATATGTATATATATATATATATCTTGTTCAAGTTTTCTATCGTTAATAAAATAACTTTTTATTCATCCACTCAAGTTCAAATACATATTTTTAAACTTGTAGTTTATCACTCTTGATGTTAATACAGGTTTTTTTAAATATTAATTCATTAATTAAATTTAATGAATTAATTATAGTTTTATATGAGAGAAAACGTTTTACGAAAGGGGCAAGGTATGCAATATAGCTATATCGTCCCATTTATTTTAAAACAAGTGATAACATGATTTCATGAAACAGATATGTAAGTTAAAGGTTATGTGGTAGAACAGATGTTTTAAAGCATAGGTTGTGTTTATTTACATTAACTGTAATTAATATTAAAAGTAAATGAAATAAAATTTTTCATTTTTTATCTAAGTAGGAATTTACTTTGAAAAGGTTTGTTTATATTACTTGTTTTTTACATGTATTTTGTGGTAGAATATTTCAGTACACCCTGTATACGCGTTGCAGATGCGGTCTTGACGCCAGTAGCCACAGGAGAATGTGCAGGGGTGTTATAGAAATTATGTAGACCACGTAGGCTAGACATCCGGCGACTGTGAGGCCGCGGCAGCCTGTAGAAGCAATATCTTATTAGTACAGAGTATAAAAACCTCTGCTTGGGCTAAACTGCAATCGGGACCTGATACAATCACAGTTTTACAATTTATTGTTTGTTGCCTTTAAATAAAGCTCTTTTTTCAACCCAGTAACTGATAACAGATGTTAAGAACACTGGGACTAACCCGATTATTTCAATTCCTTCTATCACTTCAAACTCTCCTTATATATATATATATATATATATATATATATATATATATATATATATATATATATCGTTCAAATATTCAATCGTTGATAAAATATTTTTTTTCATTCGTTCAAGTTCAAATATATATATATATATATATATATATATATATATATATATATATATATATATATATATATATTCAACTTGATGAATATTTTCATTTGATGTTAATACTGTTTTTTCAAATATTAATTCATTAATTAAATTTAATGAATTAATTTTAGTTTCATACGAAAATAAAACTTATCACGAAAGGCGCAAGGTATGCAACATAGTTAATTCGTCCCATTTGGCTTGAAATAAGTGATAACGTATGATTTCATAAAACATCTCATTTTATGTTATGTAGTAGAACAGCTGTTTTAACGCATAGATTATGTTGCCTTATTTATATTAATTGTAATTATTTGATAAAAAGTAACTAGATTAAGTTCTTCTTGCTTATATTACTGGTTTCGTTTTTACACGTGTTTCTTAAAAATACACTCTAGACAAGAAGAACGGTACACGAGTGACATCATTATACAAACATAACCTCACTTTACAGAAACACACGTAGCTTTATACACAGGCGCACTTAGCTTGTGCGGTGCCCGGTGCAAACATTTACTGCGGAACCCCTCAATTTTTTACTCATTTTGCACCCCCCGCCCATTATAATAAGAGTGTATATCACGAAAACGTAATATACGACATAGATATTAAGGGGCACAGTTTTATAATACTATTAATACATTAATATTAAATAAAATCAGACACCGTCAAGTTTGAACTTCTATTAAAAAATATTTCTATTTTATATAAATTCAAAACGTATTCCACACTCTATACACTACTTATTTTCATATAAATAGAGCAATTTCCAAGAATAATTTTTTTTTATATTTAAGAGTGATAAAATATAAATGACCCACATGTCGTCGAAAACCTTTTCAACTCCCTCCTCCCCCGGTTTATAACAGATCTCTATCTTATTCTACAATATAATATAGCTATATCTTATTCTACAATATAATATAGCTATATCTTATTCTACAATATAATATAGCTATATCTTATTCTACAATATAATATAGCTATATCTTATTCTACAATATAATATAGCTCTATCTTATTCTACAATATAATATAGCTATATCTTATTCTACAATATAATATAGCTATATCGTATTCTACAATATAATATAGCTATATCTTATTCTACAATATAATATAGCTATACCTTATTCTACAATATAATATAGCTATATCTTATTCTACAATATAATATAGCTATATCTTATTCTACAATATAATATAGCTATATCTTATTCTACAATATAATATAGCTATATCTTATTCTACAATATAATATAGCTATATCTTATTCTACAATATAATATAGCTATATCTTATTCTACAATATAATATAGCTATACCTTATTCTACAATATAATATAGCTATACCTTATTCTACAATATAATATAGCTATATCTTATTCTACAATATAATATAGCTATATCTTATTCTACAATATAATATAGCTATATCTTATTCTACAATATAATATAGCTATATCTTATTCTACAATATAATATAGCTATATCTTATTCTACAATATAATATAGCTATATCTTATTCTACAATATAATATAGCTATATCTTATTCTACAATATAATATAGCTCTATCTTATTCTACAATATAATATAGCTATATCTTATTCTACAATATAATATAGCTATATCTTATTCTACAATATAATATAGCTATATCTTATTCTACAATATAATATAGCTATATCTTATTCTACAATATAATATAGCTATATCTTATTCTACAATATAATATAGCTATATCTTATTCTAGAATATAATATAGCTATATCTTATTCTACAATATAATATAGCTATATCTTATTCTACAATATAATATAGCTATATCTTATTCTACAATATAATATAGCTATATCTTATTCTACAATATAATATAGCTCTATCTTATTCTACAATATAATATAGCTATATCTTATTCTACAATATAATATAGCTCTATCTTATTCTACAATATAATATAGCTCTATCTTATTCTACAATATAATATAGCTCTATCTTATTCTACAATATAATATAGCTATATCTTATTCTACAATTTAATATAGCTATATCTTATTCTACAATATAATATAGCTATATCTTATTCTACAATATAATATAGCTATATCTTATTCTACAATATAATATAGCTCTATCTTATTCTACAATATAATATAGCTATATCTTATTCTACAATATAATATAGCTATATCTTATTCTACAATATAATATAGCTCTATCTTATTCTACAATATAATATAGCTATATCTTATTCTACAATATAATATAGCTATATCTTATTCTACAATATAATATAGCTATATCTTATTCTACAATATAATATAGCTGTATCTTATTCTACAATATAATATAGCTATATCTTATTCTACAATATAATATAGCTCTATCTTATTCTACAATATAATATAGCTATATCTTATTCTACAATATAATATAGCTCTATCTTATTCTACAATATAATATAGCTATATCTTATTCTACAATATAATATAGCTATATCTTATTCTACAATATAATATAGCTATATCTTATTCTACAATATAATATAGCTATATCTTATTCTACAATATAATATAGCTATATCTTATTCTACAATATAATATAGCTATATCTTATTCTACAATATAATATAGCTATATCTTATTCTACAATATAATATAGCTATATCTTATTCTACAATATAATATAGCTCTATCTTATTCTACAATATAATATAGCTATATCTTATTCTACAATATAATATAGCTCTATCTTATTCTACAATATAATATAGCTCTATCTTATTCTACAATATAATATAGCTCTATCTTATTCTACAATATAATATAGCTATATCTTATTCTACAATTTAATATAGCTATATCTTATTCTACAATATAATATAGCTATATCTTATTCTACAATATAATATAGCTATATCTTATTCTACAATATAATATAGCTATATCTTATTCTACAATATAATATAGCTATATCTTATTCTACAATATAATATAGCTATATCACAAACAGCTGAAAAGTGGGCTTTGGTATAGGGATAAAAGTTTTCTCGTAAGCTAACCGATTGCGTAAGTGAAGGAGCGGATCACCACTCCCACAGTTTTGCAACAGACTACGCGACATTGACATACCTTTCTAATAAACGTAATTTTGATTAACCAAATCTAACCTTATTAATTAATTTAACCTTAATTTATTTTTCACCAAACAAATTTCCTAAATAATTCTACAATCTGGTCACTAAGCTGTGTGATGCCTTTAAATAACATTTCCCCCGAGATATAGTGACTCAAAGGGTTAAATATAAGTAAGTTATGGTTTTAAAATCAAATCCAGTGACTGGTTCTCTGGCAGAATTTGGCAAGCAGCAGTACAGGTTCTGGCGCGTGTCAGATCTGCTTGTTTCAAATTTTACCTGCGTCGGCGGTCTACAGGTAAGTGTGGTCCGGAGGTTAACCACGACCAAGATGAAGAGTCTGCGTGCGCTGTGTACTACTGTACGACCGTCGCATATAGGTAATGCCTGCTACTTTGTAGCTACAGGGGAATATAGCTAAATGTTACTAATTAATTAGGAAACATAGTAGAGTTTCTATTGTGTTTATAGATTGAGGTTATGTTTGATTTATTTTTAAATGTAGCCACTATGGCTCGTTTGCGACATTCAAAATCAATTTTGTTTATAATGTAAATTCAAACTTATGTAAAAACAGTGTCGATCCAAAGTCTTTGGAAAATTCTGATTCCTTTTAAAAAGTAAAAAGGAAATGACTTGAAGAAGAACGTGATTCGTCGAAATAGGCATTTGAGGAAACTAGTATTAAAGTCTAATAATTGTTTGAGAACGTCTCGCCTTGTTTGAGTTGCAAACGAGTCAAGCGAGTCAAACGGCTAATCGTGTAGTAAAGTGAGAATGCAATTAGGGCTTAGCTGGGGTACGCATTTAGTAATGTGGTTCTATTACTTGCAAAACCCTTTATTCTCATTTTAAGTAATTTTTTTTATAAGATGGCATCGAAAGTGAGAGATTTGTTTCCACGTTACTCCAGTACGTCATACAAAATGTGGACAAGAGTCGAGTGCTTGCATTAGCAATGGAAGATTTTATTGCGATATACTCTAAAGTATAGTGAGGACCACGTGACCCTCTCCTTGGCCTTGAGAGATCGCAGTAGGCGAGACGGGAAATAGAGGGTCAGTTTAAATACTTTTCTACAAACGATTGCCATGCTTACTTGAATGGGACGATCGATATCAGATAACTACGGTATGAAATAACAAACATTCTAGAAACATTAGTAGATATATAGGATGCAGAATATGTTGATGTATTGAACATTCTCAATTTATAATATGTTTTCAGAAGTGGTAGTACACACAAGGCCAAATGCACGGTTACGTGGTTCGCACTATATGTATTAGCTTTTCTCTATTTATGTGTGTATGTTATCAATGTTATAAGTCCGAGAGAAAACTCAAAATAAGGAATAATTTTTTAAATAAATCTTAAAATTAAAATTACCTTTAAAATTTCTTTGTATAGCACAACGCTAGCGTATCGATGGCCACGTGACAATTATACAAAATGCAGGTCACGACGTCGGATGCAGTCACTTTGGCCACCGCTTCTAAGAAGCAATGACATAAACAGTGTCATTAAGTCTCCTTGGTCACCTTATTATCTCCTTTAATTGCGGATTTCTATTACACCACCTGTCTGAGTGCCCTTGACCTCGTCACTGCGCTATGGCTATGCCACTGCTTGCATTCTACGTTGATTAGATAGAGCGCATGCGTACTCTGATTCTGTACAGTTTCCCAGTTGTTTCTCTGGTGTCAATTGTTGAGAATGTCATCAGCTCTGTCAGCTTATAGATAAAGCTGTTCAGTAATAAGCTGGTGCGTGGTTGATCGATAGGAAACAAAAAGCTTGCGCTATTAAAAAACATTGGGTTTGTAGTGCGTGTTCCACAAAGGCCATCGCTAAAAAATTGCAGGCGTAGGTAGAGGTCGTTTAGAAAACTGATGTAACTAAATTTGTTCAAATCTTTATGTAAATGATGTGGTTAGTATAACAAATCAAATAAAACAATATTTATAGCGGCGTTTCGGTCTTGTCAAATCTACATTATTGTACTATAAATACTATACCTCAAATTATAATGTCTGTGGTACATTCTTTGCTTCCTCTACCCTTCCCCTAGCCAGTGCCCGCGCCAGCTTACGTGTGATCAGCTATGAGCAGGGAACATTTTCCCCTAGTGCGGACCACGTAGCCGTGCACTTGGCCTTCCTTATACTACCACTTCTGAAAACATGTTACATATTCAGAATGTTCTATACATCAACAGCTTCTGCATCCGATATGTCTACACATAATTCGAGAATGTTTGTTAATTCATACCGAAGCTAATTCATCTAATATCATCCGTTTCATGCCAGTATTTGTAGAAAAGTATCTATACTGACCCTCTACCTCCCGTCTCGCCTAATACGACCTCTCAAGGCCAAGTGCACGGCTACGTGGCCCGCAACAACCAACACACAAACGTTCAGAACCATATTATTAATCTGATTACAATAAAACTACAAAACGTTCTGTTAAGTTCGAATTAGTCAGGTATCGTAAACTAGGTGAACACGTCTTATAGTTGAAAGAAGAGAATGGAGAACACGCATACGATTTGGCAATCGGTTAGTTTAAGTAGGAGACTACGGTTAATTATTTTTTTAAAACTAAACCTATCCTAAGCCGATAATTTGTAGCTTTCAATATAACAGTGTAAAACATTAGTAGGATCAATTTTTCATTAATTTGATAAAGATTCATTGATTTTTTCTTATTTTTCTTTGCTGTTTTTATTGTTATTTCTAACAACAAGCTTTGTAGCTACATTTTAATACATTTGTCTTTTAATGCTCGAAAATGAAAACGTCATAGACTATAGCTCTCGCAAGTCGACCCGCAAATATATAAAGTAAAATTCTTGTTTAAATAGATTACGTGTATGTAATAAGTGAATATAAAAAACATGGTATTACTAACTTATAAAGAAGAAATATAAACGAAAATTTTATAAAAGTGAATTCCTAATTATACCAATAGAGAAAAAAAATTTGCTTTAGGAGCCTTTTATTAAATAATTACAATTAATATAAATGATATATACAATATACGATATATAAATAAATTATATACAGCAACATAACTTATGAGTTGAATCAGCTGTTCTACCACATAACCTATAGCATAAAGTTAGCTTTTTTATGAAATTATGTGATATAACTTAGTTTATGCCAAATGGAACAAAATATTTATATTGCATACTAAGCCCCTTTTGTGATATATATATATATATATATATATATATATATATATATATATATTTGTAGATTATGCAACACTGTTTTCTTAGATTACTAGTCTCTGAAAGCGCTCGCATAAATACCAAGTAAGATTCTTGTTTAAGTACATAATGAAAGTGATATATATATATATATATATATATATATATATATATATATATATATATATATATATATATATAAAAGGAGAATGTGAACTAACAGAAGGAATTACAAAATAATGTATATATAATGCGGTGATTGCAAACAAGAACTGTATTGTAAAACAGTAGAAAGTTAGGTTCTGTATTGTATAACTGTAGTTGATATAAGTTATAGCAATTATTTGTGGTTTGCGACATTCAAAATAGCATTTTTTCCGGTTTGAAATGTTTTTTCGAGTGACGTAAAGGGAAATAGGAATTGATACAGTTTTAGTATTATTGTAGAAGTAAACGCCAAGAAATACAACAACTTATGTGATCAAGTAGAGAGAACACACACGATTAGCAAGTAAAATCACATTACGCTTTCGCAGTTTCGGGAGGCGAGTTTCGCATTGTTGCAATGGAGTCGGCCAGGTTCAAGGTGACAGGTTTTGTTGAGAATTCGCCAAACCGGCGGACATTTGCATGTGGGACCGTGCGCGACGAATCGATTCCTTCACGTGTGTATGGGACTCGTCAGCATCTCTTTCAGACAAGTGATTAGGCTATTGTAAAGCGTCCGCGATTGCCGAAACAAGTGAAAACAAACGTCACATTGACAGCGGCAGATATGGCGATGCATAACACAGTGGGTTGCGTAACACAGACAGTCTACTCTAGGCCAAAGTTTCCATTATATTGTTGCTGAGTAGACAAGAAATCTTTGTAAAACAATGATCTAATACAGCGGTTCCCAAACTGTGGTACGCGTAGCGCTAGGGGTACGTAGAACCCTGAGGGGTAGTACGCGAAAATAATACCAGTAATGTCACACATCAATATTTCGTTCTTAAGATTTGAAACAAACGCGAAGATACACTGTATGCTGACAAGATTGCTGACGTGTTGTAGATAGGAAATTGCGAGGAGCTTTGAATGTTTGTGTGAGACTGAAAGCACAGAATAGAATAGCGGAAGGAAACATCTATTACCGATTTAGGTGAGCAATATAAATGCAGGATGGGTCTACGATTTGGAGTTTGGAAAGGTTCAGGAAACCGCCTGTAGCATTGCCCACACAAAAATATCGTATACACAGGCGGTTGCCCCTGCTCCACCCATTACTTACACGGCAGTCCAGGTAACAACTTCGAGGAATAAGGTGTACTTTTCATTGGAAAAACATTTTCAAATGTACGTTAAATGGAAAAGTCTGGGAGAAACTGATCTAATATAACACACACACACACACACACACACACACACACACACACACACACACACACACACACACACACACACACACACACACACACACACACACACACACACACACACACACACACACACATATATGTATATATTATATATAAATATATATATATATATATATATATATATATATATAACTGACGATTAAATCGTACTACGACACAAGATGCTTCTGTCTTTTAAACTGTTTGCTTTCAGCCTCAGATAGGCGGCAACTCTTTTTACACTGTATAGAACTATTAAATACAGCTAGGCTCGTGTATCAAAACTTTAGATCCAAAACAATGAGTTTTTGCATTAACATACAATGGAGGCTTATTACCAATAACCTATATCCCCACACAGGACTGCACAAATGCCTCGCATTATTTATAACTGTAATTGCTTTCCAAATGTCAGAGGAGTTTTATTTCCGTCTAACTATCCGGTTAAATACAACCGACTATCGGCGCCATAACTTATTAATTAAACTGAGATAAAGGCAGTGTCATTACCACGTCCAAGCGATCGACTCAAGCAATAAATCACAACTTGGGAGACAGATGCTGATCGGCGTTGAAGTCACTGTTACACTCATTTAAACGTAAAATACCAGTGCGCACAGGAAATACAGCGTATAACTGCTTTGGGTAAATCTTGGTTATCCAGATGTCATCGAAATTGCGCGCAAAAATACCCCTGATGATAAAAAAATAATAAAACTTGCAGTTTTTGTTGTGTATCTTGAGGTTTTTATAGAAATTACACTTGTTTGTATTAACTTGGCAAAAAATCACTACTTACTGATTTATTCAGCAGACGGGTTTCGCTTTTTCAATGCTGTGAATTACTGATAAGACTGTTGCTCAGGTGTGTTGTGTTGGTGTGAGTCTGTGGTGTGTTTTTTTTCATAGAATAGTTGTTAATTATGTGCTCAAATATAGTGTTTGTTTGGGAGTGTGTTTTGTCATTTAGAATGTGTTGTGGATAGTATTTATGGTGTTTATATATCTCATAGTGTTTTCTACTAAGTGTTTTGCTTTTATTGATGTAGTGCAGGATTTTTAGATTGGTGTTTATCTCAGTCTGTGAGTTTAGTGAGTTTTGTATGTGTATGGCGAAATTTGATTTGGGTTGTGTCTTTCTTATCTGTTTTACGCCTACACAGTTCAAAAACACCAGGATAAACACGACAGAGCAGGCGTATACAAGATTACACGCAACAACTGTCCTAGCTTTTACCACAAGATACGCAGAAGAAGTAAAACAGATAAGAAAGACACAACCCACATCAAATTTCGCCATACACATACAAAACACACTACACTCACAGACTGACATAGACACCAATCTAAAATTCCTACATTACATCAATAAAAGCAAAAAACTCAACACAGCAGAAAACTATGAGATATATAAACACCATAAATACTATCCACAACACATTCGAAACGACAAAACACACACCCAATCAAATACTATATTTGAGCACATAATTAACAACTATTCTATGTAAAATAACACACCACAGAACAAAAATACACCACAGACTCACACCAACACAACACACCCAAGCAATAGTCTTGTTAGTAATTCACAGCATTGAAAAATGCGCTGACCTAACACGAAAGAAACGCGTCTGCTGACTAAATCAGTAAGTAGTGTTTTTTCCAAGATAATACGCACAAGTGTAATAAAATTTATTTTGCAACATCCAATAAACTTTATACACTAAACGTTTCGTTACATAAAAACACAGTTTTACTCTATATGTGTGTAAGTTTATGCAACGCATACAATTTTAAGTGTAAAAGATTAGGAACAGCTGAGTTTTACACAATAGTTAACATATGATTTCAGGCAACAGCTGTTTTTTCTCTCTATTTAAAGGTTATGTCTATAGATTTTTAATGCAATTTAAATGTTCTTATTAATTATTCAATTCATTTAAGTACACACCCGCGGAAGGAATTTAATATCTAATAATATTTAAGTACAAACTTTACAAAATTCAGTCTATATTATGATAAATTTAGTAAGTTAGGATGTAATTGCTTTTACTGCGATGTATTGGTGTATATGTTTATTTATTTTCATGAAGACTCCGTAGGCTTATTATTAAAAAAAAAAACAAATAATATGAAACAAAATTCAAGTTAATCGTACTAAAGGTCAACAAAATTTTATTTTAGTTACTTTTTATTTTATAATTCATATTTTATACATATGACAAAACCATTATATTGTGGCAGAAAAAAAATTTTTTGCAGTTTCCCTTTTCCTTCTCTATACGGTATTTGGTGTTGGACTATTATTTTTGTTTGTTGCTATTTATTCTTTTTCTTTTTATTATGATGATAGCTTATAACTTCTCATTCTATCCATTTTTTCTAATGCTTCATTATTGTAAGGAACCTTTCTCTCATAATTTCATATACATCTTTAAGTAATAGATTTCTTGCTATGCGAAAATTGTCTCAGTGCCAAAGTGCTGGATTTCAAATATTCAGTTTGAAACCGACCGAAACATCATCGTTTTTAAATTTATTTAATAAATAAATACTTAGAAAAACTGTTTCGTCATCTACTACACGTTTAAAAATGTATTTTTAAAATTGAGTGGATGAATAAAAGCGTTGAAAATTTGAACAATAAGGAGAGTGTGAACTAACAGAAGGAATTGAAAAATCCAAATACTTATAATCGTTAATTGTATGTAAATAATTATACGAATAAGGTTTTTGTCTATGGAATTATCCGGGTCTTTATTTATTGACAAATATGTCACCGACAAGTCCTCGGGAACACAGAAATATAATAAAGCTTGGCACTGACGCTCCAGATATTTACACCTTCCAAAGACACATCACATCCCACTCTAAGCTTTATAAAATCCTTACAATAATGCTTTGTTACTAAGTATCCGGTCAGGTTATGCTAGGTTAGGTTTTACAAAAACTTAGCCCATCCAGACTCGAAAGCGATCCTCGTACCTCCAAGGGCGCACTCACTCACACGCGCTGACATAGCTCGTATTTTAACTTTATTTTTAAGAAATAATATTCAGAGCCCAAATATGTCAACAACAGTTTAAAAACTCTTAGAACAAGGTCTACAATGCCCCAGGGGCCGGGTCAGTGTGTGTGTGATGGTCGCCTAATCCACTAGGGGGCTTCTAGGTCTTAATGGATTCAAGAGGTAAACAGTTCACGCGGGAGTGAAACGCAGCCGTCTTGCGTTTTGCAGCGATACAATATACACAAAAATGGGGCCACTTCACTTGTTCGAGCATACGTTAGAAAACTTTATTATTCTTTCATAACCAAACCTAACCTAATTTATATATATATATCTTGTACAAATTTTCAATCGTTAATAAAATACGTTTTTATTGATCCAAACAAGTTCAAATACTTTTTTTTAAACCTATATTGGATTACAATTGATGTTAATACAGTTTTTTCAAATATTAATTTAACAATTAAATTATAAAAATTTGGGGACTATCGGGATTTGAACTGTGAATCTTTATGTAGAAAGTCTAGCGCGCTTTGGTACTGATACTATCAAATACCAAGAAATTATTTTCTCAAAGACTAATATGAATTTTTTATCCCATCTTGTCGTCGTCGAAACCTCCACAACCTGGACAACCTTAAACTGTTACCATGGTTACCACAAAATATCATAAATAGTGCTGTAAGGTTAAAAATGAATGAAAAGAATAAAATAAACAAACTGAAAATAAATAAACAATGATACATTTTTTTCTTGACCTCAGTAGGAATTTGCTTTTTATAACAAAAATTTTATACTACTTGTTTAGAGTATAAACAAATCTTAAGACTAAATATTGTTAACAAAAACAACTTTTAATCCGTCTCTGTAAACATTTTCTCTGTTGTATTTGAGGTGTATTTAAACATTCCTCCATAAACAAAGTCATAACATTTAGGTTTAGACTTGATAATAGACAAAGACTTGTTTACAAGTTTAACATTGTTTGTGTGGGGCTCGCGTTCGGATTCGTAAAATCGTTTACCACAACTTTTCACGAACAGAGAATTCAGTTCGCCAGAAATAATAAAACTAAAATATCAGACAATATAATCGAATATTCACACAATACTTTTAAAAGTTATAGTTTTTAATACATTCCACAACAGAACTACAGTTCAATGACACCGCATAAAACCAGAATGCAGTTTTACCCGTGCCTTATTCCGGTATTAGTGGGCAGTCACATTTACCGTGGTCATGCTACAATTCGGCCTACACTGTCTAGGGCGGGCATTCTTAGGCGTTGTTTGACTACAACCTATGAAACTAAGAATGGCCTTTAAATACAGTGTTTATATATGGAATGTTGGGGCGTATCTAGTTTCAAAGGAGTGTTTCGGTAATTAATACGAAAGGGACATCTGTACAATTTCATTCGCTTTGTGTGAACGATGGAAAGCCGGCCCGTAAAGCGTTGAAATTTGGCCGGTTGAATGAAACGATTGTCATAACACCGTCATTGTTAATTATCTAAATTTCATTTATTGTCGTCAAAAAATCCTTCTAGATAATAAGAGTAAGCTGAGGCGTATCAAGTAAGCGAAGAAAAAGTTGACTAAAGAAAAAAATGGTAGAATCTAGTCTTCCGTTTGCTCTGACCTTTAGATACGTAGGCAACCATTACGACGATTTTTTGTTTGCCACATTTTTGAATTATTTGACAGATGGATTCAAACCACTGGGGTAGGTTATGGAACTATGTCTTCTAATTCCGGCTCCGGGGTTATTTTCCATCTTCCAATAGACCGGTGTCGGATTTGAGGGGGCTTTGAGACTCAAGCTTCGCCAAATACGAAAAATTGATAATTGATAACGTTAATAAAATTACCAACTCGTCCAGACCGCTATCTAAACGTCTGTAATGAAAAAGCCAAAAACATTCGACAATAATTACAAATTGTCTTTATCAAGAACGTTTAAATAAAAATTAATTGCTGAAAGTTCAAAAGTTCAAAGAACGAACACATTGTACCCCGAGTTTACACATTTAATCCCAAGTCCGTGTACATACCGTTTGCACCAATCAGCTGTAGTTGCCTTCTCTCAGATATCGAGTCATTGTTGGCCATTTTATAGGAGACCTGAGGAGGTTATGTTGTGTCCGAAACCTCCCTTTTCGTTCACTATGGTTCCAGCAAGATGGCGCCACCACCCACATTGCTTTAGACAAAGAGCTTATGAGCTTGGTACATGGGTAGTCAATCCCGTTTCCTTCACTCTCGGTAGGGACACTAACCCCATGCGCATGTAAGACAGAGGTAGCTCGCTAGAGGTTGGATGCCGCGAGGGCTGGGCGGATTTAGGGGGCACATACCCGGGTTAAATTTAAAAAAAAAAAACAAAATTGCTTTCCTTCAAAGAACTTTAGGCAATCTCACAACCTTAGAACAAACTTTCCTTACCCAGCCCACTCCCCCGATCCTACACCACTTGACGCCTACGTCTGAGGAATGATGAAGGAGAAGGTTTTCCGTGACGACCTACCAACCAACCAAACGAAAAAATAACAATATGTATAACGAGTAAGAAACAAACCCTTTTCGCTAAAATGATGCAAAACCTACAAGAACAATACGAGTGTTGCCTCAAATCGAACGGAGGTCATATAGAACATGTTTATAACCGATTTAGCTTCTTTTTGCTTGTAAGTGTTTGTAAAACTACGTAAATAAAATAAGATCTTACAACTGTTTCAGAACTGTTTATTTTGGCGTGTATGGTATATGACACAACAACCGTATTATACGATATTTATTTATTTAAAGGTTACGTTTATATAAGAAATATTTTTTTTATATAAGTTATTGTAGTTTAAAATACCTATTTTATTTATAGGTTGCGATCAATTTTAGAAACGCATAAAATAAAATCCACAATACTAAGACGTATGGCCTACTGACAGGATATCTGAAACAGAAACAATCGGCATCTAAACTCAATTCATTAAAAATATTTTGATAAATATATTGACTGTTTTATTTTGGAGCATACAGTAAAGAAATAGGTTTAAATTAGGGACATAAAAAGCCCTAGTAGATAATGGGGGGGGGTACCATGTATATAGAGTCGCGTATACTGAAGTAAACCTATATATGGACCTTAAAGAGGCGTCTACCCCCTTTTGTTCCATAATTTTGTAAGAAGATGAACAAGGAATAGTAGATGGAAATAGGGGTGAATAACTGCCCCCTGTTCCTGGCAATTGGTGGACAAATTACTGCAGGGTCGCTTAGGGAGGTTAGTTACCTGAAATGGATCTGCACACAACCGGGTTGTAGAAGTGTATACCCGCCAACCATTTCAAAATCAAAGTAAGATGTGTCAGAAATGGATCTGCATACAACCGGGTTGTAGAAGTGTATACCCGCCAACCATTTCAAAATCAAAGTAAGATGTGTCAGAAATGGATCTGCATACAACCGGGTTGTAGAAGTGTATACCCGCCAACCATTTCAAAATCAAAGTAAGATGTGTCAGAAATGGATCTGCATACAACCGGGTTGTAGAAGTGTATACCCGCCAACCATTTCAAAATCAAAGTAAGATGTGTCAGAAATGGATCTGCATACAACCGGGTTGTAGAAGTGTATACCCGCCAACCATTTCAAAATCAAAGCAAGATGTGTCAGAAATGGATCTGCATACAACCGGGTTGTAGAAGTGTATACCCGCCAACCATTTCAAAATCAAAGTAAGATGTGTCAATAAAAGGTGATTTTAGGGCGGAACCTTCTACATCTCAATTATAAAAGCTCTAATTGCGGCGTGCTTGTCAGACACCTCTTGCCTCACTCGACTGACTAGACTTGTACTATAATAGACGAAAATAGTGGCTGCCAAATATGGGCCCAGGTTCGACAGGTGGCTACTGGGATATCGAAGAGAAAGCTCGTCAAAAATAATAAGTAATATAAAAAGATATTTTTAAATGTCAATTCCTACTTAAGTAAACAAAGAAAAATATAATTTTAGTTACGTTTTATTAAATATTTACAATTAATATGAATAAAGTAACATAACCTATGCATAAAACAGCTGTTCTACCACATAATCTATAACATAATATGACTTGATTTGCGAAATCATATGTTATCACTTATTTTAATCCAAATGGGAAGAAATAACTTGCACACCTTACCCCTATTGTGAAAAGTTTTTCTCCCATTTATAACTAAAATTAATTCCTTATATTTACTTAATGAATTAATATTTGAAAAAGCTGTATTAACATCAAGTGTCATCTACCACAAGTTTAATTTAATTGATTAAATGAATAAAAAGTATTTTATTACCGACTGAAAATTTGAACAATATGCGTACACAAGGAGAGCGTGAACTAATAGAATGAACTGAAGAATGCTTAACAAATTTTTAAAAAAAATCAGCTATTGGAAATATTTTGGCAGCAAAAACGCTCCTTAGAGACATTTATATAAGTTACACTTTTTTTGTATTAACTTGACACAAAATCTCTACTGGCAGATTTATTCAGCAGTTGCGTTTCACATAAATCAGTAAGTAGTGGTTTTTTACCAAGTTAATAAAAAAAGTGTAATTTATACAAAAATCTCAAGATGTACAACACAAAAACTGCAAGCTATATAAGATTAAGCTGTGACTTTAGGTTGTGGTTTAATTTTACTCAAATTAAGTTCAGAATATAAAGTGATTAAAATTACGCCAGAAAATTTGTGCAATAAGTATTTGTTAACGAATAAAGGGCTTACACGAGGACCGTCATTGCTCCTGTGTCGTCTTTACATGGTATTAAACGTACCTCCATTGCAATGAACAAAGCATCTTATTCCCAAACAGATTGATCACGTGGCCCAAAACCGACTATTTATGTAAAGGGGCTCCACGATTTCGATTTTTTCAATTTCCATTTCACGGGTAGTTCCATAACAACCCCTCTTAGATTTTAATTCCTGACTTCTGTGTCTACTCCGTCTTTCAAACTACTTCATGGTATAGTCTACCTCTTTTTGCCCTCGGGTTGTCACACTAATCGGACGGCAAGGTCATCGAAAGGAATTACAAGTAAGCCACCTGAAAAGCTACTAACGGCAGTTTAACGATCTTACAATAAAGATGTGCAGGAAAAATGACGGTTGTGTTGTCAAGAGCGTATCCAAGGGGGGGGGGGGTGATGGGGCGATCGCCCCCCCCAACCCTCAAGAACTTTGGGTTAAAAATCGACAATATATTATTAAATTCGGACCTTCTATTAAATTATACTTTTACTTGAGTTAATTCGTCTTTTATTGTAAATAAAAAATAAAATTTTAATTTTTAATTTGAAATTGTGACGCGTTCCCTCGGCATACCCTCGTAAACGTCTAAACGTTTTAACGACAGATAGCACTAATAAAGCTTAGTCTCGAATACCGTACTGTTTCATTTCACTATCTCCCGATTCTCCATGGAAAGAGCTTATGAGCTTGGTACATGGGCAATCAATCCCGTTTCCTTCATTCGCGGTAGGGATACTAACCGCATGCGCATGTGAGACGGAGGTAGCTCGCTAGAGGTTGGCTGCCACGAGGGCTGGGCGGGTTTTGGGGGCTCAGACCCGGGTAAAAAAAAAAACAAAAACATATGATTTTCGATACGTAATTTTGTAAGCGCAGTTGAGTCCGGAATTGTTCGTGTTGGAAGAATAACTACTTATATTAATTAATAAATCATTTTTATAATAATAGCTTATTATGAAATTAATAATATTCTCTAGCCATAAGTGTTTTCGAAACTGGAATAATTATTTATTAAAAGTCTAATTTACTACGAATCTTTATCACGTTACCGATTTCTAACGCAAGCGTAGAAAGAACTTTTTCTGTTCTATGTTTATACATACACGCGCGCGCGCGCGCACACACACACACACATTATATATATATTTATTTATTTATATATAATGCATCGATCGCCCCCCCCCAAAGCAAGTCGCTGGATACGCCCTTGGTTGTGTAGCTTGTGTTGTGAGATCCAAGGCGTCTAGAGGATACTGACAATCTATCTTCTTAAAGCCAAATGCTGTTTACAAACGAATTGAGTTTTCACATTAACGGTAGCACCGGAGATCGAAACAACTTCACGGTATCCATGAATACATTATACGGCTTACTTCAAGACCGAATTGAGGGCCCTTTCTTTGCTGAAAGAGAAATTACAAGGAAAATCTATCTGTACAGGCTAGAACCATTTGTTTCTTTATGCAAGATGGATTTTCCCCTCACTATTGATCAACGCCCTCGACAACAGATTCCCTAATGGTTTTGTTCGGAGCTGAAACTATAACTTGTCTCCCAAAAGTTCTAACCTTACATCTTTACATGGAGATACATAAAGAACATGGGTTATTCTGAGAACATTCCTGGTTTTTGCATCTGTGGCAGTGCATCTCTGCCGCCATCAGGGGTGTACCCCAGATATGATTCAAAACACTTAAGATGTAATTAAATACCACGGTATAAGGCTCCAGGTTTAGGCTTGGCCCTCCTGACTTGGGTTTAAGGCTCCAGGTTTAGGTTTAATCCTCCAGGTTTGGGTTTAGCCCTCCCGGCTCAGCCCAACCCCTACAATCTTGTAAAAACTAAAACTGTTAACTGAACCACTCGCAAAAGTCTAGATAACAATTTTACCATCTATCAAATTACGTTCATTCAAATCAACCACTACAATTCCACCGAATATTTGAAACGCCTTAAAGATGACTTCTGGCAAGGCAGAAACATGTAGTTTTTTATTTTACGCACTCATTATGGTTTACATATAGAAGATACCGTCTAATAATAAAAGAATTACACAGTATGATTTAATTGAAATACTGAAATAGCTTTCTTCGCAATGGGGGATTTAAATGCACGGTAAGGTGTCGAACAATCCCACGTGTAGAAGATTTCAACACGCATTCGTTGCAGAACGAGTAGTTTGGTTTTTCTGTTCGAGATGTATTTACAATCCCAACAGGGATCAGTATTTTGGGCATTGTTAACTAATCCAACTAGAGAAGTGTTGTGTTTGGAGTCCCGCCAGTAAATAGAACAAATCCTGCAGAACAATGCCCAGCTCGTTAGATCAGTCAGTCACGGAGCCTAGTGTTTACAACACGGAAATACTTCTTAGGAAGACATATTTGCACAATGTTTGTAAAAGCAAAGAAATGGCGGCACACAGAGTAAAGAATGTCACTGGGTTATGTTTACCGAAGAATGGTGCAGCGGCGAGGCTCAACGGGAGATTGCCAAGGCCTATCTTAAAAGTATTTACAACATGCTGATAACACTTGTAATCCGCTCGCCAACTAGGAAACATGCGTTATAAGCTACTACCGCAGCGATCCAGAGCGAATATTATTGGTTGCTTCTAGAATATGGAATCATATCTGAGTGATACGCATTTATCGTATCTGTAGCTCTCTATCTTTGTGTGTGTGTGTGTGTCTGTCTCTCTCCCTCCTTCCTACTCCATCTCTCTCTCTCTCTCTCATTCTCTCTCCCCCTCCCTCCCTCCCACCTGTGTGTGTGTGTGTGTCTCTCTCTCTCCCTCCTTCCGACTCCATCTCTCTCTCTCTCTCATTCTCTCTCCCCCTCCCTCCCTCCCACCTGTGTGTGTGTGTCTCTCTCCCTCCTTCCGACTCCATCTCTCTCTCTCATTCCCTCTCCCCCTCCCTCCCTCCCACCTGTGTGTGTGTGTGTGTGTGTGTGTGTGTGTGTGTGTGTGTGTGTGTGTGTGTGTGTGTGTCTCTCTCTCTCTCATTCTCTCTCCCCCTCCCTCCCTCCCACCTGTGTGTGTGTGTCTCTCTCCCTCCTTCCGACTCCATCTCTCTCTCTCATTCCCTCTCCCCCTCCCTCCCTCCCACCTGTGTGTGTGTGTGTGTGTGTGTGTGTGTGTGTGTGTGTGTGTGTGTGTGTGTGTGTGTGTGTGTGTGTGTGTGTGTGTGTGTGTGTGTGTGTGTGTGTGTGTGTGTGTGTGTGTGTGTGTGTGTGTGTGTGTGTGTGTGTGTGTGTGTGTGTGTGTGTGTGTGTGTGTGTGTGTGTACGATGTGTTCGATGGGTGGGGACTTCTCTCTACCAATCGATTCACTTTGTGATAACATAGTCAAACAACACATTTAATATTTAACTGGCATCGCCATCATTGTCTAGTAAAATCTGTTAGACATACATAGTTGATGAGAAAGAGAGAGAAAAACCTCCCTCAACTTGTAGTAACTCGGCCAAACAATATGCTACATATTTGACCTAACATCGCCATCGTTTTTGTAATAAGGTTGTTGTTACTTAATTAGCGTCATTGAACATGTCTACTCCAGTCTTACCGTATTCTATTACAAAATAAAACCTACGACTTAATTATTACATCAAATACAGCTACCGCCATATAATAACGGTCGATTGTCAATCACGGAACGTCAGTAATTGTTTTAATTACACACACCATGTCACAGTGCCCAATTAACTAATATAACTGGGCGGAATGATTCGTCCCGTGGAACTGGAAACCTACAACTGGAATAAACTTCTCTAGTACGTATAGCGTTCTCCTTTATGTGAGGATGGTCTCTAGAAACCAAAACGCGACCAACAATAATCTCTGCAAAAAATATTAAACTAATTAAAGAAACATTTACCCACCAGATAGCAGGGGTGAGGCAGGTTCCTTAGCCAAGCGATACTGCCAACTTAAGCCATAATATGTCTCTATCCACAGTAACAGGAGATAATTATGATCTTCCCCCAGCAATACCTCATCCCATCCACCCTTCCTTAACCTTCGCGTTTGGTCTACTTCAAGTGTGCAACCCTGTGAACATCACATGATATCGTGATCCCCCTATATTTTCTAACAGGTGCTCATCCCCTACCACAATAACATTAACATATCCACTATAAACAAACGCCTAATGTAGATTCCTGTTTCAGGGTTACCACCTTCAAAAGTGCTGGTAAAAATGTTTTCCTTAAAGAACAAGACTTCCCCCCTACTCGCCTACTAACAAACTCAACCTATCACTTATTAATAAGGAATGGTCGATTCAGTTTAACGGATCGGTGATTTTAGTGACAGTGCCAGAATTGGAAAAGTGATTTTTACCGGTGACTTTAATACCGGTGACAAGGGATACTGAGGCAGTAACAGACAGGCATACCACAATGGTAAAATGATTCCACTCATCGTTATTTTCTGTTTTAGAATGCTCATTTTATTTAAAAATAAACTTTTACGAAATTAAAAACCCGTTCCTAGTGCGCAGTAGCGTCTACTGTACACAACACTGTCACTGTCGTGAAACCTGACACACATCGTCTCCACACATGACGTAAATGGGGAATCAGTGACAGTGACAAATCAACCAATGACAGCCGTGGTTAAATATCAATAACTTTTCCATCAGCGACGGCGACATATAGCCCAATCACACAGAGACGATCCCTTCTCTCATTCAATCAACGACCCTGCACGATGCTTGGCGCCCTTAGCCGGGCGGTGAGAACAGAACCAGTGCCAACGACAAATCAATGACACCCGCGGGAAAATATCAGTAACGTTTCATCCAGTGACTGCGACATATAGCCCAATCAGAACAGAGACAACTTCCAATCGATCGATTGTCACTGGAACTAGCATTTTCCGTATTTTGTCACTGGTACCACCTTTGACAAACGAATATCAGTGATAAGCCACAGCGACAAAATATTGACCATCCCAATTATCAATACGATAAGGACGCCAACCCCTAAAGGGGCGTGGCCAGAAAACTCATTACAAATACAACCTTAACACTTCACAAACGAAATAATTTTGTCAAATTTAATTATATAAATATTAAAGTATATGCTTTAGATTTTGTAAATACTGTTTAATTTTCAGGAAATAGTTTTGTTTGTGAAGTATGAATGTTGTAATTTTTATCGTGTGTTCTAGCCACACCCCTTTTGAGGTTGACGATCGTAGGAGTTGATAATTGAAAATATGGTGTTAATTATTTTTGAAGATGTTTAACCTGTAAGGGAAACTCAAATTTATTAATTTTATTGGCAATTGGTTATTTTTTTATAAAGACCAACTATAAGTTCACACTCTCCTTATATTCCTATATATTTTTGAACAAATTTTAATCGTTAGTAAAATACTTTTTATTCATCCACTCAAGTTCAATTACATTATTCTAAACTTGTAGTGGATGACACTTGATGAGCATCAAATTTAAAAAAAATAATAATTCATAACTTTAATTTAATAATGAAATAACTTTAGTTTTATACAGGACAAAAACTTTTCATCAAATCAGCAGGGTATGCAATATAGTTATTTCGTCCCAATTGGCTTAAAATAACATATGTGATAACATATGATTTCATAAAACAGCTGATTTTATGTTACAGGTTATGTGGAAGAACAGCTGTTTTGACGCATAGGTTATGTTGCTTTATTATTATTACTTTTTAATATTTAATACAAAATAACCAAAACCAATTTTTTTTTTAATTGATGTTAATATGAATTAACTGTTAAATATTTGTATTTACATTCCTTTTTGTGTGTGTTTATTTATTTAAGTTTTTAGACTTTCTGAATGAAGGCTCACACGCGGATATCGGCACCGCCATTTACATCACACGAGACACACTCACGCTAACAAAAGCGCGACATTAGCAAACAGATTAGCACTTGTGTAGCGATTGATATTCCATGCACACTTTCCTTGCTTGGCTCTCCGTGGCGTCTGAAGGTCAGCACATTGTTCAGAGAACATAAGCGTTATCGGCGTCAAACCCAAATTTAAACTGAACACGCAATTGTCATGGATTTGCAGTACAATGGCTTTACTTATGCCTTGGGTACACTTATTAACCAAGGGTTACGAAATGCATAGATTACACTGGGAAGGCGCGACAAATGCTATATGGCAGCATTCCTTTATACTTTTACGTTTGTTCAAGTAGGATAAAAGGTTTGCACCAGTTGAGTGATTATATTATATTATGTGTATTTTTGTATAAAAATTATATTTGTATTTTGTAAGACTCAAAATATTGCTCAAGAGTTGAGACTATACACCAGTTGAGTGAATTATATTTGTGTGTTGTAAGATCCAAAATATTGGTTAAAAGTTGCAACCTATTGACCAGTTGAGTGAGTTATATTTTTGTATTGTAAGATCCAAAATATTGGTTAAAAGATGACCAATTGAGCAATTATATTTGTGTGTTGTAAGATCCAAAATAAAAGTTAAAAGATAAGGGAGACCTGTTCTCACCAGGGATAGTTAGTCATCTCACCCCTATCCGGACGCGACACTCTCTACAAGCTGAGGGAGAACTGCTCTCGCCTGGGGTAGTTGGAATCGTCTCAAACCTATCCGGACGCGTTTCTCTCTAAAAGCTGAGGCAGACCTGCTCTCACCTAGGGTAGTTAAGAGTCATCTCACCCCTATCCGGACGCGACACTCTCTACAAGCTGAGGGAAAACTGCTCTCGCCTGGGGTAATTAGAGTCGTCTCAAACCTATACGGACGCAACCCTCTCTAAAAGCTGAAGGAGACCTGCGCTCATCTGGAGTAGTTAGAGTCGTCTCACCCCTATCCAGACGCAACCCTCTCTACAACCATTTTCTCAGCCTGACAGCGCCCACAGTTAATGTGAACACATTCTACCATTTGACCTTACTGCTGCAGATTGACGTGTTGTGCCGCGTTTGCAGTTTTCGTGTCACGCGTGTTTCCAAGAACGTAACAAAATGCTTTGCTCGGCCTCAAGGCAGCGGACGTTGCGACTCTGGTTCGCCTTCATTGCTGGCTTTAAACAATTCCTGGTCCCGGATGTTTTGGACCTTTATCTGCTT
>JBAIZL010000005.1:135161684-135181684 GCA_036971475.1 Prosapia bicincta
GGCGCAATTACTCTTGCCTCTCTATATTACGTCACATACTTTTGTACTATTATTCTTTTCAAGCTGTCATGTTGGTTAAATTTCAAGTTTACAAAGATTGCACAACCTTTACTTATATTTCTTTTATAAATGCGCACATTTCATTTAAATTTTCTGAACTTCCTCTATACAATCCCATAAAAATCTAATGTTGTGTGTGTGTGTGTTCCTCAATCATGTAAAAATTACTCTACCCATTAAACTGAAATTTTACATGGAGATTCTTAGGGTTCCCTGGTTAACTTATAGGCCTATTTTTATTTGGAAATTCCGTCAGGGCACCGCCCCACAGGCCTTGAAAACCCCCTTAACACTCAATTTTCTATACTCAATTTAATCAGCTGATAATTACCTGTAACAGTCACTTTTAAACACATTTAAACAGCTGATAGTAATTTATTTTTATCAATCTTTCTAGGTTAGGTTACTTAAAAAATGTTATGTTACAAGCAGAAGTTTTTCCTTCTCTTGGTTTTCAAGACAATAAACAGTAAGTTTATAGTTTCATATATTTATTGCGAACTAATCTATACTATTATATAAAAATCTAATGGTGTATGTATGTGTGTATTACGTACGTATTTAATCACGTAAAAACTACTGGACCCATTGAGCTGATATTTGGTATTTATTTCCCATTCCCAAGTATTCGATTTTAGTGAAAAGATTATACCGGGCGACGAAGAAAGTCATCAAAGATCCTCTCGCTCACGCCTCAAAGTTTACAGTTTTGGAAAAATATAATTCTCTTGTCTCACTATATTACGTAATATACGGTGCTTAAAGTCTAACCCAATACGTGTCGCTCTATACTTACACAAACCGTAAGACTTTCCTGCCAGAATACAGTTCAAGATGTACTTACCTGCAAAACAGAAACAATACTTATTAATTATTATAAAAGAAAAATAAATAAATAAACGACTAATGCAAATACAAAATTTTCAAAATCAAATCCTACTTGGATCAACAAAGGAAAATTTAATTTTAGTTACTTCTTATTAAATAATTATAATTAATATAAATAAAGTAGCATAACCTAAGCGTTAAAACTACATAACCTATAACATAAAATCAGCTGGGACGAAATAACTAAATTGCATACCTTTTTGTGACTCTTTTGTGAAAAGTTGTTCTCCCGTATGAAACTAAAATTACTCATTAAGTTTTTATAGTTATTTAATATTTGAAAAAACTGTGTGAACATCAAGTGTCATTCACTACTACAAAAAAATTGTTTTGAACTTGAGTGGATAAATAAAAGGTATAAAAAGTCGATTTACTAACGATTCAAAAATTGAAAAAGTATGGTATGAGGAGAGTGTGGACTAATAGAACGAATTGAAAAAACTGTCGATAATAAAGTACTTTATGTCAGATGTTTGAAAGGTTCCAACACATCGCCAGAAAACTAGATCCCGTGACCTTCTATAATTATTAGGATATATATATATATATCGCAGTATGTTTTCTTGTGTATTAATAAAGAACAAAGGTATAAATACAAATACAAGATTTATAATTGAATTTACAATTCAAAGCTTTTCGTTGGCTAACAGTTCCAACATCATCAGGAATATTAAACAATTAAAATTAACATATGTGCAAATTAGATCAAATAAATAGCTATAATCAATTACAATGTTGTTAATTTTTTTTATTTTGCTGCCCTAACATTACAAACACTGAATATATTATCAAATTTAGATTTTACTTGTATTTGTTCATTTATCAACTCATTATTAGTATTATATTTATGTATTTCTAAAGCTTCATAAATATTCATTCTCAGGCCTTTGTTAATATCTTTTATATGTATCATATTATCTATATTAGGAAATAAGTGGTTATTATTAATACAATGACTAGCAAAATTTGATTAATAAATTTCTGGCTTTTTATAAGCATTAAAATGTTCTTTATATCTATCTTTAAGTTTTTTCTTAGTTTGTCCTATATAAACTTTATTACAATAATCACATTCTAATTTATATAGACCATTTTTTTCATGCATATTAATAATATTATTATTATTATTCATTATATTTATTAATTTATTATTAGTATTATAAGCGAATTTTATGTTGCTATCTTTAAACAATTTTGTGATATTTTTTACTTCATTACCAAAAAATGTAAATGAAGTCCATATGATATTTTCATCATTATTTTTGTAAATTAGATTATTATTTTGTTTCTTTAAAATATTATAATTAAGTTTATCAACAGTTTTCTTTTTATAGCCATTCTCAATTGCAATTTGATAGACAATGTTTTTTCTCTTATTTTGTTTTCATTATTCATAGGTATTTCATGTAATCTATATAATAAATTGTATAATGCAGCCATTTTTTGATTATACGGATGGTTAGAATTGTTAGGTATAATTTGGTTAGTTTGTGTCGGTTTACGATATATGTTAAATTCAAATTCATTAATATGTCTTATAATTGTTATATCTAGAAAGTTAATCTTATTATTTTTCTCCATTTCATAAGTAAAATTAATATTTTTATTTATCATATTTATTTTATCTAAAATAGTTATTAAGTTTATACCATTATTATTAGATACATATAAACCATCATCTACATATCTAAACCAATAACCGTTTTTATCAAATGTCTGTATAATTTTATTTATTTTATCATCTATATATTGTAAAAATATTTCAGATATTATATTCGATAAGGGAGAACCCATGGCAAGACCATGGATTATTTTATATCCAAATATTCTTGTATTTGAATAACCTATGTTGTTTTAAATTATTAAACAAGAATACGTATTATATATATATATATGAAGTTAATATATTACTATTGTAAGTAATTTTGTCCACCATTAAGTGCAATAATTTTACCTTGAGTGATGAGGCACCTTTCGGTCACTTGACCATTGTCGAATCACTGATATTTTTCTCTGTAACAACTGTAACGCTTTTTACATAGGAAAAACAACCAGAACATTTAAAATAAGATTCGAAGAACATTATAGAGTATTCAAAAACAAAAATTCATAAGTATCAAATGTTGCAGCACACCTAATATCACAAAGAGAAAAATATCAGTGATTCGACAATGGTCAAGTGACCGAAAGGTGCCTCATCACTCAAGGTAAAATATTGCACTTAATGGTGGACAAAATTACTTACAATAGTAATATATTAACTTCATAAAATCAGTGCAACGGAAAAACAATGGATAACGTAAAATATCAAGAATATATATATATATATATATATATATATATATATATATATATATAATATATAATATTATAAGCATAACTTTAGATTATGTGAAAAAAAAATTATGAATAGCGTTATAGTAGGCTACGATATAAATTTCCTAACCAGTGGTTTGACCTTACAATTCTGGTGTCATCTGTGACAAAAAGCATTAAAAAGGAATTGTGTTAAACTTTAATAGTTAGTAAGAAATAAGCTACAGCATAATGTTTTCCTAAAAATTATATTTTATCAAATCTTTTTAGTTGCTAAAAAAAAAAGATAGAGCTGGATAGGCGAGGTTAGTGAAGAAGTTTAATGTAGAGGGCCACAGATTGTTACAGGGGAGGGTGGAATTGGTCGTTCTAAATGTTAAAGGTGACGTAAAGGTTTCAAAAATAATTAAACAAATTGGCCGATTGAGTAAAATTATCTAATAATGGTATAAAATTAATTAAGAGGTCCCTTAGTCAGTACTTAAAGGAAGTACGTGGCTTACACGTCCCCGAGGACTTCTCCTTTAGTGAGGTCATGAAGTGTGCGATGAAGGAAGAGGGGTAGGGAGGGTGGTGGGGTAAAAATGGTTCTCTTACCAAAAGTCAACCTGTCCTTTACCAATACCAAAATAAGGTGTCTTTAAGCTATAGCTGGTCACACTTAAGCTGGCGCGCGACCTCGGAGGGTGAGCATAGGCGGGGGAATGGGGGAGGAAGCAAAAGACCGTTCTACAAACATTGTAATATGAGGTATAGTATTTATATTACAATACTGTGGCTTTGACAAGCCTGAAAGGCCACTATAATTATTATTTTATTTGATTTATGATATTAACTAGATCATTTACTTAAAGTTTTGAACAAATTTACTTATATCATTTGTCTAAGCGAACGCAACACCTACAATTTCTTAGCGATGAGATTTGATGCAACACGCACTACAAAAACTAATGTTTTTTGAATAGGGCTAACTTTTTGTTTTCTATCGATAGATCCGGAGTGAACAGCTATATATTAGGTTATTTGAAGGAAAATTTGAATAGGCCAAAGTATGAAAAGAGCTGGTTAGAAAACAATTTAAACATAGTTTGTGTTTTGCACGTAGTCTCTACACAATAGAGTGTTATGGAGACGGTATTAGGTCTCTATAGAGAGTTGAGAGTTTTACCTTAATGCCACCTATATTCCCCACCCCGTGCTCTCTCTCTCTCTCTCCCCTTTCAATACAACCACGAAACAAACATTAACAAGAGGCTTCGTACTGTTTACGGCCGCCTCCGAAGTATTGCACACTAAATCAAGTTCTCACAAAGCCTTCTGGATATGATATTTAGGATGATCCAGCGTACATAAACACTTCGTACTGTAAGCTCTACACTAATGTATTTATTGTTCAACCAGTGCGACCGAAGCGCTTTAGTGGGATATTAGAGAACCACCCAGCAAGCATTAGTTACTTACGCACTGTAGATTTATGCTGGCCATGACGTCATCTGAGTGTCACATACAATAAATTATCCGTTCCCCTACCAATGACGTCACAGTTAAGGCATTCTTTTTACTTCCACTCACGGCAGTAAGACGGTAGCCAAGAATTTGTTCAATACATCCTAATATCCATTTGTCGGGCGAAAGAATCTTCCGATAATGTTTATCTATGAAGACGAAACTGATTAAACTTCAGCCAACATTATTTCGCCATTTTTATAGACAGACTTTAATTTCAAACAAAAATAATACCCTAGCTTTAGAAGGAAACCTAGCTTAACGGAGTGTTGTTAAGGAAACGGATTTACCTAATTTGGAAAAAGCCAATACTTTAGGCTAGTAATTATCTAATGTACTAGAAATAAACCATTTCCACTTGTTCGCAACATTTATCTATAAACTTCATATTTTTGCAACTATTTTTTTACAAAAAGTAAATAATACAGAAATCTTTCTACAACTGTAACAGCTTGATCAGTCTCTATAATAAATAGTTTGTTTTATTAATAGAAGCGAGAGAGCAAACTTCGCTCGGGTAAGACAGGGCATTTGTGGTTAGCTAACTAAGTAGGCCTGGAAACTCTGGGAGCTACTGGGACAAAATCCCGAATTTTCCTAAGGTTGAGACCGGTGATAACAGATTACTTGTAGCCGAACCACAAATTTAAAAAATCAAAGATCATTTGGAGAAAAACGTTTGTCCGGGACCCGTGCTTGGTTCCATAGTGATAACGTGGGAACTCTGGGAGCTACTGGGACAAAATCCCGAATTTTCCTAAGGTTGAGACCGGTGATAACAGATCACTTGTAGCCGAACCACAAATTTAAAAAATCAAAGATCATTTGGAGAAAAACGTTTGTCCGGGACCCGTGCTTGGTTCCATAGTGATAACGTGGGAACTCTGGGAGCTACTGGGACAAAATCCCGAATTTTCCTAAGGTTGAGACCGGTGATAACAGATTACTTGTAGCCGAACCACAAATTTAAAAAATCAAAGATCATTTGGAGAAAAACGTTTGTCGGGGACCCGTGCTTGGTTCCATAGTGATAACGTGGGAACTCTGGGAGCTACTGGGACAAAATCCCGAATTTTCCTAAGGTTGAGACCGGTGATAACAGATTACTTGTAGCCGAACCACAAATTTAAAAAATCAAAGATCATTTGGAGAAAAACGTTTGTCCAGGACCCGTGCTTGGTTCCATAGTGATAACGTGGGAACTCTGGGAGCTACTGGGATGAAATCCCAAATTTTTCCAAGGCTACTCAATTTCCTATGGCCGAAAAAAATTTAAAAATAGGGCTAAAAAACCTTTGCCCGGACCCGTGCCTATAAAGCCCTATAGAGTATTTTCCAAGGTCGAGACAGGTTCCAATCGATTTCCGGTGGCCGAAAACCACCTCCAAAAAATTAAAAAATCTTAGGTTGAAAGAAATTGTTCGGGTGCATGCTTGGGTGCATGCTTAGTTCTATAAGGATGACATGGGGACTCTAGGAGCCATTGGGGAGGGAATTCCGAATTTTCCAAAGTTTAAGACCAGCGAGATATTCCGTGGCTAAAAACTCAAAAAGAAATCTAAAATCCTTAAGCTAAACAGTAAGTTTGTTTGTCCAGGCCCGTGCTTAGCTTAGTTCCATAAGGATAACATGGGAATCCACTGTGGTGCGATCTCAAATTTTCCTAAAGTTGAAACCTGTGCCAATCAATTTCCCGTGGCCGAAAACCCCCCAAAAAATTAAAAACCTTTGAGCTAAAAAATCTTTGTCCGTGGCCGTGCATATTTTAGATTGACCTACAATCCAAAAAATATGGAAGAAATAGAAATATTTTAGATATTTTATATTAGAGTATTTCATTAATTGATACACAAAAATACTCAGCAAAAAATAAACATAATACGATGGCAAATAGACGCGTATTATTCGTATTTTGTTCCCGCGCTACTATTCTTGCCTTCTTCTAGTCACCCTTTGAGCCCCGTATCCCCAAACCACTGCAGCCTCCATCCCTCCGTTGTCTCTTGCAACATGGCCACTTTGTACACCTTCTCTAACCCTCTTGAGTAGCTCTCTCCCGTCGCATTTAATCTACCTCACCCCCAATCCAACTCTAGGCTTCTGAACCCTGTAAATTGTTCTATGTACAAAACTACATAGTTATCGCTTCTCCTGTGTTCAAGTTTACATACAAACTGCCATCGCAAATTGCGATATAGTCCTGTTTATAATGTTACAAAACCTCCCACTTTTCTAAATTACATAACCTCCAACTCTCACAAATTACAAGACCTCCAACTTTTTCAAATTACAAAACCTTCCACTTTGCCAAATTACAAAACCTCCCACTTTTCGAAATTACAAAACCGTCTTTTATACCAAATTACAAACTCTCCCTCTTCAAATTAAAAACAGTTCTCTCTACCAAATTACAAAACCTCCCACTTTTCAAATTTCAAAACAGTCCTCACTATCAAATTACAAAACCTCTAACTCTTCCAAACTATAAGACCTTCCACTTTTCCAAATTACAAAACCTCTAACTCTTCCAAACTATAAGACCTTCCACTTTTCCAAATTACAAAACCGTCTTCTATACCAAATTACAAAACCGTCTTTTATACCAAATTACAAACTCTCCCTCTTCAAATTAAAAACAGTTCTCTCTACCAAATTACAAAACCTCCCACTTTTCAAATTTTAAAACAGTCCTCACTATCAAATTACAAAACCTCTAACTCTTCCAAACTATAAGACCTTCCACTTTTCCAAATTACAAAACCGTCTTCTATACCAAATTACAAAACCCCCCATTCTTCAAATTAAAAACCATTCTCTCTACCAAATTACAAAACCTACTTTTCAAATTATAAAACAGTCCTCTTTAACAAATTACAAAACCTCCCCCTTTTCTAAATTACAAAACCTTCACTTTACAAATTACAAAACGTCCCACTATTCAAGTTAAAAACAGTTCTCTCTACCAAATTACAAAACCTCTCACTTTTCCAAATTACAAAACCTCCAGCTTTTTCCAAATTAAAAAACCTTCCACTTTTCCAAACTACAAAACCGTCTTTTATAGCAAATTACAAAACCTTCCACGTTTCCCAATTACAAAACCTCCGACTTTTCCAAATTACAAAACCCTCCACTTTTCCAAACTACAATACTGTCTTTTATACCAAACTACAAAACCTCCGACTTTTCCAAATTACAAAACCCTCCACTTTTCCAAACTACAATACTGTCTTTTATACCAAACTACAAAACCTCCGACTTTTCCAAATTAAAAAACCTTCCACTTTTCCAAACTACAAAACCGTCTTTTATAGCAAATTACAAAACCTTCCACGTTTCCCAATTACAAAACCTCCGACTTTTCCAAATTACAAAACCCTCCACTTTTCCAAACTACAATACTGTCTTTTATACCAAACTACAAAACCTCCGACTTTTCCAAATTGCAAAACCTCCGACTTTTCCAAATTACAAAACCTCCCACTCTACCAAACTACAAAATCTCCGACTTTTCCAAATTACAAAACCTCCCACTCTACCAAACTACAAAATCTCCGACTTTTCCAAATTACAAAACCTCCCATTTTATCAAACTACAAAACCTTTTTCCAAATTACAAAACAATTATATGCACGAGCGTGCTCGCCCCGTATAAGAACAGTTTTCTATGTTATAAACGTTTACTGCAAACATGTTAATGCATATAAGTAATAAACTTGGGCTGATGCAAAGGCAGTAAATGCAGGATTTCTTCGCACGGACCGGTCCCCGTCTGGGGCAATTAGCCACGACTGTCTGGTGGCCCCGCAATGACTCAGCCGCCAAGGAAAGTTCATGTCCCGTTTTATAACTTGCATTCTTTATGGCAAAGGTTTCGAAATCAAAGCGTGAAATCAAACTTTACTGCCGGCACTAACATTCATATTTTTGCCTATTCTAAACCAGTAACGAGGTTTATTGCCGTTGTTATTGGTTCAAGTCCCGCAATGGTAAATTTATTTTATTTCACGCTAAGAAGAATGTGTTTCTTGTTTTATAAAAAAACATCGAAATTTCATTTAGCCCAATCAAAGTTAAATTTAGATCTTAAAATGCAGAGGGAAACTAGATTAGGTTAACCAGTTTAAAAATATACGTAAATAAATGGAACAAGAAAAATTTTAAAAAAACACTTACTCATTAAGAAATCGCCACTAGAGGTCGCCCGTCCCAAAAGGTATCCAAATGTAAACAAGAGATAGAAAAGAAAATTTAAGTAAATTCCTAATGAGGTCAACAAAATAAAAATTTAATTTTAGTTACCCTAGAGCACTATTTATGATAGTGAGTGGTGACCATGGCAACAGTTTAAAATTGCACATTTCGACTACAGATTGAGGAAAAAAATTCATATATATCTTTAAGAAAAACATTTTTAGGTATTGGAAAGTTGGCGCAATGCCGAGGAGCGCTAGACGTCGAATGTGAAGATTCTTAGTTCGAATCCGGCTGGACCACAAAAGTTTTATAATTTAACTATTGAATAAATATTTGAAAAAAGTGTATTTGAACTTGATAGGATGAATAAACACGTATTTTATTAACAATTGAAAATTTTTACAAGATATATATATATATATATATATATATATATAAGGAGAGTGTGAGCTAATAGAAGGAATTTAATAATATGCCTTATTAAGGCAAAACTAAATCACAAAAGGAGTTAGAGTAACGAAATTACTTGATAATAAATTAAAAGGATTACAACAAATAAGAGACCATAAAAAATGTTTACTTAAAAATAAGTTGATTAGCATTTTTTAGCAATTGGGCATTATAACTAAAACTATAATTACAATAGAAATAAAACTATTAGTGAATACTGAGCGCATTATATAGAGGAAAAGGAAGTTCATATCATCAGTAAAACCCGCTAGGAACACGGAAGTGACCAGAAACCTCATCTTCTTCATTATGTACCATGAATGATATTTCCTGAATGATATCCCGCCACTGCCGGTATTTCCCGAATGATTATTTCTCCCCTGCCGGTATTTCCTGAATGATTTCCCGCCACTGCCGGTATTTCCCGAATGATTTCATGCCACTGTCGGTATTTTTCGAATGATTTCCCGCCACTGCCGGTATTTCCCGAATGACTTCCCGCCACTGCCGGTATTTCCCGAATGATTTCCAGCCACTGCCGGTATCTCCCGCCACTGTCGGTATTTCCAGAATGATTTCCCGCCACTGTCGGTATTTCCCGAATGATTTCCCGCTACTGCCGGTATTTCCCGAATGATTTCCCGCCACTGTCGGTATTTCCCTAATGATTTTCCCGCCACTGCCGGTATATCCCGAATTATCGGCTAAAATATGTGTGTTCACTATCACTCATACGTTTACAGAGGTTCTCCAGCAGCTCTTCCCTTACCTACGCTAACCATTAGCTTTAGTTGGTGACATAGCTCCAATACATTCGCAGTACCCTTCTAAAGGCCTTTATACCTCTTGCTCCCTTTTTACCTATCCTTCTTTACCTAAAAGACGCTATAGCCTTTCGTTAGTGATACAGGTTCACTATATTCGCAGTATATCTTTAAAGACCGTCATTCCTCCCTCTTCCTCTCTCGTCCCCCTATCTCTCATCTCATCTCATTTGAATTTCCAAACGAGAGTTTAAAATTATGCAAAACTGGAGAAGTAAAGTTTATTTTACCTGATAAAAATTCAAAAAACAACTGTATAATTCTCTCGAAGTTAGATACGAAAAAACCACTTGCCGAGTCCTTGTACATGAGAAATGTTGTGAGAAAATCGAAGAGAGAGCGTTAGAAGAAACTAATACCTAAAACCCAAAGAGAAGAGTTTTGGGCAATAACATAAAATAATGTAAATATGTGAGGTATTCCGATAATTGGGAGATAATGAAGCGAGCTTTTAACATTCCACAGCTGGAGAAAAGCAAACACAAAAATAGATGTGATTATAACGTAAAGCACGCGTTTAGAATTTTAACCAACATTTAAAAATACAACGAACATATGGCGAAGGCAAAGAGTGCAGGAAATGCCAAATTTGCGGCAAAAAAATAATTAACCATTGCATAATAACAACTTGTAAATTCAGTGTCGAAAGATGCAAATAATGGGTTTAAAGCTTCTCGGTTAAACCGGTACCACCGTGCATTAGCATGCGGCCGGGGGCAGTGTGAGTAATAGTTACCTTATAAGGCAAAGAAACCGATCATATGTACACGGCTTACAACATACGTGCATTCGTTTCTGCGTCATTAGCTTATCGCCGCGGACCCAGTAACGGTTCTAAATGCTACACTCATGAATTAAAGCTTTGGTGAATGGGAAAAGAGTGACGAAGCAAAGGGGGACCATCCATCAGCCAGGTGGGTTTCGTTGCTACTTTCATTACAACCCTAATACTGCTATTTCTTGCAGTCGACGTGAGTTTATATCATCGGTAGAAACCTAAAAAACTTACCAAAAACATTTCTTTCAACGGTTTCAGTAGAGTTTACTTGCTACTGACTCACTATGCACCTGTGTGGAACGTTTTTATCACTGATGGTGAATTTATGTTTTTAATTTAAAAGCTGGTAAATATGTTAAAAGTAATCGAAACATTAAACATAGCCACCAAACGTAAAGAAAACGTACACAAAACCACAGACAAAGACAAAATAGTAAACATATACAAATTTCAAACCTAGACAAAACCAAAAAGAACAGCAAATACTGACAAATCATCAACAGTAAACAAAACATAAATAATAGACAAATAGCAAACGCAGACACAACAGCAAACGTAAACACAGACAAAACAGCAAACCGAAATCAAACATCGAACAGACATCAAACGTAGAACAAACAGCAAACATAAGTAAAACATCAAAAATAAACAAAAGATAAATCATAGACAAATAACAAACACAGACAAAACAGTAAACGTAAACAAAACGAGACAAAAAAGCAAACATAGACCAAACATCGAACGTACAAAACATCAAACGTAGAACAAACAGTAAACATAGGTAAAACATCAGAAATAAACAAAAGATAAATCTTAGACAAATAACAAACACAAACAAAACAGTAAACGTAAACAGATACAAAACAGGAAGCATAGACCAAACATCGAATGTACAAAGCAACAAACGAAGAACAAATAGCAAATATAGGCAAAACATCACAAGGAAATAAAACATTAATCATATACAAATAGCAAACACAAATAAAACGTCAAAAGGAACAAAACATCAATATTTGACCAGGAAACAGACAAAAGAAACATCAAATTTAAATAAAACGTACACAAATCAATCATAGACAAATATCAAACATAGAAAAAACAGCAAACGTATAGAAAACAGTAGATTTCGACAGAACAGTACATGAACAACACTGTAAACATACAGATAAGTGCAAACAATCATGCAAAGAAATATATTAAGAAGAGAGCCCTTATAGAAGAAGATTGAATAATTTCTAAACCAGTTGAACTGGTCGTCGATGCAGTTATCCCGAGTTGCGGTTGATAAGGTTACGATTGCCAACGTCCTGCCAGGATAAGGTACAAGAAGAAGAGGTGAATAAGAAAGTGGGGAGTTCGTGGGAGGTCTCAGTCTACATCTATCTTGCCGTATATTGTTATCACAATATCAATAGAAACTACATAGGTTCCGTTTTATAGGGGAAAGGGCTAGAACAGTTTGACCAATTTCCACTACAAGTAAGTGCTGGGATTTATAACAAAAAAAATCCCATAAACGTTTTAGACAGTTATTATGACTTTAAATTCATAAATTTTAAATATTTATTCAATTCCTTCTATTAGTTCACACTCTTCCTATAGCCTATATATATATATATATATATATATATATATATATATATATATATATATATAAAATTAAAAATATTTCAAAAACAAGAATACTTTTAATGAATATATTTATTCAAAGCTTTTGTATACAAAACTTTGTAAAAATATTTTATTAGATAGTTATTTTCCTGAAGATGCTGATACTACTTTATCGGCGAAAAGCTTTGAATAAATATATTCATTAAAAGTATTCTTGTTTTTGAAATATTTTTAATTTATTAACTATATTACAAGAAAACATATCACCATATTTAATATAATATATATATATATATATATATATATATATATATATATATATATATATATATATATATATATAGTTCAAATTATCAACCGTTAATAAAATACTTTTTATTCATAAAATTGGATACATTAGTGTAAGTGATACATTTTTTTAAAATTTGTATGGCACTTGATGTTAATATAATTTGTTTTTCAAATATTAAATCGTTAATTAAATTTAATAATGAATTAATTGTAGCTTTATATGGGAAAAAACTTTTCATAAAAGGGGCAAGGCATGCAATATATTTCTTTTGTACCATTTTTCTTGAAATAAGTTATATAGGTTATGTGGTAGAACAGCTGTTTCAACGCATAGGTTACTGTAATTATATTAATTGTAATTATTTAATAAAAAGAAACTAAAATAAATATTTTCTGTGTTGACCTAAGTAGGAATTGATTTTTTTAAAAAAATTTTATATTAGGCTACCGTTTACCAAAAATACACAAGTGGTATTTGTTTTAATATTTTAATAAGAAATATAAGTATTTCTGTACAAATTTACTGTAGATGTAGAAGGACTTCTAAGAAAGCCATGAATTTTCTAACCATGAAATGTCTGTAAGTTTGTACACTGGATAATATGCCCTTGGAAACATTGCTCTAACATTGGTTAACGTTCGCAGCTTAGCCAGATCAAGCTTCGTTCTCCATAGAACGCGACTAAATGTAACGGCAAGATATGGCTGCAATTGCACACGTTCCCCTTCGCAACGCTTCGGTCAGTTATTTATGTTCAGCAACGCTCCGCGTAGACGTAACTTTCTCGCGCTAACTGGGCGACAGATACATTTCCCGCCGAATGGCTTCATAACGTCGACTTGCCCAGTTAGAAGGAGACGCAGGACGTCGGGTCACGACAGACTTTGCAGGACCACTGAACTCTACCACGCAACCGCTTGGACGCTTGCCAGCTTCGTTTAGCAGCATCTCGGTGGGTTTACAAAAATACTTGTACTTCTGGCCGTTACGTACAAAGCAGGTGTAACCTACAGACGTGGAACCTGCATCGCACTGGGAGCTTTCCATAATGTCTTCTACATTATCTGAGAGCCTTCCAAAATGTCTTCTACGTTATTTCAGCCCCTTCAAAATGTGCTTTACGTCATCTGAGGGCCTTCCAAAATGTCTTTCCACACATTCTGAAGGTCTTCCAAAATGTCTTCTTCACATTCTGAAGGTCTTGCAAAATGTATTCTACGTCATCTAAGGGCCTTCAAAAATGTCTTTTTACACATTCTGAAGGTCTTCCAAAATGTATTCTACGTCATCTAAGAGCCTTCCGAAATGTGTTCTACGTCATCTGGAAGCTTTCCAAAATGTCTCCTTCACATTCTGAAGGTCTTGCAAAATGTAATCTACGTCATCAGAGGGCCTTCCGAAATGTGTTCTACGTCATTTTGAGGGCCATCCAAAATGTGTTGTACGTTACTAAGCGCCTTCCAAAATGTGTTCTACGTCACCTGAGGGCCTTCCCAAATGCTTTCTACGTATTCTGAGGGCCTTACAAAATGTTTTCAACATCCTCTGAGGGCCTTACAAAATAATTTATACGTCATCTGAGGGCCATCCAAAGGAGACGTATCGGTGAACAATTAAAACATGGCCTGGAGTTCAAAAGAAATGACGTTTCAAAATTTCAGTAATGAACTTTTGAGTTCCGAAGCAGAAATCTTCCTCAAGCCCCTTTATTAGGACGTTCATTGGACAAAACATCGTCATAAATATTCAAGTATTGATTGTATTCAATAAAAGTGATTGATTAAGTTTCACCGAACGTAATGGACTACAAAATTCAAGACAATACCAGGGTTCATCGTGTCCGCTGAGTGACGAAGTAACGCTGATGTCAACAGGTCGTCGCTGATTACGAATTTTGTTGTAGTGTCATTCTGTGTATAAATCCACAGCTTTTCTGATAGTACAGTCTTATTACAAACTAGAGGAGACTAGAAAGTGGACATACACAGTCACCTGTTCACGTAAATATACTGTTCGAATAAAAAACATCAGTTTTCTCGCAATGAATTGTTTTTTTTAAACTTTATTGGGCGTGCAAATTTAGCCGTAAGCGTTCATGATTCACTGAAACCCAACACGTCTTATAGAAACTAATATTATTATATTAATTATACTTAACATTAGTATAAATATAGTAACAGAGTGACTTGTGGTGGGGCGTTGGGAACTCCAGATGATTTGAGTCACGTGTTCTTTCAATAGTTTTATGGCCCACTTAACGCAATAAATAGTCATAAAATCGAAAGATTACATACAAAACTAAATATACCGTAATGTTTTATTGACAAAAAAAATTGAAAAAATATGAGTAGATTTTAAATTATTTTAAGAATATATTTGAAATGGAATTAAAACTATTAACTATTTTCCGCACATCCATAAAGGTACAGGTAAAACGTACAGATGCATATACCCTCATACGGATGTAAATATCCCCAAACAGATGCATGTACCTTCTTACCGATTCATATACCTCCGAACAGAGCATATACCCTCATACAGATCCAAATACTCCCAAACAGATATATATCTCCATACAGATGACCATACCCCTATACAGATGCATATACCCTCATACGGATGTAAATACCCTCTTACAGAGCATATACCCCAATACAGATCAAAATACTCCCAAAGATATATATATATATATATATATATATATATATATATATATATATATATCCCCATACAGATGACCATACCCCTATACAGATGCATATACCCTCATACGGATGTAAATATCTCCATACAGATGCATGTACCTTCTTACCGATTCATATACCTCCGTACAGAGCATATACCCTCATACAGATCCTAAATACTCACAAACAGATATATATCTCCATACAGATGACCATACCCCTATACAGATGCATATACCCTCATACGGATGCAAATACCCTCATACAGAGTATATACCCTCATACAGATCCAAATACTCCCAAACAGATATATATATATATATATATATATATATATATATATCCCCATACAGATGAACATACCCCTATACAGAGCATTTACCCTCGTACAGACCCAAATACTATCAAAGAGATATATATCCCCATACAGATGACCATACCCCTATACAGATGTATATACCCTCATACGGATGCAAATACCCCCATACAGATGCATGTACCTTCTTAACGATTCATATACCCCCATACAGAACATATACCCTCTTACAGATACATATATATCCCCATACAGATGAACATACCCCTTACAGATGTATATTACCCTCATACGGATGCAAATAACCCCATACAAATGCATGTACCTTCTTAACGATTCCTATACCCCCATACAGAACATATACCCTCTTACAGATACATATATATCCCCATACAGATGAACATACCCCCTACAGATGTATCATACCCTCATACGGATGCAAATAACCCCATACAGATGCATGTACCTTCTTAACGGTTCATATACCCCCATACAGAACATATACCCTCTTACAGATACATATATATCCCCATACAGATGAACATACCCCCTACAGATGTATATTACCCTCATACGGATGCAAATACCCCCATACAGATGCATGCACCTTCTTAACCATTCCTATACCCCCATACAGAACATATACCCTCTTACAGATACATATATATCCCCATACAGATGAACATACCCCCTACAGATGTATATTACCCTCATACGGATGCAAATAACCCCATACAGATGCATTTACCTTCTTAACGGTTCATATACCCCCATACAGAACATATACCCTCTTACAGATACATATATATCCCCATACAGATGAACATACCCCCTACAGATGTATATTACCCTCATACGGATGCAAATAACCCCATACAGATGCATGTACCTTCTTAACGGTTCATATACCCCCATACAGAACATATACCCTCTTACAGATACATATATATCCCCATACAGATGAACATACCCCCTACAGATGTATATTACCCTCATACGGATGCAAATACCCCCATACAGATGCATGCACCTTCTTAACCATTCCTATACCCCCATACAGAACATATACCCTCTTACAGATACATATATATCCCCATACAGATGAACATACCCCCTACAGATGTATATTACCCTCATACGGATGCAAATAACCCCATACAGATGCATGCACCTTCTTAACCATTCCTATACCCCCATACAGAACATATACCCTCTTACAGATACATATATATCCCCATACAGATGAACATACCCCCTACAGATGTATATTACCCTCATACGGATGCAAATACCCCCATACAGATGCATGCACCTTCTTAACCATTCCTATACCCCCATACAGAACATATAACCTCTTACAGATACATATATATCCCCATACAGATGAACATACCCCCTACAGATGTATATTACCCTCATACGGATGCAAATACCCCCATACAGATGCATGCACCTTCTTAACCATTCCTATACCCCCATACAGAACATATACCCTCTTACAGATACATATATATCCCCATACAGATGAACATACCCCCTACAGATGTATATTACCCTCATACGGATGCAAATACCCCCATACAGATGCATGCACCTTCTTAACCATTCCTATACCCCCATACAGAACATATACCCTCTTACAGATACATATATATCCCCATACAGATGAACATACCCCCTACAGATGTATATTACCCTCATACGGATGCAAATAACCCCATACAGATGCATTTACCTTCTTAACGGTTCATATACCCCCATACAGAACATATACCCTCTTACAGATACATATATATCCCCATACAGATGAACATACCCCCTACAGATGTATATTACCCTCATACGGATGCAAATAACCCCATACAGATGCATGTACCTTCTTAACGGTTCATATACCCCCATACAGAACATATACCCACTTACAGATACATATATATCCCCATACAGATGAACATACCCCCTACAGATGTATATTACCCTCATACGGATGCAAATACCCCCATACAGATGCATGCACCTTCTTAACCATTCCTATACCCCCATACAGAACATATACCCTCTTACAGATACATATATATCCCCATACAGATGAACATACCCCCTACAGATGTATATTACCCTCATACGGATGCAAATAACCCCATACAGATGCATGCACCTTCTTAACCATTCCTATACCCCCATACAGAACATATACCCTCTTACAGATACATATATATCCCCATACAGATGAACATACCCCCTACAGATGTATATTACCCTCATACGGATGCAAATACCCCCATACAGATGCATGCACCTTCTTAACCATTCCTATACCCCCATACAGAACATATACCCTCTTACAGATACATATATATCCCCATACAGATGAACATACCCCCTACAGATGTATATTACCCTCATACGGATGCAAATACCCCCATACAGATGCATGCACCTTCTTAACCATTCCTATACCCCCATACAGAACATATACCCTCTTACAGATACATATATATCCCCATACAGATGAACATACCCCCTACAGATGTATATTACCCTCATACGGATGCAAATAACCCCATACAGATGCATGCACCTTCTTAACCATTCCTATACCCCCATACAGAACATATACCCTCTTACAGATACATATATATCCCCATACAGATGAACATACCCCCTACAGATGTATATTACCCTCATACGGATGCAAATACCCCCATACAGATGCATGCACCTTCTTAACCATTCCTATACCCCCATACAGAACATATACCCTCTTACAGATACATATATATCCCCATACAGATGAACATACCCCCTACAGATGTATATTACCCTCATACGGATGCAAATAACCCCATACAGATGCATGTACCTTCTTAACGATGCATATATACCTTCATACAGAACATATACCCTCTTACAGATACATATATATCCCCATACAGATGAACATACCTCCTACAGATGTATATTACCCTCATACGGATGCAAATAACCCCATATAGATGCATGTACCTTCTTAACGATTCATATACCCCCATACAGAACATATACCCTCTTACAGATACATATATATCCCCATACAGATGAACATACCCCCTACAGATGTATATTACCCTCATACGGATGCAAATACCCCCATACAGATGCATGCACCTTCTTAACCATTCCTATACCCCCATACAGAACATATACCCTCTTACAGATACATATATATCCCCATACAGATGAACATACCCCCTACAGATGTATATTACCCTCATACGGATGCAAATACCCCCATACAGATGCATGCACCTTCTTAACCATTCCTATACCCCCATACAGAACATATACCCTCTTACAGATACATATATATCCCCATACAGATGAACATACCCCCTACAGATGTATATTACCCTCATACGGATGCAAATAACCCCATACAGATGCATGCACCTTCTTAACCATTCCTATACCCCCATACAGAACATATACCCTCTTACAGATACATATATATCCCCATACAGATGAACATACCCCCTACAGATGTATATTACCCTCATACGGATGCAAATACCCCCATACAGATGCATGCACCTTCTTAACCATTCCTATACCCCCATACAGAACATATACCCTCTTACAGATACATATATATCCCCATACAGATGAACATACCCCCTACAGATGTATATTACCCTCATACGGATGCAAATAACCCCATACAGATGCATGTACCTTCTTAACGATGCATATATACCTTCATACAGAACATATACCCTCTTACAGATACATATATATCCCCATACAGATGAACATACCTCCTACAGATGTATATTACCCTCATACGGATGCAAATAACCCCATATAGATGCATGTACCTTCTTAACGATTCATATACCCCCATACAGAACATATACCCTCTTACAGATACATATATATCCCCATACATATGAACATACCCCCTACAGATGTATATTACCCTCATACGGATGCAAATAACCCCATATAGATGCATGTACCTTCTTAACGATTCATATACCCCCATACAGAACATATACCCTCTTACAGATACATATATATCCCCATACAGATGAACATACCC
>JBAIZL010000005.1:135186684-135219184 GCA_036971475.1 Prosapia bicincta
AGTTGATTTGAATGAATTAAATGATTAAAGTAAACGAAAATATTATTATTTATGAAGCAACAGCAACCAAGATCGTAACCATTTCTGGTCGTTTGACATCGCTCGTCTCTCTCTCTCTCTCTCTCTCTCTCTCTCTCTCTCTCTCTCTCACTAAATGTCAGAACAAAACACAAAAAAGTACAGTAAAAACTCGATTAACCGTCACCGTCGGAACCGTGGCCATGACGGTTGAGCGAATAGACGGATAACAGAAACACTGTATTATTCCTCCAAAACTTAACCTTAATAAATTATATTAAATACAGATATCACTCTCACGGTTGAAGGTTTTGTGTAGCCTATTACATTAAAACAGAACTTTTAAAAGGTTTTGCCATATGACCAAGATGTTAACTAAATTAATTATTAGAGAACTAGCATGTAAGCTAATATAACTTGAAAGAATCGAGAATCGATTAAAGAATCGAGAATCGAAATGAAAACTTTAGAATCGGAATCGGAATCGAAAATTTTAGGAATCGGCCCATCCCTAGTTACTTTATTTATATAATTGTAATTATTTAACAAACAGTAACTGCAATAAATTTTTTCTATGTTGTCCTAAGAAGGAATTGACTTTAAAGAATTTTTGTTTCTATTACTTGTTTAATTTGCAATCATAATATGAAATAAATGCACTGGAAAATCTACAAATATCTATAAATTTTATATAAATGTATTCGTTAACCTTTACATAAGACATTCAAGTATATGAACACTATTTCTCAATGAAAGGTTTAATCTTTGCTCAAAATCGTTATATTTTTGAAGCCTAAAATCAAATTTCGGCGAAATCCTTTCTTAGTCTATAAGTAAACAATGGTTAAAACAAAATTTCAATTGCTTTTCTTTGATGCTTTAAACTCTACGTTCATTTTTAAACCATTCAACTCTTTATTTTTGCATTTTAATATACAAATTTCACCAAATCCTGTCTTAGTGGACACTCCCATTACAAACTAAAGGTATACTCAGAAATTTAAAGTAACTCAATTAGAGTTTAGTCTCTACGTCGACGAACCAATGATAAATTGTCTTTTTTATAGATTTTTATATCAATCAGGAATATAAATTCATTTTACCAGTTCGATTTCCCATTCATATCAAGTGCACAACTACAAAACCCCTTTCTTCCCCACCATAACCGACACTCACAGGTTTGCAAAAACGATAGCCAGGACCCGTTGAAGAGACTTTAATTCCCTCGACGAACATCTGTGCAAATAATGCTAAATACATGAGGTCATCCAGCTTGATTGATTGGAGACACGAGTAGTGGGTGAGAAATGAATAAATAGATTAAATAAATGTATCTGAGAACAATACTTCACGTCCGTTGCCAATTTAAATTTAATAAGATGCACGATGTGGCCAGGAAGACAATGCATTGTGGTTGCAAGTTAATAGATTCGGTTAGATAATGTATACATCTGTGTAATACATTATACAGTACACCATATTTCTTTCACCAATTCCAATCTATTATACGTAGGTACATTATGGGAGTAATATATTGTCTAGTAACTGTGTTCCCCTGGGTTGCCTGCGCAGGTCCTGGGTTCACGCAGCTATTGCATGTAAGCAGTGAACCCCAGCGTATATCATAAATGAAAGAAGTCCTTGTAGTGGATTTCAAGACAATATTGAGTTATTCGATAGCAGAAAATGTGTTTCTCGAGATAATCTTACAAAACGCTTATATATGACATTGCTTGAGGCAAGCCCACAATAAGAGAATAGTTTGAAAGGGCGACAAACTTACTGAGCCGAGAAGCCAAATAGTACAAGGTTTTAGCAGCCGTAACAAAATTTTGATTTTTTAAACATTTACAAAATTTTTTTAACACGATAGACACTTGTGCATCTTAAGAATCAACAGAGATACAAAACTACAAGTTTACATAATATTAATTTTGTAATAAATTCTTTTTTTGTTTTGTTATTTATAAATATTTATTTTTAATAAATGGTATTTATTTTACATGTACTTAATTTAAGTCGATTTTCTCAGTATTAAATTTATACACTCTGATTTATAAATTACTATTTTTTAAAATTAGTTGAGCCAGAATTTCAGTACAGCTTTATTTTAGTGGGTAATCCAAAATCCTAGCTAAGTCGTCCCCAAACTGGGTACTTGCTAGTGCATTCTTCCATTTATAAAAAAAAGTAACATAAACAGAAAGTTTTTAACGTCAGTTCCTATTTTGTTATATAAATAACATAACCTATGCGTTAAAACAGCTGTTCTACCACATAACCTATAAGATAAAATCAGCTGTTTAATGAAATCATCTGTTATCACTTATTTTAAGCCAAATGGGACGAAACAACTATATTGCATACCTTGCCTCTTTTGCGAAAAGTGTTTCTACCATATAAAATTAAAATTACTTCATTAAATTTAATTAATGAATTAATATTTGGAAACTTAAGTGGTATGAACTACAAGTTTTGAAAAATGTATTTGAAATTGTGTGGATCAATAAACAGTATTTTATCACTACTGAAAATTTGAACAAGATATATGGTATATATATATATATATATATATATATATATATATATATATATATATATATATATATATATAAGGAGAGTGTGAACTAATAGGAGGAATTGAAAGAAAAACTTATTTCTGACCATTTTAAACGAACCTAACATTTACGAATAAAACTTAGAGTGTTCCACAAAAAGATAATGACTGCCTTTACACACAGAATAGCCTGATTCCAACTACAGTAGATTGTAAAGTTATCACGGGGAGCGCTACAGTCAAACTACGCGTACCTGAAACGTGATGATCGGAAGAAAATAGTTCCATAACTGTAGCTCAAACTGAGTAAATGTACACGTAAAAGGTTTTATATCTTATTATAATACAATGCACATCGTTATATATTGTATAAGTTCTCTTAGAGAATAGTATCAGAACGCTTCAGAGAGAGAGAGACTGAACCGCTGGATTTAAATAACTAAATGCTTGGGTAAAATAAAAGACATTTATAAATGTAACATGAGACAAAGTTATAAATGAGGCAAACGTAAAAGAAAACAACAAGAGAGAGAAAGAGAGAAAATGAAACGTTGGATTTTCATAATTAAGTGCTGCCTGATATAAGAAAACAAATACAAATTTAACACGAGACAAACTTGTACATAATAATTTATAAATTAGGCAAACCTAAGAATGTAAATGAAAATAATAGGCTATCTCGACTTCACTCTTATAAGAAAACGTCACGAGAGATAGAGGAAGTGACTGAACCGCTGGATAATTAAGTGCTGCCTGATATGAGAGAGAGAAAGAGAAAGAGAGAATGGACCGTTGGATTCGCATAATTAAGTGCCGCCTGATATGAGAGAGAAAAAGAAAGAGAGAGAGAGAGAAAATGAACCGTTGGATTTGCATAATTAAGTGCTGCCTAATATGAGAGAGGGAGAGAGAGAGAGAGAGAGAATGAACCGCTGGATTTGCATAATTAAGTGCTGCCTGATATGAGAGAGAGGGGGAGAGAGAGGGGAGAGAGAGAGAATGAACAGCTGGATTTGCATAATTAAGTGCTGCCTGATATAAGAAAACAAATACAAATTTAACACGAGACAAACTTGTACATAATAATTTATAAATTAGGCAAACCTAAGAATGTAAATGAAAATAATAGGCTATCTCGACTTCACTCTTATAAGAAAACGTCACGAGAGATAGAGGAAGTGACTGAACAGCTGGATAATTAAGTGCTGCCTAATATGAGAGAGAGAAAGAGAAAGAGAGAATGGACCGTTGGATTCACATAATTAAGTGCCGCCTGATATGAGAGAGAAAAAGAAAGAGAGAGAGAGAAAATGAACCGTTGGATTTGCATAATTAAGTGCTGCCTAATATGAGAGAGGGAGAGAGAGAGAGAGAGAGAATGAACCGCTGGATTTGCATAATTAAGTGCTGCCTGATATGAGAGAGAGGGGGAGAGAGAGGGGAGAGAGAGAGAATGAACAGCTGGATTTGCATAATTAAGTGCTGCCTGATATGAGAGAGAGGGGGAGAGAGGGGGGAGGGGGAGAGGGGGGAGAGGGGGAGAGAGGGGGAGAGAGGGGGAGAGAGGGGAGGGGGAGAGAGGGGGGGAGAGAGAGAGAATGAACCGCTGGATTTGCATAATTAAGTGCTGCCTGATATGAGAGAGAGCGAGAAAGAGAGGAATGAACCGTTGGATTTTCATGATTAAGTGCTGCCTGATATATGTGTGTGTGTGTGTGTGTGTGTGTGTGTGTGTGTGTGTGTGTGTGTGTGTGTGTGTGTGTGTGTGTGTGTGTGTGTGTGTGTGTGTGTGTGTGTGTGTGTGTGTGTGTGTGTGTGTGTGTGTGTGTGTGTGTGTGTGTGTGTGTGTGTGTGTGTGTGTGTGTGTGTGTGTGTGTGTGTGTGTGTGTGTGTGTGTGTGTGTGTGTGTGTGTGTGTGTGTGTGTGTGTGTGTGTGTGTGTGTGTGTGTGTGTGTGTGTGTGTGTGTGTGTGTGTGTGTGTGTGTGTGTGTGTGTGTGTGTGTGTGTGTGTGTGTGTGTGTGTGTGTGTGTGTGTGTGTGTGTGTGTGTGTGTGTGTGTGTGTGTGTGTGTGTGTGTGTGTGTGTGTGTGTGTGTGTGTGTGTGTGTGTGTGTGTGTGTGTGTGTGTGTGTGTGTGTGTGTGTGTGTGTGTGTGTGTGTGTGTGTGTGTGTGTGTGTGTGTGTGTGTGTGTGTGTGTGTGTGTGTGTGTGTGTGTGTGTGTGTGTGTGTGTGTGTGTGTGTGTGTGTGTGTGTGTGTGTGTGTGTGTGTGTGTGTGTGTGTGTGTGTGTGTGTGTGTGTGTGTGTGTGTGTGTGTGTGTGTGTGTGTGTGTGTGTGTGTGTGTGTGTGTGTGTGTGTGTGTGTGTGTGTGTGTGTGTGTGTGTGTGTGTGTGTGTGTGTGTGTGTGTGTGTGTGTGTGTGTGTGTGTGTGTGTGTGTGTGTGTGTGTGTGTGTGTGTGTGTGTGTGTGTGTGTGTGTGTGTGTGTGTGTGTGTGTGTGTGTGTGTGTGTGTGTGTGTGTGTGTGTGTGTGTGTGTGTGTGTGTGTGTGTGTGTGTGTGTGTGTGTGTGTGTGTGTGTGTGTGTGTGTGTGTGTGTGTGTGTGTGTGTGTGTGTGTGTGTGTGTGTGTGTGTGTGTGTGTGTGTGTGTGTGTGTGTGTGTGTGTGTGTGTGTGTGTGTGTGTGTGTGTGTGTGTGTGTGTGTGTGTGTGTGTGTGTGTGTGTGTGTGTGTGTGTGTGTGTGTGTGTGTGTGTGTGTGTGTGTGTGTGTGTGTGTGTGTGTGTGTGTGTGTGTGTGTGTGTGTGTGTGTGTGTGTGTGTGTGTGTGTGTGTGTGTGTGTGTGTGTGTGTGTGTGTGTGTGTGTGTGTGTGTGTGTGTGTGTGTGTGTGTGTGTGTGTGTGTGTGTGTGTGTGTGTGTGTGTGTGTGTGTGTGTGTGTGTGTGTGTGTGTGTGTGTGTGTGTGTGTGTGTGTGTGTGTGTGTGTGTGTGTGTGTGTGTGTGTGTGTGTGTGTGTGTGTGTGTGTGTGTGTGTGTGTGTGTGTGTGTGTGTGTGTGTGTGTGTGTGTGTGTGTGTGTGTGTGTGTGTGTGTGTGTGTGTGTGTGTGTGTGTGTGTGTGTGTGTGTGTGTGTGTGTGTGTGTGTGTGTGTGTGTGTGTGTGTGTGTGTGTGTGTGTGTGTGTGTGTGTGTGTGTGTGTGTGTGTGTGTGTGTGTGTGTGTGTGTGTGTGTGTGTGTGTGTGTGTGTGTGTGTGTGTGTGTGTGTGTGTGTGTGTGTGTGTGTGTGTGTGTGTGTGTGTGTGTGTGTGTGTGTGTGTGTGTGTGTGTGTGTGTGTGTGTGTGTGTGTGTGTGTGTGTGTGTGTGTGTGTGTGTGTGTGTGTGTGTGTGTGTGTGTGTGTGTGTGTGTGTGTGTGTGTGTGTGTGTGTGTGTGTGTGTGTGTGTGTGTGTGTGTGTGTGTGTGTGTGTGTGTGTGTGTGTGTGTGTGTGTGTGTGTGTGTGTGTGTGTGTGTGTGTGTGTGTGTGTGTGTGTGTGTGTGTGTGTGTGTGTGTGTGTGTGTGTGTGTGTGTGTGTGTGTGTGTGTGTGTGTGTGTGTGTGTGTGTGTGTGTGTGTGTGTGTGTGTGTGTGTGTGTGTGTGTGTGTGTGTGTGTGTGTGTGTGTGTGTGTGTGTGTGTGTGTGTGTGTGTGTGTGTGTGTGTGTGTGTGTGTGTGTGTGTGTGTGTGTGTGTGTGTGTGTGTGTGTGTGTGTGTGTGTGTGTGTGTGTGTGTGTGTGTGTGTGTGTGTGTGTGTGTGTGTGTGTGTGTGTGTGTGTGTGTGTGTGTGTGTGTGTGTGTGTGTGTGTGTGTGTGTGTGTGTGTGTGTGTGTGTGTGTGTGTGTGTGTGTGTGTGTGTGTGTGTGTGTGTGTGTGTGTGTGTGTGTGTGTGTGTGTGTGTGTGTGTGTGTGTGTGTGTGTGTGTGTGTGTGTGTGTGTGTGTGTGTGTGTGTGTGTGTGTGTGTGTGTGTGTGTGTGTGTGTGTGTGTGTGTGTGTGTGTGTGTGTGTGTGTGTGTGTGTGTGTGTGTGTGTGTGTGTGTGTGTGTGTGTGTGTGTGTGTGTGTGTGTGTGTGTGTGTGTGTGTGTGTGTGTGTGTGTGTGTGTGTGTGTGTGTGTGTGTGTGTGTGTGTGTGTGTGTGTGTGTGTGTGTGTGTGTGTGTGTGTGTGTGTGTGTGTGTGTGTGTGTGTGTGTGTGTGTGTGTGTGTGTGTGTGTGTGTGTGTGTGTGTGTGTGTGTGTGTGTGTGTGTGTGTGTGTGTGTGTGTGTGTGTGTGTGTGTGTGTGTGTGTGTGTGAGAGAGAGAGAGAGAGAGAGAGAGAGAGAGAGAGAGAGAGAGAGAGAGAGAGGGATAATGAACCGCTGGATTTGTATAATTAAATGCTTGCCTGGTATGAAACACAATATTATAAATTTAACATGATACAAAGTTACAAATGAGGCAAACTTGAAGAATCCAATTGAAAATAACAGGTCGACTTCTCGCAGTTTTAAGAAAACAACAAGAGAAGAAGAGGGAAAGAAATTAGTTAGGCAGAGCAAAAGAGAGAGAGGTTGAACAGCTGGATTCCCGTAACTAAATGCTTGCCTGATATAAAAGACATTTATAAATTTAACATATAACTCCAAGAATTCCTGAAATCCGAATAAGTGAACATGCTAGATGATTCACAACACTCAGTACGTCTATAAATAGACGCGTCGTAACAGCCGTGGACAATACACACACACGCGCGCGCGCTAGAGTGTAACAACATTATGAATAATGACTGGGCGCCTTTATAACCGTGCCATTACTTGCGCCTGGTTGGACGCAGGCCAGACCTGGCGCATCAGTCATCGACCGTTTAGGAGATCCCGGCAGAACAGGCCATGCTGCTCTCTTCGCTAATTTACAATCATTTCAGACGTGGTAATTTCAATTCATGTTGATTACAGCGTTTAGTTTTTGTACTGGTACGAGTGCACGGGAATGCTTAGAAATACCGGTTCTGCGTAGCGTATTAATGTATCAGTTCCGAAAGCAAAGAAGAGGTAACGGGTATTAGTGTATCAGTATCAGTTCCGAAAGTAACAAATTTATGTAACGGATATCAATGTATTAGTATTAAAGTATCAGTTCCGAAAGCAAAGAAGAGGTAACGGGTATTAGTGTATCAGTATCAGTTCCAAAAGTAACAAATTTATGTAACGGATATCAATGTATCAGTATTAAAGTATCAGATCCGAAACCAATCATTAGGTTACCGGTATTAATTTATCAGGATCAGTTCCGAAAGGAACGATTTGGTAACGGGTATTAATGTATCAGTATCAGTTGCGAAAGGAACGATTTGGTAACGGGTATTAATGTATCAGTATCAGTTCGGTAACGGGTATTAATGTATCAGTATCAGTTCGGTAACGGGTATTAATGTATCAATATCAGTTCCGAAAGGAACGATTTGGTAACGGGTATTAATGTATCAGTATCAGTTCCGAAAGGAATGATTTGGTAACGGGTATTAATGTATCAGTATCAGTTCCGAAAGGAACGATTTGGTAACGGGTATTAATGTATCAGTATCAGTTCGGTAACGGGTATTAATGTATCAGTATCAGTTCCAAAAGGAACGATTTGGTAACGGGTATTAATGTATCAGTAATAAAGTATCAGATCCGAAAGCAATCATTAATGTATTAATGTATCAGTATCAGTTCGGTAACGGGTATTAATGTATCGGTATCAGTTCCGAAAGAAACAAATTTATGTAACGGATATCAATGTATCAGTATTAAAGTATCAGATCAGAAAGCAAACATTAATGTATTTATGTATCAGTATCAGTTCCGAAAGGAACGATTTGGTAACGGGTATTAATGTATCAGTATTAGTTCGGTAACGGGTATTAATGTATCGGTATCAGTTCCGAAAGAAACAAATTTATGTAACGGATATCAATGTATCAGTATTAAAGTATCAGATCAGAAAGCAAACATTAATGTATTTATGTATCAGTATCAGTTCCGAAAGGAACGATTTGGTAACGGGTATTAATGTATCAGTATCAGTTCGGTAACGGGTATTAGTGTATCAGTATCAGTTCCGAAAGGAACGATTTGGTAACGTGTATTAATGTATCAGTATCACTTCGGTAACGGGTATTAGTGTATCAGTATCAGTTCCGAAAGGAACGATTTGGTAACGGGTATTAAAGTATCAGTATCAGTTCGGTAACGGGTATTAGTGTATCAGTATGAGTTCCGAAAGAAACATTTTTATGTACCGGATATCAATGTATCAGTATCAGTTCCGAAAGGCATGACTTGGTAACGGGTATTAATGTATCAGTATCAGTTCCGAAAGGAACGATTTGGTAACGGATATTAATGTATCAGTATTAGTTCCGAAAGGAATGATTTGGTACCGGGTATTAATGTATCAGTATCAGTTTGGTAACGGGTATTAATGTATCAGTATCAGTTCCGAAAGGAACGATTTGGTAACGGGTATAAATGTATCAGTATCAGTTCCGAAAGGAACGATTTGGTAACGGGTATTAATGTATCAGTATCAGTTCGGTAACGGGTATTAATGTATCAGTATCAGTTCCGAAAGGAACGATTTGGTAACGGGTATTAGTGTATCAGTATCAGTTCCGAAAGAAACATTTTTATGTACCGGATATCAATGTATCAGTATCAGTTCCGAAAGGCATGACTTGGTAACGGGTATTAATGTATCAGTATCAGTTCCGAAAGGAACGATTTGGTAACGGATATTAATGTATCAGTATTAGTTCCGAAAGGAATGATTTGGTACCGGGTATTAATGTATCAGTATCAGTTTGGTAACGGGTATTAATGTATCAGTATCAGTTCCGAAAGGAACGATTTGGTAACGGGTATAAATGTATCAGTATCAGTTCCGAAAGGAACGATTTGGTAACGGGTATTAATGTATCAGTATCAGTTCGGTAACGGGTATTAATGTATCAGTATCAGTTCCGAAAGGAACGATTTGGTAACGGGTATTAATGTATCAGTATCAGTTCGGTAACGGGTATTAATGTATCGGTATCAGTTCCGAAAGAAACAAATTTATGTAACGGATATCAATGTATCAGTATTAAAGTATCAGATCAGAAAGCAAACATTAATGTATTTATGTATCAGTATCAGTTCCGAAAGGAACGATTTGGTAACGGGTATTAATGTATCAGTATCAGTTCGGTAACGGGTATTAGTGTATCAGTATCAGTTCCGAAAGGAACGATTTGGTAACGGGTATTAATGTATCAGTATCACTTCGGTAACGGGTATTAGTGTATCAGTATCAGTTCCGAAAGGAACGATTTGGTAACGGGTATTAATGTATCAGTATCAGTTCGGTAACGGGTATTAGTGTATCAGTATCAGTTCCGAAAGAAACAAATTTATGTACCGGATATCAATGTATCAGTATCAGTTCCGAAAGGCATGACTTGGTAACGGGTATTAATGTATCAGTATCAGTTCCGAAAGGAACGATTTGGTAACGGGTATTAATGTATCAGTATTAGTTCCGAAAGGAATGATTTGGTACCGGGTATTAATGTATCAGTATCAGTTTGGTAACGGGTATTAATGTATCAGTATCAGTTCCGAAAGGAACGATTTGGTAACGGGTATAAATGTATCAGTATCAGTTCCGAAAGGAACGATTTGGTAACGGGTATTAATGTATCAGTATCAGTTCGGTAACGGGTATTAATGTATCAGTATCAGTTCCGAAAGGAACGATTTGGTAACGGCTATTAATGTATCAGTAATAAAGTATCAGATCCGAAAGCAATCATTAATGTATTAATGTATCAGTATCAGTTCGGTAACGGGTATTAATGTATCGGTATCAGTTCCGAAAGAAACAAATTTATGTAACGGATATCAATGTATCAGTATTAAAGTATCAGATCAGAAAGCAAACATTAATGTATTTATGTATCAGTATCAGTTCCGAAAGGAACGATTTGGTAACGGGTATTAATGTATCAGTATCAGTTCGGTAACGGGTATTAGTGTATCAGTATCAGTTCCGAAAGGAACGATTTGGTAACGGGTATTAATGTATCAGTATCACTTCGGTAACGGGTATTAGTGTATCAGTATCAGTTCCGAAAGGAACGATTTGGTAACGGGTATTAATGTATCAGTATCAGTTCGGTAACGGGTATTAGTGTATCAGTATCAGTTCCGAAAGAAACAAATTTATGTACCGGATATCAATGTATCAGTATCAGTTCCGAAAGGCATGACTTGGTAACGGGTATTAATGTATCAGTATCAGTTCCGAAAGGAACGGTTTGGTAACGGGTATTAATGTATCAGTATTAGTTCCGAAAGGAATGATTTGGTACCGGGTATTAATGTATCAGTATCAGTTTGGTAACGGGTATTAATGTATCAGTATCAGTTCCGAAAGGAACGATTTGGTAACGGGTATAAATGTATCAGTATCAGTTCCGAAAGGAACGATTTGGTAACGGGTATTAATGTATCAGTAATAAAGTATCAGATCCGAAAGCAATCATTAATGTATTAATGTATCAGTATCAGTTCGGTAACGGGTATTAATGTATCGGTATCAGTTCCGAAAGAAACAAATTTATGTAACGGATATCAATGTATCAGTATTAAAGTATCAGATCAGAAAGCAAACATTAATGTATTTATGTATCAGTATCAGTTCCGAAAGGAACGATTTGGTAACGGGTATTAATGTATCAGTATCAGTTCGGTAACGGGTATTAGTGTATCAGTATCAGTTCCGAAAGGAACGATTTGGTAACGGGTATTAATGTATCAGTAATAAAGTATCAGATCCGAAAGCAATCATTAATGTATTAATGTATCAGTATCAGTTCGGTAACGGGTATTAATGTATCGGTATCAGTTCCGAAAGAAACAAATTTATGTAACGGATATCAATGTATCAGTATTAAAGTATCAGATCAGAAAGCAAACATTAATGTATTTATGTATCAGTATCAGTTCCGAAAGGAACGATTTGGTAACGGGTATTAATGTATCAGTATCAGTTCGGTAACGGGTATTAATGTATCGGTATCAGTTCCGAAAGAAACAAATTTATGTAACGGATATCAATGTATCAGTATTAAAGTATCAGATCAGAAAGCAAACATTAATGTATTTATGTATCAGTATCAGTTCCGAAAGGAACGATTTGGTAACGGGTATTAATGTATCAGTATCAGTTCGGTAACGGGTATTAGTGTATCAGTATCAGTTCCGAAAGGAACGATTTGGTAACGTGTATTAATGTATCAGTATCACTTCGGTAACGGGTATTAGTGTATCAGTATCAGTTCCGAAAGGAACGATTTGGTAACGGGTATTAATGTATCAGTATCAGTTCGGTAACGGGTATTAGTGTATCAGTATCAGTTCCGAAAGAAACAAATTTATGTACCGGATATCAATGTATCAGTATCAGTTCCGAAAGGCATGACTTGGTAACGGGTATTAATGTATCAGTATCAGTTCCGAAAGGAACGATTTGGTAACGGGTATTAATGTATCAGTATTAGTTCCGAAAGGAATGATTTGGTACCGGGTATTAATGTATCAGTATCAGTTTGGTAACGGGTATTAATGTATCAGTATCAGTTCCGAAAGGAACGATTTGGTAACGGGTATAAATGTATCAGTATCAGTTCCGAAAGGAACGATTTGGTAACGGGTATTAATGTATCAGTATCAGTTCGGTAACGGGTATTAATGTATCAGTATCAGTTCCGAAAGGAACGATTTGGTAACGGGTATTAATGTATCAGTAATAAAGTATCAGATCCGAAAGCAATCATTAATGTATTAATGTATCAGTATCAGTTCGGTAACGGGTATTAATGTATCGGTATCAGTTCCGAAAGAAACAAATTTATGTAACGGATATCAATGTATCAGTATTAAAGTATCAGATCAGAAAGCAAACATTAATGTATTTATGTATCAGTATCAGTTCCGAAAGGAACGATTTGGTAACGGGTATTAATGTATCAGTATCAGTTCGGTAACGGGTATTAGTGTATCAGTATCAGTTCCGAAAGGAACGATTTGGTAACGGGTATTAATGTATCAGTATCACTTCGGTAACGGGTATTAGTGTATCAGTATCAGTTCCGAAAGGAACGATTTGGTAACGGGTATTAATGTATCAGTATCAGTTCGGTAACGGGTATTAGTGTATCAGTATCAGTTCCGAAAGGAACGATTTGGTAACGGGTATTAATGTATCAGTATCACTTCGGTAACGGGTATTAGTGTATCAGTATCAGTTCCGAAAGGAACGATTTGGTAACGGGTATAAATGTATCAGTATCAGTTCCGAAAGGAACGATTTGGTAACGGGTATTAATGTATCAGTATCAGTTCGGTAACGGGTATTAATGTATCAGTATCAGTTCCGAAAGGAACGATTTGGTAACGGGTATTAATGTATCAGTAATAAAGTATCAGATCCGAAAGCAATCATTAATGTATTAATGTATCAGTATCAGTTCGGTAACGGGTATTAATGTATCGGTATCAGTTCCGAAAGAAACAAATTTATGTAACGGATATCAATGTATCAGTATTAAAGTATCAGATCAGAAAGCAAACATTAATGTATTTATGTATCAGTATCAGTTCCGAAAGGAACGATTTGGTAACGGGTATTAATGTATCAGTATCAGTTCGGTAACGGGTATTAGTGTATCAGTATCAGTTCCGAAAGGAACGATTTGGTAACGGGTATTAATGTATCAGTATCACTTCGGTAACGGGTATTAGTGTATCAGTATCAGTTCCGAAAGGAACGATTTGGTAACGGGTATTAATGTATCAGTATCAGTTCGGTAACGGGTATTAGTGTATCAGTATCAGTTCCGAAAGAAACAAATTTATGTACCGGATATCAATGTATCAGTATCAGTTCCGAAAGGCATGACTTGGTAACGGGTATTAATGTATCAGTATCAGTTCCGAAAGGAACGATTTGGTAACGGGTATTAATGTATCAGTATTAGTTCCGAAAGGAATGATTTGGTACCGGGTATTAATGTATCAGTATCAGTTTGGTAACGGGTATTAATGTATCAGTATCAGTTCCGAAAGGAACGATTTGGTAACGGGTATAAATGTATCAGTATCAGTTCCGAAAGGAACGATTTGGTAACGGGTATTAATGTATCAGTATCAGTTCGGTAACGGGTATTAATGTATCAGTATCAGTTCCGAAAGGAACGATTTGGTAACGGGTATTAATGTATCAGTAATAAAGTATCAGATCCGAAAGCAATCATTAATGTATTAATGTATCAGTATCAGTTCGGTAACGGGTATTAATGTATCGGTATCAGTTCCGAAAGAATCAAATTTATGTAACGGATATCAATGTATCAGTATTAAAGTATCAGATCAGAAAGCAAACATTAATGTATTTATGTATCAGTATCAGTTCCGAAAGGAACGATTTGGTAACGGGTATTAATGTATCAGTATCAGTTCGGTAACGGGTATTAGTGTATCAGTATCAGTTCCGAAAGGAACGATTTGGTAACGGGTATTAATGTATCAGTATCAGTTCGGTAACGGGTATTAGTGTATCAGTATCAGTTCCGAAAGGAACGATTTGGTAACGGGTATTAATGTATCAGTATCAGTTCGGTAACGGGTATTAATGTATCAGTATCAGTTCCGAAAGGAACGATTTGGTAACGGGTATTAATGTATCAGTATCAGTTCGGTAACGGGTATTTATGTATCAGTATCAGTTCCGAAAGGAACGATTTGGTACCGGGTATTAATGTATCAGTATCAGTTCCGAAAGGAACGATTTGGTACCGGGTATTAATGTATCAGTATCAGTTCGGTAACGGGTATTAGTGTATCAGTATCAGTTCCGAAAGGAACGATTTGGTAACGGGTATTAATGTATCAGTATCAGTTCGGTAACGGGTATTAGTGTATCAGTATCAGTTCCGAAAGGAACGATTTGGTAACGGGTATTAATGTATCAGTATCAGTTCGGTAACGGGTATTAATGTATCAGTATCAGTTCCGAAAGGAACGATTTGGTAACGGGTATTAATGTATCAGTATCAGTTCGGTAACGGGTATTTATGTATCAGTATCAGTTCCGAAAGGAACGATTTGGTAACGGGTATTAATGTATCAGTATCAGTTCGGTAACGGGTATTAGTGTATCAGTATCAGTTCCGAAAGGAACGATTTGGTAACGGGTATTAATGTATCAGTATCAGTTCGGTAACGGGTATTAGTGTATCAGTATCAGTTCCGAAAGGAACGATTTGGTAACGGGTATTAATGTATCAGTATCAGTTCGGTAACGGGTATTAATGTATCAGTATCAGTTCCGAAAGGAACGATTTGGTAACGGGTATTAATGTATCAGTATCAGTTCGGTAACGGGTATTAGTGTATCAGTATCAGTTCCGAAAGAAACAAATTTATGTAACGGATATCAATGTATCAGTATTAAAGTATCAGATCAGAAAGCAAACATTAATGTATTTATGTATCAGTATCAGTTCCGAAAGGAACGATTTGGTAACGGGTATTAATGTATCAGTATCAGTTCGGTAACGGGTATTAGTGTATCAGTATCAGTTCCGAAAGGAACGATTTGGTAACGGGTATTAATGTATCAGTATCACTTCGGTAACGGGTATTAGTGTATCAGTATCAGTTCCGAAAGGAACGATTTGGTAACGGGTATTAATGTATCAGTATCAGTTCGGTAACGGGTATTAGTGTATCAGTATCAGTTCCGAAAGAAACAAATTTATGTACCGGATATCAATGTATCAGTATCAGTTCCGAAAGGCATGACTTGGTAACGGGTATTAATGTATCAGTATCAGTTCCGAAAGGAACGGTTTGGTAACGGGTATTAATGTATCAGTATTAGTTCGGTAACGGGTATTAATGTATCGGTATCAGTTCCGAAAGAAACAAATTTATGTAACGGATATCAATGTATCAGTATTAAAGTATCAGATCAGAAAGCAAACATTAATGTATTTATGTATCAGTATCAGTTCCGAAAGGAACGATTTGGTAACGGGTATTAATGTATCAGTATCAGTTCGGTAACGGGTATTAGTGTATCAGTATCAGTTCCGAAAGGAACGATTTGGTAACGGGTATTAATGTATCAGTATCACTTCGGTAACGGGTATTAGTGTATCAGTATCAGTTCCGAAAGGAACGATTTGGTAACGGGTATTAATGTATCAGTATCAGTTCGGTAACGGGTATTAGTGTATCAGTATCAGTTCCGAAAGAAACAAATTTATGTACCGGATATCAATGTATCAGTATCAGTTCCGAAAGGCATGACTTGGTAACGGGTATTAATGTATCAGTATCAGTTCCGAAAGGAACGGTTTGGTAACGGGTATTAATGTATCAGTATTAGTTCCGAAAGGAATGATTTGGTACCGGGTATTAATGTATCAGTATCAGTTTGGTAACGGGTATTAATGTATCAGTATCAGTTCCGAAAGGAACGATTTGGTAACGGGTATAAATGTATCAGTATCAGTTCCGAAAGGAACGATTTGGTAACGGGTATTAATGTATCAGTATCAGTTCGGTAACGGTTATTAATGTATCAGTATCAGTTCCGAAAGGAACGATTTGGTAACGGGTATTAATGTATCAGTAATAAAGTATCAGATCCGAAAGCAATCATTAATGTATTAATGTATCAGTATCAGTTCGGTAACGGGTATTAATGTATCGGTATCAGTTCCGAAAGAAACAAATTTATGTAACGGATATCAATGTATCAGTATTAAAGTATCAGATCAGAAAGCAAACATTAATGTATTTATGTATCAGTATCAGTTCCGAAAGGAACGATTTGGTAACGGGTATTAATGTATCAGTATCAGTTCGGTAACGGGTATTAGTGTATCAGTATCAGTTCCGAAAGGAACGATATGGTAACGGGTATTAATGTATCAGTATCACTTCGGTAACGGGTATTAGTGTATCAGTATCAGTTCCGAAAGGAACGATTTGGTAACGGGTATTAATGTATCAGTATCAGTTCGGTAACGGGTATTAGTGTATCAGTATCAGTTCCGAAAGAAACAAATTTATGTACCGGATATCAATGTATCAGTATCAGTTCCGAAAGGCATGACTTGGTAACGGGTATTAATGTATCAGTATCAGTTCCGAAAGGAACGATTTGGTAACGGGTATTAATGTATCAGTATCAGTTCCGAAAGGAATGATTTGGTACCGGGTATTAATGTATCAGTATCAGTTCGGTAACAGGTATACATATGTATCAGTATCAGTTCCGAAAGGAACGATTTGGTAACGGGTATAAATGTATCAGTATCAGTTCCGAAAGGAACGATTTGGTAACGGGTATTAATGTATCAGTATCAGTTCGGTAACGGGTATTAATGTATCAGTATCAGTTCCGAAAGGAACGATTTGGTAACGGGTATCAATGTATCAATATTAAACTATCAGATCCGAAAGCAACCATTAGGTAACCGGTATTAATGTATCAGTATCAGTTCCGAAAGCAACGATTATGTTTGAGGATTTTATGTTCCAAAATATTGTTTAATGCAGAAATGTTGAATACTATAACAAATTTTTAAAAACAACTATATTTTGAATACCCCTGAATATCTGCTACAGGTAAATGAGGAATTATAGTTTCACTTAAGCTATATCAAAAGGTGATATGTTTAAACATTTTATTAGTGTATCTATCTCATGAACTCCGATGTTACAAAAACTTCAACCGTCCTTTACACATAGCTGTGATAATAATTGTTGCAATAAAAAGCATATTTTATTTACTTTTGTTTCCCCCATTTCTTCTTAGAAGTCGTCTGCAGCAATCGAATCAGAATTAATGGTAGAACGATGTTTGCAAATGGCTTGATATCGGCCATGGCCGGCGGTGATTCATTACAGATTAACTTTTGCAACTATGAAATCTAATTAAAAATCTGACAAGTGTGAATTTTAATGAGCAGAACCCGTTCTCTGGTTAGACAGCGACCAGACCGACGTTGGACTTGTCCCAAAGCGATGTTGTGCTTTCTGTCATCCATCGCGAGAAGTGTTGCGTGCGCAGCACCCATGCAGCCACGTGAAACTGTAACAAGTTTTCTGAAATATCTTCTTGCCAAAAACGTCCTTTTAACTTATGTATGTCATTCCTTTAAATAATTACGCAAAATGTATTTATAAATATTATCTGTTTCCATGCAACAGCGAGATTCATGGTCCAATCAAAATACCTTCCATATATCTACATACGGAGGTAGGCTATCACGCATGGTCTATGTAGCTACGGACACATTGGTCTTTCAATATCTTCCTTCTTTTCTCTGCACTAGGGTGGATTCTTATCTCAAGAAAAATTCACCAACAATTTGCCATCCTTGTCATACTCCTACATATTTTAAGCGCCACATAGACCCTCAGGTTATGAAGCACTAGCCACTCGAACCACACGATTGCACCTTCTCTGCATCAAGGAAGATTCTTATCTCAAGAAAAATTCACCAACAATTTGCCACCCTTGTCATACTCCTACATATTTAAGGCGCCACATAGACCCTCAGGTTATTAAGCACTAGCCACTCGAACCATACGAATGCACCTTCTCTGCATCAAGGAAGATTCTTACCTCAAAAAAAAAATTCCCCAACAATTTGTCCTCCTTGTCACACTCCTACATATTTAAGGCGACACATAGACCCTCAGGTTACGAAGCACTAGCCACTCGAGCCACACGATTGCACCTTCTCTGCACCAAGGAACATTCTTACCTCAAGAAAAATTCCCCAACAATTTGTCCTCCTTGTCACACTCCTACATATTTAAGGCGACACATAGACTCTCAGGTTACGAAGCACTAGCCACTCGAGCCACACGATTGCTACTTCTCTGCATCAAGGATGATTCTTATCTCAAGAAAAATTCCCCAACAATTTGCCATTCTTGTCACACTCCTACATATTTAAGGCGACACATAGACCCTCAGATTACGAAGCACTAGCCACTCGAGCAACACGATTGCTACTTCTCTGCACCAGGGTAGATTCATATCCCTCCTATATAACTACATAGTAGACACTGTGTAGTAAACGACACTGTCCACTCGATCTATACATATCCCTACTCTTTACATCAACTATGTTATATCACAATTACCCCACAGTTGGGAATCATTCATCCTCTTTACCCCACCTGTAATTTCTCCACCACAGGTATGTATTGAATAAAGACATTCCAACAATAGAAATTGTACCAATATTTCATTTCTACAATATAACGAGCATGATTAAAGATATTTAATTAAAAAACATCAACAGAGGAATATTAAACAAACAGAAATAAGTAAAAACGCGAAATACAACTTTAAATAATGTATGTAATTATGGAGCGGGTTGGCAATCCTTCCAGACCTGCCTCAAGCTAGCATGGCATCAAGCTCACACTAGCCAACCCATTAGCGCACGCGAGTATTCCGCCAGAGGGCCACCACTTGTTAACGACTGCTCTAATTGTTACTCGGCCGATGCCAGCGCATTCTGTCGTTAACAGAAACAATAAAAATTAACCCGACACTCGTCACAATTGCCATGGTGATGTAATAAAAACTTGGATTGGTTTTATGAGTGCATTGCGAGGGCCAGCAAGTACAAGATACAAACGAGTTTACCCGGATACAACGAATGTAACTTTAAACAAGAAATATAAAAAAAAACAATTTTTAAAGTTAATTCTTTCTTTGGTCGTCAAAGAAAAATTTTATTTTAATTACTTTTTATTAAATAATTACAAAGAATATATTTAAAGTAACATAACCTATACGTTAAAACAGCTGTTCTATCACATAACCTATAACATAAAATCAGCTGTTTTATGAAATTATATGGTATAACTTATTTTAAGCCAAATGGGACGAAATAACTATATTGCATACCTTGCCCCTTATATGATACATTTTTCTCCCATATAAAACTAAAGTTAATTAATAAAATATAATTAATGAATAATCATTTGGAAAAACTGTATTATCATCAAGTGTCATTCCTTATAAGAAAAATAAATATATTTGAATTCGAGTGGATGAATAAAAGGTATTTTATTAACGACTGAAAATTTAAACAAGATATAAATAGGGAGTGAACTAGTATAAGGAATTGAAATAGAGCGCTGCATTAAATTAATATGGTAATATATATATTACAATATACGTAAAAGGTACTAGGTTAGGTTAGTGTAGCTGTGCACTTAGCCTTGAGAGATCGCAGTAGACTAGACGGGAGATAAAAGATCAGTATAAATACAAACTGACTTGCATGAGGCGGTCGATATGCGAAAATTTAGCGTAGGTATGAAATAACAGACATTCTTGAAATATGTGTAGACATATCGGATGCAGGAGCAGTTGATGTATCGAACATTTTCAATATGTAACATGTTTTCAGAAATGGTAGTACACGCAAGTCAAGTGCACGGTTACATGGTCAGGACTATATGTATAAGGTCTTGTAGTTGCTAAAAGACTAAGGAAAATGAAGGCGACTTCCGTCAATCGCAAACGCTTGGTATAAATAGCAAACCTGATTTTTCTCCTTTTTTAACGAAACTTAAACCTAGATATTGCGTACCTATATTTCAATATAGTAGCCCCTAATGGCACAACACAGTACCGATATTAGTAAATAAAGAAAGTGATTTTCTCAGGTTTTACAGTATACGCCATAATAAACAGTACTGAAACTGAATCAGCTGTAGTTTCCTTCTCGATCAGCTGTGCCGAGTTTTGATTGTTGCCGCGTATTTCTGTTGTATTTCATTTGAGGTTAGTTTTTGCTGACAAGCCCTAACTAGAGCAGAGAAATTTATGTAAATAAAATGAAATGAAATTAAATAAAAACTGTTTCAGTTCTGTTTATTTTGGCGTATACAATATTTCTAAGACGACGTAGCTGCTATTTATAATTTGTTTCGATCACCACTTTCAGATTGTTTGGATTAAGTTTTTTAGTAAGATAACAACAATAATTCAAGTACTGTAGTCATTGTCAAAATATACCAAAACAAATAAATACATGTGTCCACCGAAAACATTTTAGACTTTTCTTATTAGATTACGCTCTATTTAAAACTTAACTTCAAACGCCCGAGTCCAGTTTAACGTCCTCCGGACGAAACGATGAGATCACTGGTTTTAAATCAACATGTGACAATCTGTCGTTCTGAAGGACATTAATAGATGAAGAATTAGAAATCTTTAAATTAAAAATTATCAAACATTCATATCTCAATTGTTAAGACCGTGACCTTAATAATTCCATGGTTATACTAATAGACACACTTGAAAGATAATTAGGCCATGTGGCTTCTTTTAAAAATATATTCACGGCTAAGGTTGAACTTCTGTTTAAGAAAACCTGATCTATCTGAAACCGAAAATAAATACTAATTTATGTTTTACTTTCTTCTTTCAATGTCTATTAGATAACATACAAACAGTTTTTAAGATGAAATACGTTTTAAAATTACACATACATATATTATAATTATTATTCAAGGTTTTGCAACACTGTTTTCTTGTATTCATTTATCACTTTCACTATATGTACTTAAACAAGAATCTTACTTGGTATTTATGCGAGTTAACTTTCAAAGATTGATCGTATCTCCATCATCGGGCATCACTGACCGCTGGTTGTAGTAGACTGCGAGCTGTGTGGAATTCCCGTTGTCACAAGGTGCGGTGTACCGTTATGTTCTATTTTCGGATTCACTGCAGTGCGAGTCTTTTAAGTTTGTCTTGGGGTTAATTTTGTCTATTAGGTTGAATAAAGAACATAACGGTACTTCAAACCTTGCAACAACGGGAATATTTTTCCATCCGTGAAGGAATGCGTATCAGCATATATATATATGGAGTACATCGTTCATTCTGTAGTGCATGAATTCGCAGTTCCGACGTTTCGCTAGAATCTCATCCAGCATTGACGAGGTGAACAAAACAACAGTTGAAGAGCGAGTCAACTACTGTTGTTGGGTTTACCTCGTCAATACTAGATGAGATTCTAGCAAAACGTCGGAACTGCGAATTTATGCACTGCAGAATGAACGAATGTACTCCAGATAATAACTATTCATCATATATATATATATATATATATATATATATATATATATATATATATATAAAATACGTTATATATATATATATATATATATATATATATATATATATAATATAAAATACGTTTTCTTGTTTAATAACTTAAAACAACATATGTTATTCAAATACAATGGATATAAATTAATAAATATTTTTGTATTAGAATAATCTATGTTGTTTTAATATATATATATATGAAGTTGATAAATTACTATTGTAAATACTTTTATCCACCACTAAGTGCTATAATTTTACCTTGTTATGATGAGGCACCTTTCGGTCACTTGACTCACACAGTGATTCGACAATGGTCAAGTGACCGAAAGGTGCCTCATCATAACAAGGTAAAATTATTGCACTTAGTGGTGGAAAAAAGTATTTACAATAGTAATTTATCAACTTCATAAAGTCAGTGCAACGGAAAAATAATGGAAAACGTAAAATATCAATATATATATATATATATATATATATATATATATATATAATATTAAATATGGTGATATGTTTTCTTGTAATATAGTTAATAAAGTAAAAATATTTCAAAAACAAGATTACTTTTAATCAATATATTTATTCTATAATTAAATTATTTATTATATATATATATATATATATAAATATATATATATATATATATATATATATACAAGTATAGTATTCAGTGAAAATAACTATTTTGTTATTTTGTTAGAGTAACTTGTCCCACAAATAAAACCTTTTATTATGGCCTAGGGATTATTTTTTACCCACACAACCCTAACCAAACCTTCCATCCTCCCACACAAGGGCCCAACCAAACCTTCCATCCTCCCACACAGGGGCCTAACCAAACCTTCCATCCTCCCACACAAGGGCCTAACCAAACCTTATATCCTCCCACACAGGGGCCTAACCAAACCTTCCATCCTCCCACAAAAGGGCCTAACAAAACCTTATATCCTCCCACACAAGGGCCTAACCAAACCTTCCATCCTCCTACACAAGGGCCTAACCAAACCTTCCATCCTCCAACACAAGAGCCTAACCAAACCTTATAACCTCCCACACAAGGGCCTAACCAAATCTTCCATCCTCCCACACAAGAGCCTAACCAAACCTTCCATCCTCCAACACAAGGGCCTAACCAAACCTTATATCCTCCCACACAAGGGCCTAACCATTTCCAAACTCTATCGAACGATTCTGTGAACGCATAACATTATTCTCCTGGCAATGCAAGATCCTGGGAAACAAAATAATTTACATATTCTGATAAATGACGCCCAGGCGCTACGTCTTTCATTAATTGTAGAGTCTAGAAACGCGTATTCATTTGTTCTTACCGATGACTGGGACGTCAATAATTAATACTGGTCTGGCACAGTCTATCTTTATATCCAATCAGATATTTGCCTTCAAACTAAGCCGGGCCTATTAATAATCACCATTAATTCCAGAAGGCCTCCCGGGTTATCAGCACATCTCGCATCCTCATGATAACTCTAAACTCTTAATGTAATGTGTACAATGTTAAACACCACAATCGCGACCAAGAGGAACAAGGGGGACATGGAGAACAGAGCTTTCAAGGTCACACAACAGCAATGAGGGTGTAGACAAACTAATCTGCCTCACATGTTAAACACCATAACCGCGACCAAGAGGAACAAGGGAGACATGGAGAACAGAGCTTTCAAGGTCACACAACAGCAATGAGGGTGTAGACAAACTAATCTCCCTCAAATGTTAAACACCATAACCGCGACCAAGAGGAACAAGGGTGACATGGAGAAAAGAGCTTTCAAGGTCACACAACAGCAATGAGGGTGTAGACAAACTAATCTGCCTCACACGCTAAACACAGTAACTAAACATGAAGTGCGAAACATTTTAACAATGACTGCATCTTTCAAAATACAAGTTACAAGAACGTTATGGAAAACAAAACAATTAAATCGATTATTTTGTGTAATATATTTCCTAAAATCAAAACCCTAAATGTAAAAACTGAAGGGTTTGTTCGAAAAACTTTTCAATTTTACACTTATCAGATGAAATAGAGTGGCATTTAGCCACGCAAAACTTATTATTTTTTAAAATAAGAAATTGTTCTAAAACAAAATTGAGAAATGGTAGAAGAAAAATCCTCTTTATTTTACTTCTCGCAAATGATTAAGTTTATATTTTGACTCGTGAATCAATGTAGTTAATTAACAATAAAATTTAACTCGCAGTCGTATAATACATGTATGAAATCGAACCCCCATTATGTTGAGCGTACCATCATCATTGGTTCTAACTAAACGTTGAAAGTAAAATATCGCACATTTAATGAATTCAGTTAAACGTAATTAAACTAATTATAACTTACATATAATACGAACAAGTAATTCAAATCGCGGGTGATGATGACCTGCCATTGTACCGCGCTTCATGTAACAATGGTATTTATTTTATAATGTTCTACTCTTATTAGTTCATGCTAATCCTAAACCCTTCCAGCAGACTCAATTAATGTTTTTAGCGTACCCCTTTTTTTACCCAACTGTACCGCCCATATTTATTCAATTCCTTCTATTAGTTCACACTCTCCAAATGTATAACGTCTTTAGGCTTTCATTCCTTAATAAAATACTTTTTATTCGTCCCCTAAAGTTCAAATACATTTATTTAAACTTGTAGTGGATGACTTCTGATGTTAATACAATTTTTTCAAATATTAATTCAGTAAATAAATTTAATGAATACATTTTATTTTTATAAGGGAGAAAAACTTTTCAAAAAAGGGGCAAGGTATGCAATGTAGTTATTTCGTCCCATTTGGCTTAAAATAACTGATAACATATGATTTCATAAAACAGCTGATTTTATGTTGTAGGTTATGTGTTAGAACAGCTGTTTTAACGCATAGGTTACGCTACTTTATTTATAATATTTGTAATTATTTATTAAAAAGTAACTGAAACAAATTTTTTTTTGACCTAAGTAGGAATTGACTTTAAATTTTGTTTGTTTACATTACTTGTTTTTTGTTACAAATGGAAAAATGAAGTAATTTGGGCTAGTGGACAGTTTGTCATATTTTCGTAAATTAACTAAACAAGGTTAATAAGGGCTCTTTTGATTTTTAAATTTAGGTTCCAAGAGAGACCCCTCAAGAGATATTATGAAAAACTTAAAACAGAGCAATTTGTTGTGGCAATTTCATTTTTAATAACAGCTTTATAACGGAAATTTACAGTAGACTAGGAAATGTACTGCGATGTCACTACTTATTTTGCTTTTCAATTTTTAGCTAATACGTACTCCCCTAAATATATTTTGCATAACCTTAGGGTTTGTCGTACGACATTTTGAAGAAATAATTCCTCATGACCTTGTATTTCTATCGCACACTGATAGTAAGCGATCAAGTCATCGTTGTATGAATAATGTTACACAACCTGTAGACCTTCACAATTTCGGGAAACAATTCTTTACAAATATGTAGGAACAAACGGGGAACACCCGGAGAGCTAATTATTCAGCTGCACAAAGTAGGCAGGCTTAAGTTATGTAATCAATTTTCGGCCGCCTACCAAACACTGATAAGATAAACTAGGTATTGTCTTGATGGTTGCATCACGCGGTGTGTAGGCGTAACAGATAGCGGCCAGCATTCCTTTCCCGTTTCACCTCCTGTTACTTTTAACCGTTTTATCAGCGATATTTTTACAATAAAACATAAATACTAAACATGATTGCAATGTGGATGGTAGAATTAATTAATTTTGTTACAACGATTGCTCGGATAAACAGATTGAAGTGCAAACGTCAGCTCTATCTGTAGTTAGGTGTGTGTGTGTGTGTGTGTGTCTGTTGCGTTATGGTGTGTGTGTTTTGCTGTGTGTGTGTGTGTGTATGTGTGTATTTTGCTGTGTGTGTGTGTTTTGCTTGTGTGTGTGTTTTGCTTGTGTGTGTGTGTATGTTGCGTTGTGGTGTGTGTGTGTTTTGCTGTGTGTGTGTGTGTGTTGCGTTGTGGTGTGTGTGTTTTGCTGTGTGTGTGTGTGTGTGTGTGTGTGTGTGTGTGTGTGTGTGTGTGTGTTGCGTTGTGGTGTGTGTGTTTTGCTGTGTGTGTGTGTGTGTGTGTGTGTGTGTGTGTGTTGTGTGTGTGTGAGAGAGAGAGAGAGAGAGAAAGAGAGAGACGAAATCCTTCAAATTGAGATCTTTAGCGAGGTTACATGAATATCAGAACAATTAAAACGACTGTCTCAAAGAAGTAAAGGAAGTCTTGAGCAGGGAAGTAGAGTGGAGGCAAGGAGCTGAATGCAAGCCGCAGAGGTGTAGATATTTACAATTAATTATTGGGCTGGGAGTAATGTAAACACATAATGCCTCTACACTTTACTCTACATGACGCTGAATCTGGTTCCTCCAATGCGACCTTGAACATGACTAGTTTTATTTGTTTAACAAAAGCAAATCCAGGAAATCTTTACTTGATCAAGTCACTACAATTAAATACATTTTAAAGACACCAATAGGGAAATGTAGTGCATAAGGCGCTGGATAGTCGAGGTGAGGGGGTAGTGACGAGGGGTAGGCTAGGGACGTTACTTTGGCATGCACAGGGCAGGTGTAGGTAGGCTAGGGACGTTACTTTGGCTGCACAGGGCAGGTGTAGGTAGGCTAGGGACGTTACTTTGGCATGCACAGGGCAGGTGTAGGTAGGCTAGGGACGTTACTTTGGCATGCACAGGGCAGGTGTAGGTAGGCTAGGGACGTTACTTTGGCATGCACAGGGCAGGTGTAGGTAGGCTAGGGACGTTACTTTGGCATGCACAGGGCAGGTGTAGGTAGGCTAGGGACGTTACTTTGGCATGCACAGGGCAGGTGTAGGTAGGCTAGGGACGTTACTTTGGCATGCACAGGGCAGGTGTAGGTAGGCTAGGGACGTTACTTTGGCATGCACAGGGCAGGTGTAGGTAGGCTAGGGACGTTACTTTGGCATGCACAGGGCAGATGTAGGTAGGCTAGGGACGTTACTTTGGCATGCACAGGGCAGGTGTAGGTAGGCTAGGGACGTTACTTTGGCATGCACAGGGCAGGTGTAGGTAGGCTAGGGACGTTACTTTGGCATGCACAGGGCAGGTGTAGGTAGGCTAGGGACGTTACTTTGGCATGCACAGGGCAGGTGTAGGTAGGCTAGGGACGTTACTTTGGCATGCACAGGGCAGGTGTAGGTAGGCTAGGGACGTTACTTTGGCATGCACAGGGCAGGTGTAGGTAGGCTAGGGACGTTACTTTGGCATGCACAGGGCAGGTGTAGGTAGGCTAGGGACGTTACTTTGGCATGCACAGGGCAGGTGTAGGTAGGCTAGGGACGTTACTTTGGCATGCACAGGGCAGGTGTAGGTAGGCTAGGGACGTTACTTTGGCATGCACAGGGCAGGTGTAGGTAGGCTAGGGACGTTACTTTGGCATGCACAGGGCAGGTGTAAGTGCCGTTTGGTACTAACGTAAATGTAACTCAATGCATTTACAGTTTACAATGTTTTAACACTGCATTTTATATCTTTCAAAAACTTACTCTTTTTTTAGAATATTATCAAATTATTATAAAAACTAACAAAAGAAAGAAACTATTATTTAAAGAACTGACAAAAGGAAATAGAGGACTCAAAGTCACTTGTTCGACGAAGTGAGCGACAGTTGCAAAAATGTTTCAAGTGGGATAAAACTAGAGCTAGTGCAGTGAGGAGTACAGAATGTAAGGTTTCGGTAGCCCTTAAGTTACCGGCCAACCGATCCTTATAATTACGAGTAAATAATCATTGGTTTGGTTTCTATGCACCTACTGTCTACTTCAAAGTGAAAATTTTCTTTTATTTATATACAAGAATAAAAAAAAAAAATGCTTTCGTTGGACGGAGAATTGAAAAGATGATAACAAACACGGAACTATTTCACTAGGAAATCAACTGTATAGTTTTATTTTATGTAAATAATTCAACATTATATTAAATCCTACACAGTTGATGTCTGATAATTCCACGGCTGTCACGGAGTATAAAGGTAGGTCGGTGGAGACAGGCTGTAACTGTGCAAGTAGTCACGAAATTAGTAAGAGATTTATTTATGGGCTATGGTCGAGCTGCGCATGCTATTAGTTTATGTTTGTTCAACATTTCTACTTTTGCTTTACATTTTTGCTGCCCGATACGATTGATAGGCTGCGCATTTCGACACTAACCTCGACTCAACCCCGAAGAATTAGTTATGGTAGTTCTTTAATTCTGAGAACGACCTTGCGCAGTTCGACTGCACTGGGTCGTCCTGCAGCCTGAGGGATCTTTTGACTCTTTACGTATATTGTTTCAAAATTAAACAAACCATAACGATTCCTATAGATTACTACGTCATACCACTGTAATTACCCCAGGAAAGCTCCATTCACCAAGTATTCAGGTTTATAAGCTTATTGCACACTTAGGACACGAATGCTTATAATGAATTGCATTCCCCCAATTTGGAATAGTTGCCTATTCGACCCGAATAAAATGACTCATTGACTTTAAAATCCCGAAATATTTTATCGCAAAATCCGGCGTTACTATTACCCCTTCCAAAAACCTATCCAAGATTACTTGAACCCGCGAAGCATTTCCCGCTTGCTTCGGGTTTACGATTTGATTATGTCATGTCGCCCCCCTTCAAGTGCTAAACATAGTTTCCCAACGTTCCTGCCTCACTTTGACACGTCCTGCTTACTTAGCGTCATTTTTTCAAGTTACTACACAATCAACAAACATTTTCTTAAAAACATTCATATGCAACATTTGAATTTGTACTCATGAAAAGACGCTGTTTCTTTTTTTTGGCAATTCACGGTCATATTTGACAAGGGCTGGGCCGACTCAGATTTTTTTGTTTTACATTTATTACTTAAAAATACATTCTAAAGAAAAAAATATTTTAAATATTATAGACCTCCAATCGTTATTGAAATTTGAGAAAATAGCTTCCACGTACCAACTCAAACTATAGCTTCTCTATCCAGATGCTACATTATTTACAAGGCAATTATATACTAAATAATTATTTATAACAGCTCACACTTCTATTTTCGCTACAAAACAAACTTAACATTTATAAAAGCGTCCAAACGCCCTTACCGTTTCTAGTAGTTTTTATCATCTTACTTGTAGAAGGTTCTAGAATTTACTAGACGGTGAACTGTTGTGTCCGATCAACCGTGAAATTCTTACTTCTACTTATCAATCCACGGGGGTGTGGACTTCCCCGTAACAATATATAAGTTTTAAGTTTCTTATCAAAACTTTTCAACAAATTATAATTAATTACTACAAAGCTAAGTGAATACTAAGAGTTTAGCATGTATTAGTTAATCACTTAGTCATGTAATTATTAATTATAGCTTAGTCAGTGAATTCAAGATGATTATAACAAGCAACTTTTCAACAAATGTTGTTGCAAGAAGAAAACGAAGGGCGCTCGATCAATGAGGCAATAGGTTAGTTTACGTAGGCATATTTTTAATTTTGTTTATAATGAACCTAACCTTATAATTTGTAGCTATATTTAATTATAGATTTTTAGTAATGTAGTTATAGGCAAGTCTAGCGATTGCCTGTTCGACCATTCTATTGCCGAGGTTTCATCTGTCTGAAGTCTTCAGCTTCTCAAGAATCGCCGGCCGCTACCCGGGGTATTCCAACTGGATAAGGAGCTATTCGCGTCGAGATCGTCTCAGCGTCATCTTGTACAAGCGACTATTCTCCACAACTGTTTCTACCCTTAACAAAGCTAGGCCATTCGATTTATACTATCCTTACTCTTCCCAAAATACAGACACATCCCTCTAAAAAGCAAATATCTGATCCTATGTGTGGCGTTATCATGGGGATAGTAAAAACGCATCAGTCAGCCAATACCCACTGAACTAAATATGCTGAACAACCCAGCGTAATACCTCCTTCAGTCAATACCATCGGCCCTGATCCAGTACAACACCTAAGTTAGAGAAAAGCGATGCTGCTAAAACACGGTTACTAAGCAATGTAATTCCATGGCTGACTGACGATATATTATACATGTATCGCGATACCAAAAGTAAGTTCTAACCCCTATAGCCTGTGGCCCCTACTTAGGGAACGACAGAGTGACGGGTAGAGTAACGCGATGCTTCCCATGAAACAGAAACAGATTAGCGTATTTGTGACGTACGTAAGTCTAGAGACGTTTACCCTCTCATTTTGGAACGCATTACAAACATGTGCAATTTGCTTTGTGAATATATTCGACCTTGACATAAATGCATCAAGCTTTCCCAGCTCGGTGTCACTGGGTTAAGTAAAAAAAATTCAAGTACGAAAACAAACCTTTGAACATTTGATTAAACTGACGTTAATTGTATGTGCAGTTATTATGATTATTCACTAAAGTAAAAAACTTAATAGCTTTGATAGGTGATCAGACGTTATGCCTACAATCGCCGACAGATGAATAATTGTGAATATAGGTACAATTAAGTAAAGTATGAATGTTGGTAGAATAAGGTAGTGTGTAAGTAGGTAGAATTAAGTAAAATGTGAACGGAAGTAGAATTAAGTAGCGCGAATGTAGCTAGAATCAAGTAAAGTCTGAATGTAGATAGTATTAGGTGAAGTGTGAATACAAATAGAAATAAGTAAAGTGGTAATGTAGGTAGAATTAAGTAGTGTGATTGTAGCATGAATGTAGCTAGGATCAAGTAAAATGTGAATGTAGATAGAATTAAGTAGCATGAATGGATCTAGAATCAAGTAAAGTGTGAATGTAGGTAGAATTAAGTAAAGTGGGAATGTAGGTAGGATTAAGTAAAGTAGAAATGTAAGTAGAATTAAGTAGCATGAATGGATCTAGAACCAAGTAAAGTATGAATGTAGATAGAATCAAGTAAAGTGGGAATGTAGGTAGGATTAAGTAAAGTGGGAATGTAGGTAGAAGTAGCGTGAATGTATCTAGAATCAAATTATGTGTGAATGTAGATAGAATCAAGTAAAGTGGGATTGTGGGTAGAATTAAGTAGTGGGCATTAAATTAAGGACATATACAACATTTTGGTATAGAATATATAGGAAAGATAACTCTATTACTTGTGTAAGTTTGCGTACTTGAAGACCTACTCTCCATTGGGGACATTAAGATGAGTCTCCCCCATTGAACCTACTTGTAAGAAAAAAAAATAAAAGTAGATATTAAAATAGGTAGGTCTAAAGAATGGGCATAATGATCTGGACAGGGAGTAGGGGAAGCTATGGGATCGCGAAGGAAGGATAACTTTTTCTTACTTACAGAAATACCTCTAGACTAATTGTAAGAAGAGGGATAGATGGAAGGACATAGTAATCACCTGGTACTAGGCATAGGGGAAGTTATGGCATCGCGAGAGCAGATCATTCACCTCAAGTAGACCTATTCTCTACTGGAGTAATTATAATACGTCTACTCGTTCCACCTCTTGCAAGAGGGATAACGAAGGGTAAATGGAAATAGTTTATACCAAGGAAAGGATGTAAAGAGTCAGTCCTAGAAGGATGGGAATACAGACGCAATTTTAACTCTTTATTTAGCAACTAGCCTCGTGCGCTATTTAACAGTTATAAAGCAGCTATTGCTGGATTGAAACAGCTATTTTTTTAGAGTTACTTTCAGTATAGATTAATTTTTATAAGCTGGCAGTAAAGGGGCTGCAGGCCTTCGCGAAAGGCCCAGAACGATGGGAGTGTGGAGGTGTTTGCAGGAAGTTTTCAAAAACATCGACCCATTTGATTTCCGACGACTTACAGGGTTATTCATTATTTTGTTACTCATGGATTATTTTTAATGTATAGTATAAATAACAACAAATGTTAATAGGGCTTTCATGGAAGCATGCTAATAGGATTGTCTAAGGTTTGGGACTTTTAGGCCACGATTTATGGCCTCGATGAGGGATAACGACAGTGCGTGATGTTTTATAAACGACGAATACACAATTTCTACCTAAGCCAAATGCCAGCTTATAAAATTTGACCTGTAGTTTAAAAACGTTGGCAGTTAAAGCATAGGCTAAATGAAATAACTGTTGCAAACAGAATAACCTTAAGGTTTGGGAAACACATCTTCCACGGTTGGTAAACAAAACACTGGCTGACATTTTCGAGGTGAAGCACCTTTAAAAAGGAAGTGTTGAGATAAGACGTTTATCAGCCAGTGCTGTTATTAAGTAAACATCAGGGAATACACCTGGCCTGTGGGATAACGGGTGTTCCCAGAACCAGGGAGCAACTGCTGTTCCAGTTGTTTTGGTTCTGTGAACTGCTCGTCTTGTATTTGGGGCAAGACGGGAACGGGTAAACAATTTTAAGTTATTATTTAGCAGTTTAACTGTTAACCAAAAGAGTCGCCTGCTTTTTGCAAGCTTAATGTTTTACTCTTAATATGTGTTATTTAATCTATAAATGTTTGGCTATTTTATGGAACTAGATTATAATTTAAGAAATTTAAATATGAAATTTCTTGATGTAATCATCTTGAATTCACTGTTAAACTAATTTTAAATATCTTAACTAAGTGTATACGTAATTGCTTACTTGCTGACGCGTTTCAAAACGATCGTTCCTTTTACGAAGCTAACCTCTACTCTAGTAGAGGAGTAGAG
>JBAIZL010000005.1:135224184-135239184 GCA_036971475.1 Prosapia bicincta
ATGCTGCAAAATAAACATAACTGAAACCGAATAATCTGTAGCTGCCTTCTCTCGGATATAGCCATTCTTGGTTGTTTTATAGCAGACTTAGGAGATTTAGTTGTACCCGAGACTTGCCTTTTTCGCCCGGCTAGATGGCGCAACCAGTCACACTCCCTTAGTCAACATTGCTTGTTTTGCGAATTACTTAGGCACCTAGATCTACAACGTTAACACTGCTTCACAATGAAAGCGCCTTTCATCAAACAACTCCTCTGACACTTAGCAACAAGGTTCTACAAACAGGCCATACAACATCCACACTTATTTCCTCACTGGATAGAACGACCCCACCCACGATACACACAGACAGCCGCTGTTCTTACTGACCACCTAGCTCTAACCATAATGAATATATATATATATATATATATATATATATATATATATATATATATATATACACACACACTAATAGATTCTGCTTGACAGTCATGTTCCGCAGGGGCACATCCCCAGGGTCGCAGATTAGCCCCGATGGCAGTACTAATTTTGATTGCTGCCATAGACTCTCTAACAAGGTATTTGTAAGGCAATACCCCTCCTTATCCCTTAGCATAAGATGATCCAAGCCGCCAGGACTCCTGCATGATCTGTAGCGGGAGTTTTCTTGGCAGATTTTTCCTGGATTCTTTCTTTTCAGGTTGTTTTATCCCGCTCTTAGCGCGACACTTACCGTACTGTTTCATTTCACTATCTCCTTATATCCCATGGAAAGAGCTTATGTACTTCGTACATGGGCAATCAATACCGTATCCTTCACTCGCGGTAGGGATACTAACCGCATGCGCATGTGAGACGGAGGTAGCTCGCTAAAGGTTGACTTCCACGAGGGCTGGGCGGGTTTTGGGGGCCCAGACCCGGGTTAAAAAAACAACATTGCTAAGGCCTGGCAACCACCTCATCTCACTTAGAAGAAACACTCCTTACCCAGCCCACTCCTCCGATCTTACACCACCTGACCCCTACGTTTGGGGAATGTTAAAGGAAAAGATTTCCCGTGATGATCCACCAACCACCATCGTCCAACTACAGGAAAAAATAACAAGGTGTATGGAGCACGAAATAAACCCTCCACCAAAATGATCCAAAACCTTTAATAACGGTACGCGTGTTGCCTCAAATTGAACTGAGGTTAAATAAAACATGTTTAAAGCTTGGTAAACTAGAAAAGTTCTTAAATTTTAATGAAAATAAAGGAACACTTTTCAGAAATGTATACACTTCACAATATTTCGACTGTATTACTTTGCAGATTTTCAATCCATTTTCAATGGTTTAACCTTTTCAATAACCATACTAAACGTTTTCTAAGAATGATTTAAAACAACGTTGCAAGACTAAGTTCAACCAGCGCTGTACTGTTTCCCCACGCTGGAGTCTCTAAGCTGTTCATGCACACTTTAATATTCCAGTAGGGACAAGCTGCATGACTCAGGGTACGTATTTACCTGCGGCGTCTTAAGTCTGCAGGTATTCTCCCATTGTCAGGCGACGTGTTGGACATGCCAAGTGCCAAAGGTGGGTTTTCCGGTACAACCTTACTGGACGCCCAATGCCACCTAGACAACGTGAAATCGTCTCTAAGCAATATACTTTTGAGATTTTATTATGATGAGAGTATTTTGTTCTTCGGCGATTTTAACGGTAGGGAGTAATAATGCCTAGAAACCTTCGAAACTGTCTCCTACGTATCACAATCAGGCAGGATTAAGCAAGTATTTTTAAACACGACCATTAAAAAGTTAAAGATTGTTAACAAGAATATATTCTAACACTAGACCTGATTGTTTACTTACTTGTTGTTTAATAACTGTTATTTCTAGTTTTAGTTAACTTTATAAATAACAATTGCCAAACTCTGCTCTATTATTCCCATAATGTAAACTAGTAAATGGAAATGCGGTCAACTCTGCAATTATTTTACACGAATAAAACAATATCCACCCATATTGCCTATTCACTTTAAATGCAACACATCACAGCTATATAAACCGTCAGTGTAGATGCTTTACGCAACTTAACGTCCATGAATATTTTTTTTTAAAACAGAATCGACTTTAAAAAAATGAACCAGAATATATATAATTTTTAAGTAACAAATAATTTTTCGGTGACGAAAACATAATATATCATGAGCTTATTACAATAAAAAACCGTGTACAAAAGATCACTTTATTTGTCTGCATGTTATAGCAAATTATATATACATGTTTTTTAAAATTTTTATTAGTAATAATTCTTGAATTAGTATATTCTTAGTTTTTTGGTATATATATATATATATAATGAATAGTTATTATCTGGAATACATTCGTTCATTCTGCAATGCATAAATTCGCAGTTCCGACGTTTCGCTAGAATCTCATCTAGCACTGACGAGGTGAACCCAACAACAGTTGAAGAGCGAGTGAAGAGCGCAGACAACTCTGTTCCTATATATAGAGGAATGAAGCCACGCCCATTGACGTCAATCTACACATACCTGATCAGAACAATTAGTCACATTCTTTGCCTTTGTTCACCTTTCTGCCGATAAAATCTATCGATGACACATTTCCACACTGCGGGCAAATTCAAAATCGAAATAGAGAAGCGAGAGAGTCTTAACAAACGCGATGATACTTTGAATTTGCCCGCAGTGTGAAAGTATGTCATCGATAGATTTTATCGGCAGAAAGGTGAACAAAGGCAAAGGAATGTGAGTAATTGTTTGAATCAGGTGTGTGCGGATTGACGTCATTGTGTGATTTGACGTCAATGGGCGTGGCTTCCTATATATAGGAGCAGTGTTATCTGCGCTCTTCACTCGCTCTTCAACTGTTGTAGGGTTCACCTCGTCAATGCTAGATGAGATTCTAGCGAAACGTTGGAACTGCGAATTTATGCAATGCAGAATGAACGGATGTAATCCAGATAATAACTATTCATAATATTTTTTCATCCGTGAAGGAATACGTATCAGCAAATATATATATATATATATATATATAGTTTGCTATAACAAGCAGACAAATAAAGTGATCTTTTGTATACGCTTACAACATCATCGCACTGAACAAGGAGCCCGTGTTTATATTATGAATTATTTACCTCAAGCATTAGCAAACCTTATTTGTTTTTTAACTAAACTTATCCCAAACTTTGCCGCTGTATTGTAATACGGCTATACTTACGGTGACCATATTATTATTATTATTCAAAATCGAGACAACCTATTTCTGGATGTAGTAGAGTGTAAGAAACACTTTGACCCACGGAAGTTCTAAAGCAATATATTTATTAATAATTGTATCATTTTATATATTATAATAAAATTATCACTTAAAATGGTATATTTCTGTTCCTCAACAAAGCTTCTAATAGTTGACTATATCTGTTTAGGCGTATTTATTTATTCAAATTTTAAATTTGGCAAAGAGCAAATAAATCACAATCTACTGTATTGCCGATACTTCATTGCACAATACTTTATTTTTATACAACTCAGATAAAGAATTGTAAGCAGTAGTCAAGGTTGAAATTGGCGACATAACGTAGCCTCATCACCGTACCTATACTGTACTGTGGTGTAAAATTGTGCGGCATTTCCTAAAACCTATCTTGATAAAGGACTGTGTTTCTAAAGGTTATGTGTTGCCAGATGTTTGAATCACTGAATAGGCTGCGACATTTAATCTTTATGTTAGTTACTCGTTCTTCTATGACACTTAAACCATTCCATTCGACGTGAAACAAGTCTCGACATTTTCGGTACCACGTGGCAACACTGTTGTAAAGGTGTAGGAATTCACGCCTCCCACGGCGAGCCGAGGGTTATTAGGAAGAATCGATGATTATTGTTAAACGGACCTTCTTCCATTCCCCTCCACGCTTTCACATCTGCCGTACGACCACTGACACTTTGGTCAACCGCTGCTAATCGCCCGGCCACTCAATCAACGCGCTTTCTAATGTAGACGGCAGTGTGTAATTTGTGCAAACTGCTGTAAACATTTTAATTTATTGATGTATTGAAATGCGCACCGTGCATGCAACGTCTATGCTGGCAATGAATATTTACCACCTGTTTACCTGTACATACTCGTTGAAGTATTTGTCATTCAGCGTCAAGCAAAGGCGACTACTGCTTTAAATTTAAAATCTTCAAGGAAAAATGTAACTGAATTAATAAAACATTCTCGGTGATAAACAAGTAAAAACAAAACAGGCTGTTGCGTATCGTGGCTGTTGATTCAGAGATGAAACACACGGAATATGTTTGCTGGAAGCTTTTATGTTGTTAGCAGTGGAAGTGTAACATGTTATTATTATCAAGAGCATCGTACATTGTCAACAGTTAAAACTGCACTTAGTGTTGTTATGTTTAGCTATTGAATCTGTACACAATACATATAGTGAAAGTGAGATATATATATATATATATATATATATATATATATATATATATATATATTAAAACAACATAGGTTATCCAAATACAAGAATATTTATTAATTTATATCCAAATTAATAAATATTCTTGTATTTGAATAACTTATGTTGTTTTAAATTATTAAACAAGAAAACGTATTTTATAATTATATATATATATATATATATATATATATATATATATAGCTTTGCAACAATGTTTTCATGTATTCACTCATCACTTTCACTACATGTACTTAAACTATGTACTTGGTGTCTACAGCATAAATAGGCTTCCAAGTAAGATTCTTGTTTAAGTACATTTAGTGAAAGTTATATATATATATATATATATATATATATATATATTCAAGCTTAAATAATATACACTAATTACAGGAATTAATTTATTGAATAATACACTCAAAGCTTTTCGTTGGTTGACATTACCAACATCCTCAGGAATTACTAAGAATTACAAATAGATGTTTGTATATATATATATATATATATATATATATATATATATATATATATATATATACACACACACAAACATCTATTTGCGAGTCGACTTTCGAGAACTATTAATTACGTATTCTCATTTGGAGCCTATTCTGATACTTAGATATTATATATCTAATTCTGATATTCAGTATCAGAATAAGCTCGGAAATGAGAATACGTACCGTAATTAATAGTTCTCGAAAGTCGACTCGGATATATAGGCCAAGTAAAATTCTTATTTAAGTATATTAAAGTGTAAGTGATAAATGAATACAATAAAACAGTGTTGCAAAGTTTATTTGTGTATATATATATATATATATATATATATATATATATATATATATATATTTATTTATTTATTTATTTATACAAAATATTTCAAAAACAAGAATTAAAATTTATAAATTATTCTTTAAAAACTTTTTCTGAATATGCTAATTTCATCAATCAGCTAAAAGCTTTGAAAAAAATATAAATTAGAATCAATTTTGCACTTCCAATATTTAAATTAATTTATTATTATACAAGAAAACGTTTCACTATATTTAATATATATCATATACATATGTATATATAAATATAAAATATGTTTTCTTGTATAGGCCTAATAATGAAAAACAACTGATGTTATACAAATACAAGAATTAATTATAAACTTATTATTCATATTATTATGAATAAAAATTATGAAATAATTCTTGTATTTCTATAACCTTAGTTGTTTTTGATATATATATATATATATATATATATATATATATATATATATATATATATATATTGATATTTTACGTTGAATACTTCTTATATTGATCATATATTGAATTATTACGTATCATATATTGATATTTTACAACAAAGAATACTACACTCCAACATACAAACCAAACAACAAAATAATAAAATATCTTAATAACACAAACCACAAAACAAATTCAGAAAAACATAACCTATCAGGAATTTACAAAATTAAATGTAACAACTGTAACGCATTTTACATAAGGAAAACAACCAGATCATTTAAAACCAGATTTGAAGAACATTAGAGAGCATTCAAAAACAACAATTCAAAAGTATCAAATGTTGCAGCACACCTAATATCACATAAACATGAAATAACAAATTACGAAAAACACCTAACCATACTTGATATAAATAATAACCCAATAGGACTAAACTCAGTAGAAAAATACCACATTTATAAAAACATACACAACAATTTAATGAATCTACAAACAACATATACAGAAGACATACTATTCAAAAACATTATACACGAGACTCAAGAGGAAACGTGTATGACGTCAACAAGTACCAGCACCACGGACCGAACATCCATACCAGAAAAAAGTAATCAGTGATTCGACAATGGTCAAATGACCGAAAGGCGCCTCATCACACAAGGTAAAATCATTGCACTTAATGGTGGATAAAATTACTTACAATAGTAATATATTAACTTCATATATATATATATATATATATATATATATATATATATATATATATATATATATATATATATATATATATGTATATATTTTGTAATCCTTAGATGAATTATTTTTTCTTGTTGAATATGTATGGTGAAATAAAATAATTTTCATAAACAAGAATATTCGAGTATTACTTCATTTTATTGTTGATTGAAGCTTTTCGCTAATTTACATTATTAGCATTTTCAAAATTTATAAATCACTGTCCAGTTAAGTGACTAGAGTAAGACTTACTCTAGTCACTTAACTGGACAGTGATTTATAAATTTTGAAAATGCTAATAATGTAAATTAGCGAAAAGCTTCAATCAACAATAAAATGAAGTAATACTCGAATATTCTTGTTTATGAAAAATATTTTATTTCACCATATATATACTGTTTGTATATTGTGTATGTATCTCAAACTTTTAAAAAAGTTATTGCTATTCAATTCTCACAAATTTCATCAAAGCCGGGTGAATTTTATAATATTCTGCAATTTTTTGACAACTATAAGCTCATTTATTCATATACACGTTCAACACATATGGCAACGGTTACTTAGATAGGTCACTAACGCTTCCATATTTCCATTTACATGTCGAATATTGGCCTAATAGTGCTCCTATAGGGACCAATGAATAAGACATGTTAATAATTATAAAGTTCCAAATGTTCAAAAAGGAACGTATTATTAATTTTAATGCAAAAATCCTGTCATTGCGTTTCAATAAAATATTTACATATTGTTCTAAGATCAGACAGTATTAAAGGTCGGGGATATTAAACTCTATATTTATAATTTAGAAACTAGAAAAGAACAAAAGTCTGAATTTCATAAGTGTCACGGTTAACAGACCGCCCAACACCCACAAACTGCCACGGATCATTTCAAAAGGAACCTCTACCGACTTCCAACATCACAGGCCGTGGCCACCTACAAAGGCGGCCTACTAGATTTCACTGGCCACCGTCGTAGGCAGTGGTTCAACGTTTTAAGTTTCCACATTGATACTCCTACTGGCCAAAGCTTATCGTCTCTTCGCTTAACTTACGGCCAAATATATTGACACAAATTTTTAATAAACTGTAAAACATAAAGCTTTGCGGCGCGACGGGTAATCTAAGTGGGCAGGCGCTAGGCGTTCCCGAAATTATATATATTCAAGGCAAAGTGATTCAGTAATTGACAGGTTAAGCATGACGGACCGCGGTCGTGGTTCTGCCCAGAATTCCGTGAGGACCATGTTGCCACTTCCTTGTAAGAACTAACAGTTTTATCGCATTTTAGATAATAACATATATTTAGGTTAGATGAGTGTAGTTTCGAAGATTGCAGAGTACTTATAATTTTCGGTAATTTTAGTTTGTGTTTGTGAATTTGTTACGGTCGTCGATAGATCGATGTACAGTACTATCGATAGTAGACAGTGTAATAGAAATGTCTGTAATCGTACAGGTTAGAAATGTTTAGGGCACCGGCACCCTCTCAGTACAACAGTAAAGCAGAACTCGACAAAGTACTCACACACATTTACCTACAATCAACAAACAAACAAAGCATTACCAAAACAAGTAGAGTATATCGTCAGGTGCAGACGTATATAAGCTACCTGTAAAATGTAGAAGTCAAGTCTATTCCTCACTAAAAGGTTAGATTAGGATACTTTCAATTAACTAGTTCCTTTTTACAACCGTTTATGGAGAGTAAGAAATAGGAACGACTTTACAGAGAGCGATCTGTTTCACAAACACTACACTATCCACGCTAACCATGATAATATTTTTCTGTTTATTAAGGAGTTGTATTTTATATATATATACATATATATATATATATATATATATATATATATATATATATATATATATATATATATATATGTATATATATATATATGTATATATATATATATATATATATATATATATATATATATATATATATATACAGTATATATATATATAGCTTACCTTAAACAAGAATCTTACTTTATATATATATATATCCGAGTTACGTTTCGAAGACTAATTACGGAGTCTTCACTGTCGAGAATCAATTAAAACTCTTATCAAATTATATATATATATATATATATATATACATAAAAATATTAAAAATTAAAAAAATTACCTAAAATGTAAATACATCAATAACAAAATAGAAAAAATAACAAATATATACAACAAAGAATACTACACTCCAACATACAAACCAAACAACAAAATAATAAAATATCTTAATAACACAAACCACAAAACAAATTCAGAAAAACATAACCTATCAGGAATTTACAAAATTACATGTAACAACTGTAACGCATTTTAAATAGGGAAAACAACCAGATCATTTAAAATAAGATTTGAAGAACAATATAGAGCATTCAAAAACAAAAATTCAAAAATATCAAATGTTGCAGCACACCTAATACCACATAAACATGAAATAACAAACTACGAAAATAACCTAACCATACTTGAAATAAATAATAACCCAATAGAATTAAACTCACTAGAAAAATACCACATTTATAAAAACATACACAACAATTTAATGAAACTACAAACAACATATAAAGAAGACATACTATACAAAAACATTACACGGACCGAACATCCACATCAGAAAAATTGAAAAAAGTAATCAGTGATTCGACAATGGTCAAGTGACCGAAAGGCGCCTCATCACACAATTTAAAATAATTGCACTTAATGGTGGATAAAATTACTTACAATAGTAATATATTAACTTCATATATATATATATATATATATATATATATATATATATAAATATATATATATATATATACATATATATATAAATGGTTTGTACTTTTAGAACGATCAGTTGGTTAAGGCCAAGGAAGGTAAATTAAACGTAGAGACGGCCCTTGGTGCAGGAAAAAAAGTAAATATTATAACATCATGTATGCAGGGTCACATACTTGATGTAAACCAACTCTCTAACGAAGTATTAAAGACGTGTCTACCCGTTACACCCCTTATATGGAAGGGGAGATGGAACTAGGTAACCTTAGGACAGGACATAACGATCCACCGGTTGTGGGAATAGGATGTGGCATCGCTTACCTGAGGTAAACCGGGATGAATAGAAATGTCCCCATTTATTTCTAGCAGTAATTCATCACGCTCCTAAGAAGCAAGCCTTAAACGAGTTTTACTGTACATACAAACATAAGTGTGTATAATGTAATCAGGGGTCGGAATATGAAGCCATCAGTCTTTGTCTCTGCGTTTCTAAGACAGTACGAACAATATAGTTGGAAATGTCTGTAGGAAATATTACGGATTTATATATGCATAGGGAATTTTTGTAGGGAATTTTGTGTGTGTGTGTGTGTGTGTGTGTGTGTGTGTGTGTGTGTGTGTGTGGGTGTGTGTGTGTGTGTGTGTGTGTGTGTGTGTGTGTGTGTGTGTGTGTGTGTGTGTGTGTGTGTGTGTGTGTGTGTGTGTGTGTGTGTGTGTGTGATTGTGTGCACGTTACCTTTACCCATAGTTTTAAAACCTTCTTTTTGAAATACGTTTGAATGAAAGTATGAATCCGTTACAGATAGTTACATCTGTGAAAAAGACTGTATACTCTATCTATTGGTACGGACTTACCTATGTCATAAACAGTACATACGCTTCTCTACATCACAAGCAATACGTAGACACATCTACATCACAAGCAATACATAGACATGTCTACATCACAAACAATGTATAGACGTTTCTGCATCACAAGAATACATAGACTTTCATGCATCACAAACAATACATACACTTTCCTGCATCACAAACAATCCATAGACATTTCTACACCACAAGCAATACAGACATTTCTACATCACAAAAAATGCGCTACATAAACTTATCTGCATCACAAACAATGCATAGACATTTCTACATCACAAGCAATACATAGACAATTCTACATCACAAAAACAATGTGGTACATAAACGTTTCTGCATCACAAACAATGCATAGACTTTTCTCCATCACAAACAATACATAGACTTTCCTGCATCACAAACAATACAGTACATAGTTTTTTTCTGTATTACAAACCAATCTTCCTACATCACAAACAATACAGTAGATAGACTTGTCTGTATCACAAACAAAACATGGACCCTCCTACATCAAAACAGTGCATAGACCTTTCTACATCACAAACAATGCATAGGCTTTTCTACATCACAAACAATGCATAGGCTTTTCTACATCACAAGCAATACAGCACATATACTTTTCTGCATCACAATACATAGACCTTTCTACATCACAAACAACGCATAGCCTTTCTACATCACAAACAATACAGCACATAGACTTTTCTGCATCGCAATACATAGACCTTCCTACATCAAAACAGTACATAGACCTTTCTACATCACAAACAACGCATAGCCTTTCTACATCGCAAGCAATACAGCACATAGACTTTTCTGAATCGCAATACATATACCTTTCTATATCAAAACAGTACATAGACTTTTCTACATAACAAACAATGCCTAATCTTTCTACATCACTTTTGTATATCACAAGCAATACATAGACGTTCCTACAACAAAACAGTACATAGACTTTTTTACATTACAAACAATGCATAGGCATTCTACTTGACAAACAATACATGGAACCTGTTTAAATTCAACAACAGTAAACTTGGGAACTTGCTGCAGTTCACAAATAGCACCGCAACAAGTACCTACTCTGCGCGAGGTAATTAAAGTTGCATGAGTAAACTAAGCTATTTATAGATAATTCATTTCCTGCGCCAGAGTGTGGTTAATGCCCGCACTGATTTAACAATAAACCGAGAGATTACGGTGCGTTTAGTAAAAGACGTAAAATCTGCTTTTGTCCCTAGATTGGTAATTATGTTTCTGAAATAGTGCATGCAGAAGTCAAAGCTTATCTTAGAACTCGGTTTCGTCACACAGTTATGGGGTTTTCATTCCCGTTTTGGTTTTATACATTTCCAATAGTGTTGGCAGTCTATCTTATAAATTAAAACATTTGTAGAACCTCTGTTATAACTAATGGCCATAGAAAGATTTCGATCAAATCACAGACAAATTCAATATTGAAAATCCATTGCTCAACGTTTCGACATCTTAACATAGTCCTCTTCAGGGACATTTATTTCACAAAATTAGAAAACTTAAAAAATAACTATTAGTTATTATTAATCTTACTATGGAGGAATTTACCTTAACCATTAATCAATGGATTTTCTACGTGAAATTTGTCTGTGATTCGGTAGAAACATTTTGATTATATAGATTGTTCCTAGATGTTCCATTAGATGTTCCTATTTTTCTAAAGTTTTCGAAGTGATTTCTGGAAATTCATCTCATTTCCGAAGGGGCGCGCTTCGTACCTTAGCTTAAATTAAACGATCACGAATTTCATACAACAGCTGATTTTATGTGATATGTTGACGAGCAGCTGTTTCAACACGTAGGCTGTGCTACTTTATTTATTTATATTATCAAGTTAAAATGTTATTATTCATTATTAGTGCAGTCAATGAAGGATTTCCCCCCTCTGAAAATTCTGACCTTTTATCGATTTGCATGAAAATTGGTAAGTACTTAGAGGGTGCTTCAAGGATCAAAAGTGACACAGTGCCGAATTGTCTTACTAAAAATAAACAAAAACTTTAATTTTCATAAATTATAAAGCTTACTTTCATAATTAGATTTAGTTTTCCTCTTTAACCAAATTAATAAATTATATATTTTTATGAACCAAAAATATACTTGCAAAATATGAATGAAAATGTTAAACGAGGATTTTGAATGAATCTATGTTTAAAGGGTTGAGAAATTAATATAAAAAAATAAAATGTTTCATAAGCAGTAAAAAACGTTCTGATCAATTAAAGCTGCTAAGCCTGCTGAAATATATATATTTTACTTAGTACAAATGATTTTAATATTTACAAACGCACAATTAAAACAATTAAAGCTGCCAAGAAATAACTTGTTTTATTGATTATATGTAGTGCTATTTAAAATTTTAGTTAGACAAAACAACAATTTTTCATGTTTCGTGGCTTAAGGCAGGGGTTCTCAACCTTTTAGGCTCTGAGCCCCCCTTCACACTTTGGTGTGAGGTCACGCCTCCCTTCACGGATTAAGCTAATTTAGACTTATATATGATAAATTTACTTACAATATATTTAAGTAATAACCAGAAAAATGTTCGCTACTTTTGTAGTGCTAGTGTGAGGGCTGGCACTGTTTCTCGTTAACTATTTTTTGTATGTTTGGATGAAATTTTGACAAAGAACACCGCAGGTCACTTTCCACATCTAGTCTGGCTCGATATTTAGATTTTACATTAGCCAGGGCTGAAAATCCTGTCTCGCATAGATAAGTTGATGAAAATTGTACAAGCAACTTGACTGCCTCCATTGCTACTTCTGGGTAAACAGGAAGATATAGTAGCCAGAAATCTTCGAGATCCATGTTTGGGAAATCCAATTTAGCTTTGGAATCACATTGCAAGTCAATTGTTTGTTCTTGAATGTGATCAGGAGGTATATCAATGTTGATTTGAAAGGGGTCTCTTGTTAACTTGAATTCCCAGTTTTCCGAGCTTATATCTGGGAAATAGGCTCCGATTTTGTTCTTCAGAGACAACAAATGCTCAGATATTAGGTCCTTCATTTCATTTACTAGATCTTTTGGAAGACTTTTGGTATCATCGACAAGATTTTGGAAAGGAAGAAAAGTTCGTTGAGTAAAGAAATAGAGCTTTATAGCTGTATTAAGCTATAAAGAAATTTCAATGATTGTGTGTTTGTGTCCAACATCAAATTCAATTTTTTTTATAATTTGTTGACGCCTCCCCTGGAATTCTTCTACGCCCCCCAGGTTGAGAACCACTGGCTTAAGGGGTGGTTTCTAAAGGTTGAAAAATTGATTGAAATTATAAATCAAGCTTCAAAATATTAAATGATATTTATGCTACATATCTAAATATTATTTTCACCGATAGTGTTTAAATTAGCCTTTTTTCCAATTTCTCTGAGTAGGGGTGGATTTCACCCTTTAAATGCAAAGACAGGCACAGGGAGAACGTGAACTAATAGAAGGAATTGAACGATGTATTTAGTTCTGTCGGCCAGTCCCTCTGACTGGTACATTGTAAATATTCTACCAAGAGTACAGTTATTTCATTTCGACCGCCTAAGTACCATTGGGCAATTTGTTTGCCTTCCACTGACGTAAATCAGCCGTGATATATCGACACCACGCGACACCCTGTCCAAACAGACAAGGTCCTGCGTTATTTATACCAGCTCCATCATTAGCATCAGTTAATGAAGCAATCAACACTAGCCGTAATGAGCGTTTATCCAATAAGGCCGTGTGAGTGACAGTTCCGAGAGGGTTTATACGCCGGAGCGCCCAAACATGGATGCACAATGAGAGAGAGCTTTCCTTTCTTACCTAACAAGATGGTCGCCACTGTTCGAAACACATAAATTTGGTTGTACAGTAAAAACTCGATTAACCGTCACCGTCGGGACCGTGGCCATGACGGTTGAGCGAATAGACGGATAACAGAAACACTGTATTATTCCTCCAAAACAACCTCAATTTAGATGCCGGCTACAATATCGGCGTTTTCATAGAGAATTGCCAAAATATGTTTATCTTATTTTTAAATAATGTGTACTTATTCTTTGTTCCACTATCATATCTAAGTACGAATATACGTTTCTTATCATAATATTTATAAAAATACATGTCGGACCCTATTTAGTTTTTCATATCGTAAATAAACTCCGTCCGACCAATTGGCCCGACATTGTTTCTAATATAATTATTTTTTTTATCTCTGCAACACTGTTTTAATATTTGTTTGTGTTTTATGTAAACAATAAACAACAAAACCACCCTTTCATGTTCCGGTTACCCACATAATAAGCTGACTGCAATAAATGTGTTTTGGCGCTTATCACAAAGACATGTAAACGTGTCGCATATGATTGATTTGTGAGTTTTGTAAATATTTTGTATATAGAATGAAAGTGTAAACATATGCTCTCTCTGATAAGTAATGCTTCAGATCCGATAAATACTATCCAAGATTCATAACAAGTAAAAGTTTTAAAACCAAATAATTTACTTCTTAAGGAATTTACGTTATAGTTTACTTCCTAGTAAGGATGAGTTTATCTAAGTGTACCATTGTTTGTACTTAACTTAAACCAAGTCCGTTTTTAAGGATTATTTTACAGCTAAATATTTAGTCAATATTTCCGACTTATTTATTAGGTTTTGTGAAATTTTGAAAACAATAGTGAAAACCAATATAATACGTCATTAAAAATTATTTATTTTCTTATCAAGTATATAAAGGTATACTTCTTTCAATGAACCATTTTTTCGGTTGGAACAAGCAACTTAATTTCACTAAAATTGTTAACAAATAAGTGTGTCGGCCCGTAACTCCAGACAAAAAGCTACTAGAATAAAATCATGTTTTTAACGCCGTTATCTATCAAACAAAAACCATCGTAATTATTTCT
>JBAIZL010000005.1:135246749-135411749 GCA_036971475.1 Prosapia bicincta
GGGTTGACCCGGTATTGCAGTACCGCCGGGACCGGCCCACCCTTAAAATTCATATAAACGACGTTAGTAGCTGTTTGCGCCGATTTCGTGTAGCGGTCTTAGCTTATAGTGGTATAACACAGTTATTGGAAAAATAAAATTATACAAAAGCAACACAAATAACATTTACAGTACACTACGGGTACAGTATATATATTCATGTTGAGTGCAGGCAGGCAGCGTGTTTCCAACGTTTACATGTGAACTGGAGGGAGCCGATATTCATCAATAGTTTCCTTACGATTTTACTGAACGGGTGCCTCCCCGTACGCGCTCAGAACCTCTTAGAGTATATTGCGTGTGCCTGGTGACCCTGTACGGGGTTCGTTTAAAACAACGGTTGTGTTATATAGACTTTTGAAAATTCTATTTTCCTACCTTTCGTCACACTGTTGTTGAGCCCTAATCGTCAGCCTACAAATGAATAGAGAGGAAAAATACGAAAATGCAATTTTTCCCCAATCCGCGGTAGTATTAGACAACACCCGGGCTTATAATTCTACAATCGTACTGCCAACCGTACTGTCGGTCGCGTTACGTAAAGTTAGTTTACGGACAGGCAGAGATAGCATGGCATGTATTTTTCTTTAGGCAAAATAATTGTTAGAAACAGGAAATCTGTGCGCGCGCGCGTGTAACGCGGGTTGAAGATAATTAAAAACGATATTTTAAAATCGTACCGCTCAAGCCGTCACATTAATAGGCCAAAAACAGCAGATTCATAGTATATTTACCGTGACCAAGGTAATATTTTCCCTCATATTAATTATTATACATGTGTAGTATATACACCTTATTTTCCAATAACTAGCCTTGCGTAAAAAAGAGCCGTTTAATCAGAATATTTAACATAACGATAATAACTTTATATAGAAACGAATGGAACGGTTAGTGAATTTATGCCTAGGACTTTGAAATCGAAAATTGAATGAAACAAAAATTATGCGCGCATTTGGCATACAAATACGAGGACTATTTTTTTTTCAATGGCTTATACAAAAAAAAAAAAACTTACAAAGAGAGGAGAGGTAAACTGAAAGAAGGGTGTGTGTGCGTTGTATAATACTGGCTATACACATGTACGTGTATAGCGCTGTAGGCAAGTAGTAATTTTTTTTGTATATATTACACAATCAATATTTATAATGTGTATGGGCGCGGTTATGCTAGGCGGTGGTGTGCTGTTAAAAACTAATACTGATGAAATCTCTTATGGGTAGGGACAGCGCGAACGCAGTCCCCGCTACCAAAAATTACGCGCCCGAGATACCCACATTTGGGGCATTCGCAGGGGTCAGCCCAACCGTAGTGCAATGGAAGGGCCTCGTCCTGGGGGAACCGCCTTCTTGATCACGGTAACCCCTACGCCAGGTAAGTATGCCTTTGGACGCGGACACCCGACACCCAACCGAAAACTTGACCAAGACTAACGGCGAGAAGATCTTTTTTGCGTCCGCTTAACAGGTACGCGCGTACGTTTTACGCCCTCCAAACGAAAGCCCAAATGACGTAAAAGTGAATTTGAAACACTATTGTGTCGTTTTCGCCGCCGTTTTTGGCGGATACCAAGAGAAAAGTGCAAATAACTCGATATCCGGGTCAAAATGATATTAGTCGGCGGTAGGTTGCACGTAGTTCGTGGAAACGCCGCTACGAGGATCTGCTGATCGAATCTTTAGAAAACTAGCTATTATTGTGAATAGTGAGTGTTTGTTTGGTGAGGGGAAAAAAAAAAATTGAAATTAGTCGACGCTTGGATAAAATTTTATCGGAACCCGTAGACAATGTTCGAAAAGAAACGGAAGAAAAGCGGAAAATGTTCACAACAGGTCCGACGCCTTATCGTCTTTAAGGTTTAGAAGACGTTTAACTCCCGCCAACGGCCATACCATGTTGAATATACCGGTTCTCGTCCGATCACCGAAGTCAAGCAACATTGGGCGTGGTTAGTACTTGGATGGGTGACCGCTTGGGAACACCACGTGCTGTTGGCATTTGTTTTTTTTTTTTTTTTTTTTTTTTTTCGAATATATCTTTCCATATAAATCTAATAACGATTATTAAATGCTTCAGAAATGGTTTGTTTCTAATATAAAAATAGAAGGGAAAAAATTCCTCTACGTCAGCTATTGTTATTTTGTCTATCGATAAGAACGCACGCGACGCGCTCTCTGTGCTGTTTAAGAAACCTCTTTGAAGTGTAGTTGGGCGATTTTCAGTTTTTAACCGTTTTTAAGCATTTTTCCGCATTACGACTTCGAAAAGTATTAATTATTTACAAAGCCTGGCCGAATTTTATGGCGAATCTATAGCTGTATGCAACGAAGCCGGCGGCACGGTGATACGTAGCGGTTTCCTTACGACAGTATTTACTGGAAAAAGATCTTCTCGTCAATTGAAAATAATTGATTTTTGTGTGGTCTTCGAGTTTTACTTTGACACTTTATCGCTTCTCGGCCTCTTGGCTAAGATCAAAGTGTAGTATCTGTTCTTATCAGCTTAATATCTGATACGCTCTACATTGTAGGGCCAGTATATTAAACTGATTTTTGGAAAATGACGGAGTGCTAGGGGCTTGCTCCACCTCTGTCACGGGTTGACCCGGTATTGCAGTACCGCCGGGACCGGCCCACCCTTAAAATTCATATAAACGACGTTAGTAGCTGTTTGCGCCGATTTCGTGTAGCGGTCTTAGCTTATAGTGGTATAACACAGTTATTGGAAAAATAAAATTATACAAAAGCAACACAAATAACATTTACAGTACACTACGGGTACAGTATATATATTCATGTTGAGTGCAGGCAGGCAGCGTGTTTCCAACGTTTACATGTGAACTGGAGGGAGCCGATATTCATCAATAGTTTCCTTACGATTTTACTGAACGGGTGCCTCCCCGTACGCGCTCAGAACCTCTTAGAGTATATTGCGTGTGCCTGGTGACCCTGTACGGGGTTCGTTTAAAACAACGGTTGTGTTATATAGACTTTTGAAAATTCTATTTTCCTACCTTTCGTCACACTGTTGTTGAGCCCTAATCGTCAGCCTACAAATGAATAGAGAGGAAAAATACGAAAATGCAATTTTTCCCCAATCCGCGGTAGTATTAGACAACACCCGGGCTTATAATTCTACAATCGTACTGCCAACCGTACTGTCGGTCGCGTTACGTAAAGTTAGTTTACGGACAGGCAGAGATAGCATGGCATGTATTTTTCTTTAGGCAAAATAATTGTTAGAAACAGGAAATCTGTGCGCGCGCGCGTGTAACGCGGGTTGAAGATAATTAAAAACGATATTTTAAAATCGTACCGCTCAAGCCGTCACATTAATAGGCCAAAAACAGCAGATTCATAGTATATTTACCGTGACCAAGGTAATATTTTCCCTCATATTAATTATTATACATGTGTAGTATATACACCTTATTTTCCAATAACTAGCCTTGCGTAAAAAAGAGCCGTTTAATCAGAATATTTAACATAACGATAATAACTTTATATAGAAACGAATGGAACGGTTAGTGAATTTATGCCTAGGACTTTGAAATCGAAAATTGAATGAAACAAAAATTATGCGCGCATTTGGCATACAAATACGAGGACTATTTTTTTTTCAATGGCTTATACAAAAAAAAAAAACTTACAAAGAGAGGAGAGGTAAACTGAAAGAAGGGTGTGTGTGCGTTGTATAATACTGGCTATACACATGTACGTGTATAGCGCTGTAGGCAAGTAGTAATTTTTTTTGTATATATTACACAATCAATATTTATAATGTGTATGGGCGCGGTTATGCTAGGCGGTGGTGTGCTGTTAAAAACTAATACTGATGAAATCTCTTATGGGTAGGGACAGCGCGAACGCAGTCCCCGCTACCAAAAATTACGCGCCCGAGATACCCACATTTGGGGCATTCGCAGGGGTCAGCCCAACCGTAGTGCAATGGAAGGGCCTCGTCCTGGGGGAACCGCCTTCTTGATCACGGTAACCCCTACGCCAGGTAAGTATGCCTTTGGACGCGGACACCCGACACCCAACCGAAAACTTGACCAAGACTAACGGCGAGAAGATCTTTTTTGCGTCCGCTTAACAGGTACGCGCGTACGTTTTACGCCCTCCAAACGAAAGCCCAAATGACGTAAAAGTGAATTTGAAACACTATTGTGTCGTTTTCGCCGCCGTTTTTGGCGGATACCAAGAGAAAAGTGCAAATAACTCGATATCCGGGTCAAAATGATATTAGTCGGCGGTAGGTTGCACGTAGTTCGTGGAAACGCCGCTACGAGGATCTGCTGATCGAATCTTTAGAAAACTAGCTATTATTGTGAATAGTGAGTGTTTGTTTGGTGAGGGGAAAAAAAAAAATTGAAATTAGTCGACGCTTGGATAAAATTTTATCGGAACCCGTAGACAATGTTCGAAAAGAAACGGAAGAAAAGCGGAAAATGTTCACAACAGGTCCGACGCCTTATCGTCTTTAAGGTTTAGAAGACGTTTAACTCCCGCCAACGGCCATACCATGTTGAATATACCGGTTCTCGTCCGATCACCGAAGTCAAGCAACATTGGGCGTGGTTAGTACTTGGATGGGTGACCGCTTGGGAACACCACGTGCTGTTGGCATTTGTTTTTTTTTTTTTTTTTTTTTTTTTCGAATATATCTTTCCATATAAATCTAATAACGATTATTAAATGCTTCAGAAATGGTTTGTTTCTAATATAAAAATAGAAGGGAAAAAATTCCTCTACGTCAGCTATTGTTATTTTGTCTATCGATAAGAACGCACGCGACGCGCTCTCTGTGCTGTTTAAGAAACCTCTTTGAAGTGTAGTTGGGCGATTTTCAGTTTTTAACCGTTTTTAAGCATTTTTCCGCATTACGACTTCGAAAAGTATTAATTATTTACAAAGCCTGGCCGAATTTTATGGCGAATCTATAGCTGTATGCAACGAAGCCGGCGGCACGGTGATACGTAGCGGTTTCCTTACGACAGTATTTACTGGAAAAAGATCTTCTCGTCAATTGAAAATAATTGATTTTTGTGTGGTCTTCGAGTTTTACTTTGACACTTTATCGCTTCTCGGCCTCTTGGCTAAGATCAAAGTGTAGTATCTGTTCTTATCAGCTTAATATCTGATACGCTCTACATTGTAGGGCCAGTATATTAAACTGATTTTTGGAAAATGACGGAGTGCTAGGGGCTTGCTCCACCTCTGTCACGGGTTGACCCGGTATTGCAGTACCGCCGGGACCGGCCCACCCTTAAAATTCATATAAACGACGTTAGTAGCTGTTTGCGCCGATTTCGTGTAGCGGTCTTAGCTTATAGTGGTATAACACAGTTATTGGAAAAATAAAATTATACAAAAGCAACACAAATAACATTTACAGTACACTACGGGTACAGTATATATATTCATGTTGAGTGCAGGCAGGCAGCGTGTTTCCAACGTTTACATGTGAACTGGAGGGAGCCGATATTCATCAATAGTTTCCTTACGATTTTACTGAACGGGTGCCTCCCCGTACGCGCTCAGAACCTCTTAGAGTATATTGCGTGTGCCTGGTGACCCTGTACGGGGTTCGTTTAAAACAACGGTTGTGTTATATAGACTTTTGAAAATTCTATTTTCCTACCTTTCGTCACACTGTTGTTGAGCCCTAATCGTCAGCCTACAAATGAATAGAGAGGAAAAATACGAAAATGCAATTTTTCCCCAATCCGCGGTAGTATTAGACAACACCCGGGCTTATAATTCTACAATCGTACTGCCAACCGTACTGTCGGTCGCGTTACGTAAAGTTAGTTTACGGACAGGCAGAGATAGCATGGCATGTATTTTTCTTTAGGCAAAATAATTGTTAGAAACAGGAAATCTGTGCGCGCGCGCGTGTAACGCGGGTTGAAGATAATTAAAAACGATATTTTAAAATCGTACCGCTCAAGCCGTCACATTAATAGGCCAAAAACAGCAGATTCATAGTATATTTACCGTGACCAAGGTAATATTTTCCCTCATATTAATTATTATACATGTGTAGTATATACACCTTATTTTCCAATAACTAGCCTTGCGTAAAAAAGAGCCGTTTAATCAGAATATTTAACATAACGATAATAACTTTATATAGAAACGAATGGAACGGTTAGTGAATTTATGCCTAGGACTTTGAAATCGAAAATTGAATGAAACAAAAATTATGCGCGCATTTGGCATACAAATACGAGGACTATTTTTTTTTCAATGGCTTATACAAAAAAAAAAAAACTTACAAAGAGAGGAGAGGTAAACTGAAAGAAGGGTGTGTGTGCGTTGTATAATACTGGCTATACACATGTACGTGTATAGCGCTGTAGGCAAGTAGTAATTTTTTTTGTATATATTACACAATCAATATTTATAATGTGTATGGGCGCGGTTATGCTAGGCGGTGGTGTGCTGTTAAAAACTAATACTGATGAAATCTCTTATGGGTAGGGACAGCGCGAACGCAGTCCCCGCTACCAAAAATTACGCGCCCGAGATACCCACATTTGGGGCATTCGCAGGGGTCAGCCCAACCGTAGTGCAATGGAAGGGCCTCGTCCTGGGGGAACCGCCTTCTTGATCACGGTAACCCCTACGCCAGGTAAGTATGCCTTTGGACGCGGACACCCGACACCCAACCGAAAACTTGACCAAGACTAACGGCGAGAAGATCTTTTTTGCGTCCGCTTAACAGGTACGCGCGTACGTTTTACGCCCTCCAAACGAAAGCCCAAATGACGTAAAAGTGAATTTGAAACACTATTGTGTCGTTTTCGCCGCCGTTTTTGGCGGATACCAAGAGAAAAGTGCAAATAACTCGATATCCGGGTCAAAATGATATTAGTCGGCGGTAGGTTGCACGTAGTTCGTGGAAACGCCGCTACGAGGATCTGCTGATCGAATCTTTAGAAAACTAGCTATTATTGTGAATAGTGAGTGTTTGTTTGGTGAGGGGAAAAAAAAAAATTGAAATTAGTCGACGCTTGGATAAAATTTTATCGGAACCCGTAGACAATGTTCGAAAAGAAACGGAAGAAAAGCGGAAAATGTTCACAACAGGTCCGACGCCTTATCGTCTTTAAGGTTTAGAAGACGTTTAACTCCCGCCAACGGCCATACCATGTTGAATATACCGGTTCTCGTCCGATCACCGAAGTCAAGCAACATTGGGCGTGGTTAGTACTTGGATGGGTGACCGCTTGGGAACACCACGTGCTGTTGGCATTTGTTTTTTTTTTTTTTTTTTTTTTTTTCGAATATATCTTTCCATATAAATCTAATAACGATTATTAAATGCTTCAGAAATGGTTTGTTTCTAATATAAAAATAGAAGGGAAAAAATTCCTCTACGTCAGCTATTGTTATTTTGTCTATCGATAAGAACGCACGCGACGCGCTCTCTGTGCTGTTTAAGAAACCTCTTTGAAGTGTAGTTGGGCGATTTTCAGTTTTTAACCGTTTTTAAGCATTTTTCCGCATTACGACTTCGAAAAGTATTAATTATTTACAAAGCCTGGCCGAATTTTATGGCGAATCTATAGCTGTATGCAACGAAGCCGGCGGCACGGTGATACGTAGCGGTTTCCTTACGACAGTATTTACTGGAAAAAGATCTTCTCGTCAATTGAAAATAATTGATTTTTGTGTGGTCTTCGAGTTTTACTTTGACACTTTATCGCTTCTCGGCCTCTTGGCTAAGATCAAAGTGTAGTATCTGTTCTTATCAGCTTAATATCTGATACGCTCTACATTGTAGGGCCAGTATATTAAACTGATTTTTGGAAAATGACGGAGTGCTAGGGGCTTGCTCCACCTCTGTCACGGGTTGACCCGGTATTGCAGTACCGCCGGGACCGGCCCACCCTTAAAATTCATATAAACGACGTTAGTAGCTGTTTGCGCCGATTTCGTGTAGCGGTCTTAGCTTATAGTGGTATAACACAGTTATTGGAAAAATAAAATTATACAAAAGCAACACAAATAACATTTACAGTACACTACGGGTACAGTATATATATTCATGTTGAGTGCAGGCAGGCAGCGTGTTTCCAACGTTTACATGTGAACTGGAGGGAGCCGATATTCATCAATAGTTTCCTTACGATTTTACTGAACGGGTGCCTCCCCGTACGCGCTCAGAACCTCTTAGAGTATATTGCGTGTGCCTGGTGACCCTGTACGGGGTTCGTTTAAAACAACGGTTGTGTTATATAGACTTTTGAAAATTCTATTTTCCTACCTTTCGTCACACTGTTGTTGAGCCCTAATCGTCAGCCTACAAATGAATAGAGAGGAAAAATACGAAAATGCAATTTTTCCCCAATCCGCGGTAGTATTAGACAACACCCGGGCTTATAATTCTACAATCGTACTGCCAACCGTACTGTCGGTCGCGTTACGTAAAGTTAGTTTACGGACAGGCAGAGATAGCATGGCATGTATTTTTCTTTAGGCAAAATAATTGTTAGAAACAGGAAATCTGTGCGCGCGCGCGTGTAACGCGGGTTGAAGATAATTAAAAACGATATTTTAAAATCGTACCGCTCAAGCCGTCACATTAATAGGCCAAAAACAGCAGATTCATAGTATATTTACCGTGACCAAGGTAATATTTTCCCTCATATTAATTATTATACATGTGTAGTATATACACCTTATTTTCCAATAACTAGCCTTGCGTAAAAAAGAGCCGTTTAATCAGAATATTTAACATAACGATAATAACTTTATATAGAAACGAATGGAACGGTTAGTGAATTTATGCCTAGGACTTTGAAATCGAAAATTGAATGAAACAAAAATTATGCGCGCATTTGGCATACAAATACGAGGACTATTTTTTTTTCAATGGCTTATACAAAAAAAAAAACTTACAAAGAGAGGAGAGGTAAACTGAAAGAAGGGTGTGTGTGCGTTGTATAATACTGGCTATACACATGTACGTGTATAGCGCTGTAGGCAAGTAGTAATTTTTTTTGTATATATTACACAATCAATATTTATAATGTGTATGGGCGCGGTTATGCTAGGCGGTGGTGTGCTGTTAAAAACTAATACTGATGAAATCTCTTATGGGTAGGGACAGCGCGAACGCAGTCCCCGCTACCAAAAATTACGCGCCCGAGATACCCACATTTGGGGCATTCGCAGGGGTCAGCCCAACCGTAGTGCAATGGAAGGGCCTCGTCCTGGGGGAACCGCCTTCTTGATCACGGTAACCCCTACGCCAGGTAAGTATGCCTTTGGACGCGGACACCCGACACCCAACCGAAAACTTGACCAAGACTAACGGCGAGAAGATCTTTTTTGCGTCCGCTTAACAGGTACGCGCGTACGTTTTACGCCCTCCAAACGAAAGCCCAAATGACGTAAAAGTGAATTTGAAACACTATTGTGTCGTTTTCGCCGCCGTTTTTGGCGGATACCAAGAGAAAAGTGCAAATAACTCGATATCCGGGTCAAAATGATATTAGTCGGCGGTAGGTTGCACGTAGTTCGTGGAAACGCCGCTACGAGGATCTGCTGATCGAATCTTTAGAAAACTAGCTATTATTGTGAATAGTGAGTGTTTGTTTGGTGAGGGGAAAAAAAAAAATTGAAATTAGTCGACGCTTGGATAAAATTTTATCGGAACCCGTAGACAATGTTCGAAAAGAAACGGAAGAAAAGCGGAAAATGTTCACAACAGGTCCGACGCCTTATCGTCTTTAAGGTTTAGAAGACGTTTAACTCCCGCCAACGGCCATACCATGTTGAATATACCGGTTCTCGTCCGATCACCGAAGTCAAGCAACATTGGGCGTGGTTAGTACTTGGATGGGTGACCGCTTGGGAACACCACGTGCTGTTGGCATTTGTTTTTTTTTTTTTTTTTTTTTTTTTCGAATATATCTTTCCATATAAATCTAATAACGATTATTAAATGCTTCAGAAATGGTTTGTTTCTAATATAAAAATAGAAGGGAAAAAATTCCTCTACGTCAGCTATTGTTATTTTGTCTATCGATAAGAACGCACGCGACGCGCTCTCTGTGCTGTTTAAGAAACCTCTTTGAAGTGTAGTTGGGCGATTTTCAGTTTTTAACCGTTTTTAAGCATTTTTCCGCATTACGACTTCGAAAAGTATTAATTATTTACAAAGCCTGGCCGAATTTTATGGCGAATCTATAGCTGTATGCAACGAAGCCGGCGGCACGGTGATACGTAGCGGTTTCCTTACGACAGTATTTACTGGAAAAAGATCTTCTCGTCAATTGAAAATAATTGATTTTTGTGTGGTCTTCGAGTTTTACTTTGACACTTTATCGCTTCTCGGCCTCTTGGCTAAGATCAAAGTGTAGTATCTGTTCTTATCAGCTTAATATCTGATACGCTCTACATTGTAGGGCCAGTATATTAAACTGATTTTTGGAAAATGACGGAGTGCTAGGGGCTTGCTCCACCTCTGTCACGGGTTGACCCGGTATTGCAGTACCGCCGGGACCGGCCCACCCTTAAAATTCATATAAACGACGTTAGTAGCTGTTTGCGCCGATTTCGTGTAGCGGTCTTAGCTTATAGTGGTATAACACAGTTATTGGAAAAATAAAATTATACAAAAGCAACACAAATAACATTTACAGTACACTACGGGTACAGTATATATATTCATGTTGAGTGCAGGCAGGCAGCGTGTTTCCAACGTTTACATGTGAACTGGAGGGAGCCGATATTCATCAATAGTTTCCTTACGATTTTACTGAACGGGTGCCTCCCCGTACGCGCTCAGAACCTCTTAGAGTATATTGCGTGTGCCTGGTGACCCTGTACGGGGTTCGTTTAAAACAACGGTTGTGTTATATAGACTTTTGAAAATTCTATTTTCCTACCTTTCGTCACACTGTTGTTGAGCCCTAATCGTCAGCCTACAAATGAATAGAGAGGAAAAATACGAAAATGCAATTTTTCCCCAATCCGCGGTAGTATTAGACAACACCCGGGCTTATAATTCTACAATCGTACTGCCAACCGTACTGTCGGTCGCGTTACGTAAAGTTAGTTTACGGACAGGCAGAGATAGCATGGCATGTATTTTTCTTTAGGCAAAATAATTGTTAGAAACAGGAAATCTGTGCGCGCGCGCGTGTAACGCGGGTTGAAGATAATTAAAAACGATATTTTAAAATCGTACCGCTCAAGCCGTCACATTAATAGGCCAAAAACAGCAGATTCATAGTATATTTACCGTGACCAAGGTAATATTTTCCCTCATATTAATTATTATACATGTGTAGTATATACACCTTATTTTCCAATAACTAGCCTTGCGTAAAAAAGAGCCGTTTAATCAGAATATTTAACATAACGATAATAACTTTATATAGAAACGAATGGAACGGTTAGTGAATTTATGCCTAGGACTTTGAAATCGAAAATTGAATGAAACAAAAATTATGCGCGCATTTGGCATACAAATACGAGGACTATTTTTTTTTCAATGGCTTATACAAAAAAAAAAAACTTACAAAGAGAGGAGAGGTAAACTGAAAGAAGGGTGTGTGTGCGTTGTATAATACTGGCTATACACATGTACGTGTATAGCGCTGTAGGCAAGTAGTAATTTTTTTTGTATATATTACACAATCAATATTTATAATGTGTATGGGCGCGGTTATGCTAGGCGGTGGTGTGCTGTTAAAAACTAATACTGATGAAATCTCTTATGGGTAGGGACAGCGCGAACGCAGTCCCCGCTACCAAAAATTACGCGCCCGAGATACCCACATTTGGGGCATTCGCAGGGGTCAGCCCAACCGTAGTGCAATGGAAGGGCCTCGTCCTGGGGGAACCGCCTTCTTGATCACGGTAACCCCTACGCCAGGTAAGTATGCCTTTGGACGCGGACACCCGACACCCAACCGAAAACTTGACCAAGACTAACGGCGAGAAGATCTTTTTTGCGTCCGCTTAACAGGTACGCGCGTACGTTTTACGCCCTCCAAACGAAAGCCCAAATGACGTAAAAGTGAATTTGAAACACTATTGTGTCGTTTTCGCCGCCGTTTTTGGCGGATACCAAGAGAAAAGTGCAAATAACTCGATATCCGGGTCAAAATGATATTAGTCGGCGGTAGGTTGCACGTAGTTCGTGGAAACGCCGCTACGAGGATCTGCTGATCGAATCTTTAGAAAACTAGCTATTATTGTGAATAGTGAGTGTTTGTTTGGTGAGGGGAAAAAAAAAAATTGAAATTAGTCGACGCTTGGATAAAATTTTATCGGAACCCGTAGACAATGTTCGAAAAGAAACGGAAGAAAAGCGGAAAATGTTCACAACAGGTCCGACGCCTTATCGTCTTTAAGGTTTAGAAGACGTTTAACTCCCGCCAACGGCCATACCATGTTGAATATACCGGTTCTCGTCCGATCACCGAAGTCAAGCAACATTGGGCGTGGTTAGTACTTGGATGGGTGACCGCTTGGGAACACCACGTGCTGTTGGCATTTGTTTTTTTTTTTTTTTTTTTTTTTTTCGAATATATCTTTCCATATAAATCTAATAACGATTATTAAATGCTTCAGAAATGGTTTGTTTCTAATATAAAAATAGAAGGGAAAAAATTCCTCTACGTCAGCTATTGTTATTTTGTCTATCGATAAGAACGCACGCGACGCGCTCTCTGTGCTGTTTAAGAAACCTCTTTGAAGTGTAGTTGGGCGATTTTCAGTTTTTAACCGTTTTTAAGCATTTTTCCGCATTACGACTTCGAAAAGTATTAATTATTTACAAAGCCTGGCCGAATTTTATGGCGAATCTATAGCTGTATGCAACGAAGCCGGCGGCACGGTGATACGTAGCGGTTTCCTTACGACAGTATTTACTGGAAAAAGATCTTCTCGTCAATTGAAAATAATTGATTTTTGTGTGGTCTTCGAGTTTTACTTTGACACTTTATCGCTTCTCGGCCTCTTGGCTAAGATCAAAGTGTAGTATCTGTTCTTATCAGCTTAATATCTGATACGCTCTACATTGTAGGGCCAGTATATTAAACTGATTTTTGGAAAATGACGGAGTGCTAGGGGCTTGCTCCACCTCTGTCACGGGTTGACCCGGTATTGCAGTACCGCCGGGACCGGCCCACCCTTAAAATTCATATAAACGACGTTAGTAGCTGTTTGCGCCGATTTCGTGTAGCGGTCTTAGCTTATAGTGGTATAACACAGTTATTGGAAAAATAAAATTATACAAAAGCAACACAAATAACATTTACAGTACACTACGGGTACAGTATATATATTCATGTTGAGTGCAGGCAGGCAGCGTGTTTCCAACGTTTACATGTGAACTGGAGGGAGCCGATATTCATCAATAGTTTCCTTACGATTTTACTGAACGGGTGCCTCCCCGTACGCGCTCAGAACCTCTTAGAGTATATTGCGTGTGCCTGGTGACCCTGTACGGGGTTCGTTTAAAACAACGGTTGTGTTATATAGACTTTTGAAAATTCTATTTTCCTACCTTTCGTCACACTGTTGTTGAGCCCTAATCGTCAGCCTACAAATGAATAGAGAGGAAAAATACGAAAATGCAATTTTTCCCCAATCCGCGGTAGTATTAGACAACACCCGGGCTTATAATTCTACAATCGTACTGCCAACCGTACTGTCGGTCGCGTTACGTAAAGTTAGTTTACGGACAGGCAGAGATAGCATGGCATGTATTTTTCTTTAGGCAAAATAATTGTTAGAAACAGGAAATCTGTGCGCGCGCGCGTGTAACGCGGGTTGAAGATAATTAAAAACGATATTTTAAAATCGTACCGCTCAAGCCGTCACATTAATAGGCCAAAAACAGCAGATTCATAGTATATTTACCGTGACCAAGGTAATATTTTCCCTCATATTAATTATTATACATGTGTAGTATATACACCTTATTTTCCAATAACTAGCCTTGCGTAAAAAAGAGCCGTTTAATCAGAATATTTAACATAACGATAATAACTTTATATAGAAACGAATGGAACGGTTAGTGAATTTATGCCTAGGACTTTGAAATCGAAAATTGAATGAAACAAAAATTATGCGCGCATTTGGCATACAAATACGAGGACTATTTTTTTTTCAATGGCTTATACAAAAAAAAAAAACTTACAAAGAGAGGAGAGGTAAACTGAAAGAAGGGTGTGTGTGCGTTGTATAATACTGGCTATACACATGTACGTGTATAGCGCTGTAGGCAAGTAGTAATTTTTTTTGTATATATTACACAATCAATATTTATAATGTGTATGGGCGCGGTTATGCTAGGCGGTGGTGTGCTGTTAAAAACTAATACTGATGAAATCTCTTATGGGTAGGGACAGCGCGAACGCAGTCCCCGCTACCAAAAATTACGCGCCCGAGATACCCACATTTGGGGCATTCGCAGGGGTCAGCCCAACCGTAGTGCAATGGAAGGGCCTCGTCCTGGGGGAACCGCCTTCTTGATCACGGTAACCCCTACGCCAGGTAAGTATGCCTTTGGACGCGGACACCCGACACCCAACCGAAAACTTGACCAAGACTAACGGCGAGAAGATCTTTTTTGCGTCCGCTTAACAGGTACGCGCGTACGTTTTACGCCCTCCAAACGAAAGCCCAAATGACGTAAAAGTGAATTTGAAACACTATTGTGTCGTTTTCGCCGCCGTTTTTGGCGGATACCAAGAGAAAAGTGCAAATAACTCGATATCCGGGTCAAAATGATATTAGTCGGCGGTAGGTTGCACGTAGTTCGTGGAAACGCCGCTACGAGGATCTGCTGATCGAATCTTTAGAAAACTAGCTATTATTGTGAATAGTGAGTGTTTGTTTGGTGAGGGGAAAAAAAAAAATTGAAATTAGTCGACGCTTGGATAAAATTTTATCGGAACCCGTAGACAATGTTCGAAAAGAAACGGAAGAAAAGCGGAAAATGTTCACAACAGGTCCGACGCCTTATCGTCTTTAAGGTTTAGAAGACGTTTAACTCCCGCCAACGGCCATACCATGTTGAATATACCGGTTCTCGTCCGATCACCGAAGTCAAGCAACATTGGGCGTGGTTAGTACTTGGATGGGTGACCGCTTGGGAACACCACGTGCTGTTGGCATTTGTTTTTTTTTTTTTTTTTTTTTTTTTCGAATATATCTTTCCATATAAATCTAATAACGATTATTAAATGCTTCAGAAATGGTTTGTTTCTAATATAAAAATAGAAGGGAAAAAATTCCTCTACGTCAGCTATTGTTATTTTGTCTATCGATAAGAACGCACGCGACGCGCTCTCTGTGCTGTTTAAGAAACCTCTTTGAAGTGTAGTTGGGCGATTTTCAGTTTTTAACCGTTTTTAAGCATTTTTCCGCATTACGACTTCGAAAAGTATTAATTATTTACAAAGCCTGGCCGAATTTTATGGCGAATCTATAGCTGTATGCAACGAAGCCGGCGGCACGGTGATACGTAGCGGTTTCCTTACGACAGTATTTACTGGAAAAAGATCTTCTCGTCAATTGAAAATAATTGATTTTTGTGTGGTCTTCGAGTTTTACTTTGACACTTTATCGCTTCTCGGCCTCTTGGCTAAGATCAAAGTGTACGAGGAGGAAAAGGAGCTCAGGGCTAAACGCCGGTGGCGTAATAAGCAGCGGGCATGGCGACGGCAACGACGCAGAGAAGCGGAAGCAGCCTCCCTATTAAAATAAGTAATTTTTTGTATCTAAATAAAATTGTATTTTTTCTTATTCTTTTTAAATATGTATTTCTTTGTATAAAAAATTTTTTGAATAAAAAACCCCAAATCTGTTCTTATCAGCTTAATATCTGATACGCTCTACATTGTAGGGCCAGTATATTAAACTGATTTTTGGAAAATGACGGAGTGCTAGGGGCTTGCTCCACCTCTGTCACGGGTTGACCCGGTATTGCAGTACCGCCGGGACCGGCCCACCCTTAAAATTCATATAAACGACGTTAGTAGCTGTTTGCGCCGATTTCGTGTAGCGGTCTTAGCTTATAGTGGTATAACACAGTTATTGGAAAAATAAAATTATACAAAAGCAACACAAATAACATTTACAGTACACTACGGGTACAGTATATATATTCATGTTGAGTGCAGGCAGGCAGCGTGTTTCCAACGTTTACATGTGAACTGGAGGGAGCCGATATTCATCAATAGTTTCCTTACGATTTTACTGAACGGGTGCCTCCCCGTACGCGCTCAGAACCTCTTAGAGTATATTGCGTGTGCCTGGTGACCCTGTACGGGGTTCGTTTAAAACAACGGTTGTGTTATATAGACTTTTGAAAATTCTATTTTCCTACCTTTCGTCACACTGTTGTTGAGCCCTAATCGTCAGCCTACAAATGAATAGAGAGGAAAAATACGAAAATGCAATTTTTCCCCAATCCGCGGTAGTATTAGACAACACCCGGGCTTATAATTCTACAATCGTACTGCCAACCGTACTGTCGGTCGCGTTACGTAAAGTTAGTTTACGGACAGGCAGAGATAGCATGGCATGTATTTTTCTTTAGGCAAAATAATTGTTAGAAACAGGAAATCTGTGCGCGCGCGCGTGTAACGCGGGTTGAAGATAATTAAAAACGATATTTTAAAATCGTACCGCTCAAGCCGTCACATTAATAGGCCAAAAACAGCAGATTCATAGTATATTTACCGTGACCAAGGTAATATTTTCCCTCATATTAATTATTATACATGTGTAGTATATACACCTTATTTTCCAATAACTAGCCTTGCGTAAAAAAGAGCCGTTTAATCAGAATATTTAACATAACGATAATAACTTTATATAGAAACGAATGGAACGGTTAGTGAATTTATGCCTAGGACTTTGAAATCGAAAATTGAATGAAACAAAAATTATGCGCGCATTTGGCATACAAATACGAGGACTATTTTTTTTTCAATGGCTTATACAAAAAAAAAAAACTTACAAAGAGAGGAGAGGTAAACTGAAAGAAGGGTGTGTGTGCGTTGTATAATACTGGCTATACACATGTACGTGTATAGCGCTGTAGGCAAGTAGTAATTTTTTTTGTATATATTACACAATCAATATTTATAATGTGTATGGGCGCGGTTATGCTAGGCGGTGGTGTGCTGTTAAAAACTAATACTGATGAAATCTCTTATGGGTAGGGACAGCGCGAACGCAGTCCCCGCTACCAAAAATTACGCGCCCGAGATACCCACATTTGGGGCATTCGCAGGGGTCAGCCCAACCGTAGTGCAATGGAAGGGCCTCGTCCTGGGGGAACCGCCTTCTTGATCACGGTAACCCCTACGCCAGGTAAGTATGCCTTTGGACGCGGACACCCGACACCCAACCGAAAACTTGACCAAGACTAACGGCGAGAAGATCTTTTTTGCGTCCGCTTAACAGGTACGCGCGTACGTTTTACGCCCTCCAAACGAAAGCCCAAATGACGTAAAAGTGAATTTGAAACACTATTGTGTCGTTTTCGCCGCCGTTTTTGGCGGATACCAAGAGAAAAGTGCAAATAACTCGATATCCGGGTCAAAATGATATTAGTCGGCGGTAGGTTGCACGTAGTTCGTGGAAACGCCGCTACGAGGATCTGCTGATCGAATCTTTAGAAAACTAGCTATTATTGTGAATAGTGAGTGTTTGTTTGGTGAGGGGAAAAAAAAAAATTGAAATTAGTCGACGCTTGGATAAAATTTTATCGGAACCCGTAGACAATGTTCGAAAAGAAACGGAAGAAAAGCGGAAAATGTTCACAACAGGTCCGACGCCTTATCGTCTTTAAGGTTTAGAAGACGTTTAACTCCCGCCAACGGCCATACCATGTTGAATATACCGGTTCTCGTCCGATCACCGAAGTCAAGCAACATTGGGCGTGGTTAGTACTTGGATGGGTGACCGCTTGGGAACACCACGTGCTGTTGGCATTTGTTTTTTTTTTTTTTTTTTTTTTTTTCGAATATATCTTTCCATATAAATCTAATAACGATTATTAAATGCTTCAGAAATGGTTTGTTTCTAATATAAAAATAGAAGGGAAAAAATTCCTCTACGTCAGCTATTGTTATTTTGTCTATCGATAAGAACGCACGCGACGCGCTCTCTGTGCTGTTTAAGAAACCTCTTTGAAGTGTAGTTGGGCGATTTTCAGTTTTTAACCGTTTTTAAGCATTTTTCCGCATTACGACTTCGAAAAGTATTAATTATTTACAAAGCCTGGCCGAATTTTATGGCGAATCTATAGCTGTATGCAACGAAGCCGGCGGCACGGTGATACGTAGCGGTTTCCTTACGACAGTATTTACTGGAAAAAGATCTTCTCGTCAATTGAAAATAATTGATTTTTGTGTGGTCTTCGAGTTTTACTTTGACACTTTATCGCTTCTCGGCCTCTTGGCTAAGATCAAAGTGTAGTATCTGTTCTTATCAGCTTAATATCTGATACGCTCTACATTGTAGGGCCAGTATATTAAACTGATTTTTGGAAAATGACGGAGTGCTAGGGGCTTGCTCCACCTCTGTCACGGGTTGACCCGGTATTGCAGTACCGCCGGGACCGGCCCACCCTTAAAATTCATATAAACGACGTTAGTAGCTGTTTGCGCCGATTTCGTGTAGCGGTCTTAGCTTATAGTGGTATAACACAGTTATTGGAAAAATAAAATTATACAAAAGCAACACAAATAACATTTACAGTACACTACGGGTACAGTATATATATTCATGTTGAGTGCAGGCAGGCAGCGTGTTTCCAACGTTTACATGTGAACTGGAGGGAGCCGATATTCATCAATAGTTTCCTTACGATTTTACTGAACGGGTGCCTCCCCGTACGCGCTCAGAACCTCTTAGAGTATATTGCGTGTGCCTGGTGACCCTGTACGGGGTTCGTTTAAAACAACGGTTGTGTTATATAGACTTTTGAAAATTCTATTTTCCTACCTTTCGTCACACTGTTGTTGAGCCCTAATCGTCAGCCTACAAATGAATAGAGAGGAAAAATACGAAAATGCAATTTTTCCCCAATCCGCGGTAGTATTAGACAACACCCGGGCTTATAATTCTACAATCGTACTGCCAACCGTACTGTCGGTCGCGTTACGTAAAGTTAGTTTACGGACAGGCAGAGATAGCATGGCATGTATTTTTCTTTAGGCAAAATAATTGTTAGAAACAGGAAATCTGTGCGCGCGCGCGTGTAACGCGGGTTGAAGATAATTAAAAACGATATTTTAAAATCGTACCGCTCAAGCCGTCACATTAATAGGCCAAAAACAGCAGATTCATAGTATATTTACCGTGACCAAGGTAATATTTTCCCTCATATTAATTATTATACATGTGTAGTATATACACCTTATTTTCCAATAACTAGCCTTGCGTAAAAAAGAGCCGTTTAATCAGAATATTTAACATAACGATAATAACTTTATATAGAAACGAATGGAACGGTTAGTGAATTTATGCCTAGGACTTTGAAATCGAAAATTGAATGAAACAAAAATTATGCGCGCATTTGGCATACAAATACGAGGACTATTTTTTTTTCAATGGCTTATACAAAAAAAAAAAACTTACAAAGAGAGGAGAGGTAAACTGAAAGAAGGGTGTGTGTGCGTTGTATAATACTGGCTATACACATGTACGTGTATAGCGCTGTAGGCAAGTAGTAATTTTTTTTGTATATATTACACAATCAATATTTATAATGTGTATGGGCGCGGTTATGCTAGGCGGTGGTGTGCTGTTAAAAACTAATACTGATGAAATCTCTTATGGGTAGGGACAGCGCGAACGCAGTCCCCGCTACCAAAAATTACGCGCCCGAGATACCCACATTTGGGGCATTCGCAGGGGTCAGCCCAACCGTAGTGCAATGGAAGGGCCTCGTCCTGGGGGAACCGCCTTCTTGATCACGGTAACCCCTACGCCAGGTAAGTATGCCTTTGGACGCGGACACCCGACACCCAACCGAAAACTTGACCAAGACTAACGGCGAGAAGATCTTTTTTGCGTCCGCTTAACAGGTACGCGCGTACGTTTTACGCCCTCCAAACGAAAGCCCAAATGACGTAAAAGTGAATTTGAAACACTATTGTGTCGTTTTCGCCGCCGTTTTTGGCGGATACCAAGAGAAAAGTGCAAATAACTCGATATCCGGGTCAAAATGATATTAGTCGGCGGTAGGTTGCACGTAGTTCGTGGAAACGCCGCTACGAGGATCTGCTGATCGAATCTTTAGAAAACTAGCTATTATTGTGAATAGTGAGTGTTTGTTTGGTGAGGGGAAAAAAAAAAATTGAAATTAGTCGACGCTTGGATAAAATTTTATCGGAACCCGTAGACAATGTTCGAAAAGAAACGGAAGAAAAGCGGAAAATGTTCACAACAGGTCCGACGCCTTATCGTCTTTAAGGTTTAGAAGACGTTTAACTCCCGCCAACGGCCATACCATGTTGAATATACCGGTTCTCGTCCGATCACCGAAGTCAAGCAACATTGGGCGTGGTTAGTACTTGGATGGGTGACCGCTTGGGAACACCACGTGCTGTTGGCATTTGTTTTTTTTTTTTTTTTTTTTTTTTTCGAATATATCTTTCCATATAAATCTAATAACGATTATTAAATGCTTCAGAAATGGTTTGTTTCTAATATAAAAATAGAAGGGAAAAAATTCCTCTACGTCAGCTATTGTTATTTTGTCTATCGATAAGAACGCACGCGACGCGCTCTCTGTGCTGTTTAAGAAACCTCTTTGAAGTGTAGTTGGGCGATTTTCAGTTTTTAACCGTTTTTAAGCATTTTTCCGCATTACGACTTCGAAAAGTATTAATTATTTACAAAGCCTGGCCGAATTTTATGGCGAATCTATAGCTGTATGCAACGAAGCCGGCGGCACGGTGATACGTAGCGGTTTCCTTACGACAGTATTTACTGGAAAAAGATCTTCTCGTCAATTGAAAATAATTGATTTTTGTGTGGTCTTCGAGTTTTACTTTGACACTTTATCGCTTCTCGGCCTCTTGGCTAAGATCAAAGTGTAGTATCTGTTCTTATCAGCTTAATATCTGATACGCTCTACATTGTAGGGCCAGTATATTAAACTGATTTTTGGAAAATGACGGAGTGCTAGGGGCTTGCTCCACCTCTGTCACGGGTTGACCCGGTATTGCAGTACCGCCGGGACCGGCCCACCCTTAAAATTCATATAAACGACGTTAGTAGCTGTTTGCGCCGATTTCGTGTAGCGGTCTTAGCTTATAGTGGTATAACACAGTTATTGGAAAAATAAAATTATACAAAAGCAACACAAATAACATTTACAGTACACTACGGGTACAGTATATATATTCATGTTGAGTGCAGGCAGGCAGCGTGTTTCCAACGTTTACATGTGAACTGGAGGGAGCCGATATTCATCAATAGTTTCCTTACGATTTTACTGAACGGGTGCCTCCCCGTACGCGCTCAGAACCTCTTAGAGTATATTGCGTGTGCCTGGTGACCCTGTACGGGGTTCGTTTAAAACAACGGTTGTGTTATATAGACTTTTGAAAATTCTATTTTCCTACCTTTCGTCACACTGTTGTTGAGCCCTAATCGTCAGCCTACAAATGAATAGAGAGGAAAAATACGAAAATGCAATTTTTCCCCAATCCGCGGTAGTATTAGACAACACCCGGGCTTATAATTCTACAATCGTACTGCCAACCGTACTGTCGGTCGCGTTACGTAAAGTTAGTTTACGGACAGGCAGAGATAGCATGGCATGTATTTTTCTTTAGGCAAAATAATTGTTAGAAACAGGAAATCTGTGCGCGCGCGCGTGTAACGCGGGTTGAAGATAATTAAAAACGATATTTTAAAATCGTACCGCTCAAGCCGTCACATTAATAGGCCAAAAACAGCAGATTCATAGTATATTTACCGTGACCAAGGTAATATTTTCCCTCATATTAATTATTATACATGTGTAGTATATACACCTTATTTTCCAATAACTAGCCTTGCGTAAAAAAGAGCCGTTTAATCAGAATATTTAACATAACGATAATAACTTTATATAGAAACGAATGGAACGGTTAGTGAATTTATGCCTAGGACTTTGAAATCGAAAATTGAATGAAACAAAAATTATGCGCGCATTTGGCATACAAATACGAGGACTATTTTTTTTTCAATGGCTTATACAAAAAAAAAAAACTTACAAAGAGAGGAGAGGTAAACTGAAAGAAGGGTGTGTGTGCGTTGTATAATACTGGCTATACACATGTACGTGTATAGCGCTGTAGGCAAGTAGTAATTTTTTTTGTATATATTACACAATCAATATTTATAATGTGTATGGGCGCGGTTATGCTAGGCGGTGGTGTGCTGTTAAAAACTAATACTGATGAAATCTCTTATGGGTAGGGACAGCGCGAACGCAGTCCCCGCTACCAAAAATTACGCGCCCGAGATACCCACATTTGGGGCATTCGCAGGGGTCAGCCCAACCGTAGTGCAATGGAAGGGCCTCGTCCTGGGGGAACCGCCTTCTTGATCACGGTAACCCCTACGCCAGGTAAGTATGCCTTTGGACGCGGACACCCGACACCCAACCGAAAACTTGACCAAGACTAACGGCGAGAAGATCTTTTTTGCGTCCGCTTAACAGGTACGCGCGTACGTTTAACGCCCTCCAAACGAAAGCCCAAATGACGTAAAAGTGAATTTGAAACACTATTGTGTCGTTTTCGCCGCCGTTTTTGGCGGATACCAAGAGAAAAGTGCAAATAACTCGATATCCGGGTCAAAATGATATTAGTCGGCGGTAGGTTGCACGTAGTTCGTGGAAACGCCGCTACGAGGATCTGCTGATCGAATCTTTAGAAAACTAGCTATTATTGTGAATAGTGAGTGTTTGTTTGGTGAGGGGAAAAAAAAAAATTGAAATTAGTCGACGCTTGGATAAAATTTTATCGGAACCCGTAGACAATGTTCGAAAAGAAACGGAAGAAAAGCGGAAAATGTTCACAACAGGTCCGACGCCTTATCGTCTTTAAGGTTTAGAAGACGTTTAACTCCCGCCAACGGCCATACCATGTTGAATATACCGGTTCTCGTCCGATCACCGAAGTCAAGCAACATTGGGCGTGGTTAGTACTTGGATGGGTGACCGCTTGGGAACACCACGTGCTGTTGGCATTTGTTTTTTTTTTTTTTTTTTTTTTTTTCGAATATATCTTTCCATATAAATCTAATAACGATTATTAAATGCTTCAGAAATGGTTTGTTTCTAATATAAAAATAGAAGGGAAAAAATTCCTCTACGTCAGCTATTGTTATTTTGTCTATCGATAAGAACGCACGCGACGCGCTCTCTGTGCTGTTTAAGAAACCTCTTTGAAGTGTAGTTGGGCGATTTTCAGTTTTTAACCGTTTTTAAGCATTTTTCCGCATTACGACTTCGAAAAGTATTAATTATTTACAAAGCCTGGCCGAATTTTATGGCGAATCTATAGCTGTATGCAACGAAGCCGGCGGCACGGTGATACGTAGCGGTTTCCTTACGACAGTATTTACTGGAAAAAGATCTTCTCGTCAATTGAAAATAATTGATTTTTGTGTGGTCTTCGAGTTTTACTTTGACACTTTATCGCTTCTCGGCCTCTTGGCTAAGATCAAAGTGTAGTATCTGTTCTTATCAGCTTAATATCTGATACGCTCTACATTGTAGGGCCAGTATATTAAACTGATTTTTGGAAAATGACGGAGTGCTAGGGGCTTGCTCCACCTCTGTCACGGGTTGACCCGGTATTGCAGTACCGCCGGGACCGGCCCACCCTTAAAATTCATATAAACGACGTTAGTAGCTGTTTGCGCCGATTTCGTGTAGCGGTCTTAGCTTATAGTGGTATAACACAGTTATTGGAAAAATAAAATTATACAAAAGCAACACAAATAACATTTACAGTACACTACGGGTACAGTATATATATTCATGTTGAGTGCAGGCAGGCAGCGTGTTTCCAACGTTTACATGTGAACTGGAGGGAGCCGATATTCATCAATAGTTTCCTTACGATTTTACTGAACGGGTGCCTCCCCGTACGCGCTCAGAACCTCTTAGAGTATATTGCGTGTGCCTGGTGACCCTGTACGGGGTTCGTTTAAAACAACGGTTGTGTTATATAGACTTTTGAAAATTCTATTTTCCTACCTTTCGTCACACTGTTGTTGAGCCCTAATCGTCAGCCTACAAATGAATAGAGAGGAAAAATACGAAAATGCAATTTTTCCCCAATCCGCGGTAGTATTAGACAACACCCGGGCTTATAATTCTACAATCGTACTGCCAACCGTACTGTCGGTCGCGTTACGTAAAGTTAGTTTACGGACAGGCAGAGATAGCATGGCATGTATTTTTCTTTAGGCAAAATAATTGTTAGAAACAGGAAATCTGTGCGCGCGCGCGTGTAACGCGGGTTGAAGATAATTAAAAACGATATTTTAAAATCGTACCGCTCAAGCCGTCACATTAATAGGCCAAAAACAGCAGATTCATAGTATATTTACCGTGACCAAGGTAATATTTTCCCTCATATTAATTATTATACATGTGTAGTATATACACCTTATTTTCCAATAACTAGCCTTGCGTAAAAAAGAGCCGTTTAATCAGAATATTTAACATAACGATAATAACTTTATATAGAAACGAATGGAACGGTTAGTGAATTTATGCCTAGGACTTTGAAATCGAAAATTGAATGAAACAAAAATTATGCGCGCATTTGGCATACAAATACGAGGACTATTTTTTTTTCAATGGCTTATACAAAAAAAAAAAACTTACAAAGAGAGGAGAGGTAAACTGAAAGAAGGGTGTGTGTGCGTTGTATAATACTGGCTATACACATGTACGTGTATAGCGCTGTAGGCAAGTAGTAATTTTTTTTGTATATATTACACAATCAATATTTATAATGTGTATGGGCGCGGTTATGCTAGGCGGTGGTGTGCTGTTAAAAACTAATACTGATGAAATCTCTTATGGGTAGGGACAGCGCGAACGCAGTCCCCGCTACCAAAAATTACGCGCCCGAGATACCCACATTTGGGGCATTCGCAGGGGTCAGCCCAACCGTAGTGCAATGGAAGGGCCTCGTCCTGGGGGAACCGCCTTCTTGATCACGGTAACCCCTACGCCAGGTAAGTATGCCTTTGGACGCGGACACCCGACACCCAACCGAAAACTTGACCAAGACTAACGGCGAGAAGATCTTTTTTGCGTCCGCTTAACAGGTACGCGCGTACGTTTAACGCCCTCCAAACGAAAGCCCAAATGACGTAAAAGTGAATTTGAAACACTATTGTGTCGTTTTCGCCGCCGTTTTTGGCGGATACCAAGAGAAAAGTGCAAATAACTCGATATCCGGGTCAAAATGATATTAGTCGGCGGTAGGTTGCACGTAGTTCGTGGAAACGCCGCTACGAGGATCTGCTGATCGAATCTTTAGAAAACTAGCTATTATTGTGAATAGTGAGTGTTTGTTTGGTGAGGGGAAAAAAAAAAATTGAAATTAGTCGACGCTTGGATAAAATTTTATCGGAACCCGTAGACAATGTTCGAAAAGAAACGGAAGAAAAGCGGAAAATGTTCACAACAGGTCCGACGCCTTATCGTCTTTAAGGTTTAGAAGACGTTTAACTCCCGCCAACGGCCATACCATGTTGAATATACCGGTTCTCGTCCGATCACCGAAGTCAAGCTACATTGGGCGTGGTTAGTACTTGGATGGGTGACCGCTTGGGAACACCACGTGCTGTTGGCATTTGTTTTTTTTTTTTTTTTTTTTTTTTTCGAATATATCTTTCCATATAAATCTAATAACGATTATTAAATGCTTCAGAAATGGTTTGTTTCTAATATAAAAATAGAAGGGAAAAAATTCCTCTACGTCAGCTATTGTTATTTTGTCTATCGATAAGAACGCACGCGACGCGCTCTCTGTGCTGTTTAAGAAACCTCTTTGAAGTGTAGTTGGGCGATTTTCAGTTTTTAACCGTTTTTAAGCATTTTTCCGCATTACGACTTCGAAAAGTATTAATTATTTACAAAGCCTGGCCGAATTTTATGGCGAATCTATAGCTGTATGCAACGAAGCCGGCGGCACGGTGATACGTAGCGGTTTCCTTACGACAGTATTTACTGGAAAAAGATCTTCTCGTCAATTGAAAATAATTGATTTTTGTGTGGTCTTCGAGTTTTACTTTGACACTTTATCGCTTCTCGGCCTCTTGGCTAAGATCAAAGTGTAGTATCTGTTCTTATCAGCTTAATATCTGATACGCTCTACATTGTAGGGCCAGTATATTAAACTGATTTTTGGAAAATGACGGAGTGCTAGGGGCTTGCTCCACCTCTGTCACGGGTTGACCCGGTATTGCAGTACCGCCGGGACCGGCCCACCCTTAAAATTCATATAAACGACGTTAGTAGCTGTTTGCGCCGATTTCGTGTAGCGGTCTTAGCTTATAGTGGTATAACACAGTTATTGGAAAAATAAAATTATACAAAAGCAACACAAATAACATTTACAGTACACTACGGGTACAGTATATATATTCATGTTGAGTGCAGGCAGGCAGCGTGTTTCCAACGTTTACATGTGAACTGGAGGGAGCCGATATTCATCAATAGTTTCCTTACGATTTTACTGAACGGGTGCCTCCCCGTACGCGCTCAGAACCTCTTAGAGTATATTGCGTGTGCCTGGTGACCCTGTACGGGGTTCGTTTAAAACAACGGTTGTGTTATATAGACTTTTGAAAATTCTATTTTCCTACCTTTCGTCACACTGTTGTTGAGCCCTAATCGTCAGCCTACAAATGAATAGAGAGGAAAAATACGAAAATGCAATTTTTCCCCAATCCGCGGTAGTATTAGACAACACCCGGGCTTATAATTCTACAATCGTACTGCCAACCGTACTGTCGGTCGCGTTACGTAAAGTTAGTTTACGGACAGGCAGAGATAGCATGGCATGTATTTTTCTTTAGGCAAAATAATTGTTAGAAACAGGAAATCTGTGCGCGCGCGCGTGTAACGCGGGTTGAAGATAATTAAAAACGATATTTTAAAATCGTACCGCTCAAGCCGTCACATTAATAGGCCAAAAACAGCAGATTCATAGTATATTTACCGTGACCAAGGTAATATTTTCCCTCATATTAATTATTATACATGTGTAGTATATACACCTTATTTTCCAATAACTAGCCTTGCGTAAAAAAGAGCCGTTTAATCAGAATATTTAACATAACGATAATAACTTTATATAGAAACGAATGGAACGGTTAGTGAATTTATGCCTAGGACTTTGAAATCGAAAATTGAATGAAACAAAAATTATGCGCGCATTTGGCATACAAATACGAGGACTATTTTTTTTTCAATGGCTTATACAAAAAAAAAAAAACTTACAAAGAGAGGAGAGGTAAACTGAAAGAAGGGTGTGTGTGCGTTGTATAATACTGGCTATACACATGTACGTGTATAGCGCTGTAGGCAAGTAGTAATTTTTTTTGTATATATTACACAATCAATATTTATAATGTGTATGGGCGCGGTTATGCTAGGCGGTGGTGTGCTGTTAAAAACTAATACTGATGAAATCTCTTATGGGTAGGGACAGCGCGAACGCAGTCCCCGCTACCAAAAATTACGCGCCCGAGATACCCACATTTGGGGCATTCGCAGGGGTCAGCCCAACCGTAGTGCAATGGAAGGGCCTCGTCCTGGGGGAACCGCCTTCTTGATCACGGTAACCCCTACGCCAGGTAAGTATGCCTTTGGACGCGGACACCCGACACCCAACCGAAAACTTGACCAAGACTAACGGCGAGAAGATCTTTTTTGCGTCCGCTTAACAGGTACGCGCGTACGTTTTACGCCCTCCAAACGAAAGCCCAAATGACGTAAAAGTGAATTTGAAACACTATTGTGTCGTTTTCGCCGCCGTTTTTGGCGGATACCAAGAGAAAAGTGCAAATAACTCGATATCCGGGTCAAAATGATATTAGTCGGCGGTAGGTTGCACGTAGTTCGTGGAAACGCCGCTACGAGGATCTGCTGATCGAATCTTTAGAAAACTAGCTATTATTGTGAATAGTGAGTGTTTGTTTGGTGAGGGGAAAAAAAAAAATTGAAATTAGTCGACGCTTGGATAAAATTTTATCGGAACCCGTAGACAATGTTCGAAAAGAAACGGAAGAAAAGCGGAAAATGTTCACAACAGGTCCGACGCCTTATCGTCTTTAAGGTTTAGAAGACGTTTAACTCCCGCCAACGGCCATACCATGTTGAATATACCGGTTCTCGTCCGATCACCGAAGTCAAGCAACATTGGGCGTGGTTAGTACTTGGATGGGTGACCGCTTGGGAACACCACGTGCTGTTGGCATTTGTTTTTTTTTTTTTTTTTTTTTTTTTCGAATATATCTTTCCATATAAATCTAATAACGATTATTAAATGCTTCAGAAATGGTTTGTTTCTAATATAAAAATAGAAGGGAAAAAATTCCTCTACGTCAGCTATTGTTATTTTGTCTATCGATAAGAACGCACGCGACGCGCTCTCTGTGCTGTTTAAGAAACCTCTTTGAAGTGTAGTTGGGCGATTTTCAGTTTTTAACCGTTTTTAAGCATTTTTCCGCATTACGACTTCGAAAAGTATTAATTATTTACAAAGCCTGGCCGAATTTTATGGCGAATCTATAGCTGTATGCAACGAAGCCGGCGGCACGGTGATACGTAGCGGTTTCCTTACGACAGTATTTACTGGAAAAAGATCTTCTCGTCAATTGAAAATAATTGATTTTTGTGTGGTCTTCGAGTTTTACTTTGACACTTTATCGCTTCTCGGCCTCTTGGCTAAGATCAAAGTGTAGTATCTGTTCTTATCAGCTTAATATCTGATACGCTCTACATTGTAGGGCCAGTATATTAAACTGATTTTTGGAAAATGACGGAGTGCTAGGGGCTTGCTCCACCTCTGTCACGGGTTGACCCGGTATTGCAGTACCGCCGGGACCGGCCCACCCTTAAAATTCATATAAACGACGTTAGTAGCTGTTTGCGCCGATTTCGTGTAGCGGTCTTAGCTTATAGTGGTATAACACAGTTATTGGAAAAATAAAATTATACAAAAGCAACACAAATAACATTTACAGTACACTACGGGTACAGTATATATATTCATGTTGAGTGCAGGCAGGCAGCGTGTTTCCAACGTTTACATGTGAACTGGAGGGAGCCGATATTCATCAATAGTTTCCTTACGATTTTACTGAACGGGTGCCTCCCCGTACGCGCTCAGAACCTCTTAGAGTATATTGCGTGTGCCTGGTGACCCTGTACGGGGTTCGTTTAAAACAACGGTTGTGTTATATAGACTTTTGAAAATTCTATTTTCCTACCTTTCGTCACACTGTTGTTGAGCCCTAATCGTCAGCCTACAAATGAATAGAGAGGAAAAATACGAAAATGCAATTTTTCCCCAATCCGCGGTAGTATTAGACAACACCCGGGCTTATAATTCTACAATCGTACTGCCAACCGTACTGTCGGTCGCGTTACGTAAAGTTAGTTTACGGACAGGCAGAGATAGCATGGCATGTATTTTTCTTTAGGCAAAATAATTGTTAGAAACAGGAAATCTGTGCGCGCGCGCGTGTAACGCGGGTTGAAGATAATTAAAAACGATATTTTAAAATCGTACCGCTCAAGCCGTCACATTAATAGGCCAAAAACAGCAGATTCATAGTATATTTACCGTGACCAAGGTAATATTTTCCCTCATATTAATTATTATACATGTGTAGTATATACACCTTATTTTCCAATAACTAGCCTTGCGTAAAAAAGAGCCGTTTAATCAGAATATTTAACATAACGATAATAACTTTATATAGAAACGAATGGAACGGTTAGTGAATTTATGCCTAGGACTTTGAAATCGAAAATTGAATGAAACAAAAATTATGCGCGCATTTGGCATACAAATACGAGGACTATTTTTTTTTCAATGGCTTATACAAAAAAAAAAAACTTACAAAGAGAGGAGAGGTAAACTGAAAGAAGGGTGTGTGTGCGTTGTATAATACTGGCTATACACATGTACGTGTATAGCGCTGTAGGCAAGTAGTAATTTTTTTTGTATATATTACACAATCAATATTTATAATGTGTATGGGCGCGGTTATGCTAGGCGGTGGTGTGCTGTTAAAAACTAATACTGATGAAATCTCTTATGGGTAGGGACAGCGCGAACGCAGTCCCCGCTACCAAAAATTACGCGCCCGAGATACCCACATTTGGGGCATTCGCAGGGGTCAGCCCAACCGTAGTGCAATGGAAGGGCCTCGTCCTGGGGGAACCGCCTTCTTGATCACGGTAACCCCTACGCCAGGTAAGTATGCCTTTGGACGCGGACACCCGACACCCAACCGAAAACTTGACCAAGACTAACGGCGAGAAGATCTTTTTTGCGTCCGCTTAACAGGTACGCGCGTACGTTTAACGCCCTCCAAACGAAAGCCCAAATGACGTAAAAGTGAATTTGAAACACTATTGTGTCGTTTTCGCCGCCGTTTTTGGCGGATACCAAGAGAAAAGTGCAAATAACTCGATATCCGGGTCAAAATGATATTAGTCGGCGGTAGGTTGCACGTAGTTCGTGGAAACGCCGCTACGAGGATCTGCTGATCGAATCTTTAGAAAACTAGCTATTATTGTGAATAGTGAGTGTTTGTTTGGTGAGGGGAAAAAAAAAAATTGAAATTAGTCGACGCTTGGATAAAATTTTATCGGAACCCGTAGACAATGTTCGAAAAGAAACGGAAGAAAAGCGGAAAATGTTCACAACAGGTCCGACGCCTTATCGTCTTTAAGGTTTAGAAGACGTTTAACTCCCGCCAACGGCCATACCATGTTGAATATACCGGTTCTCGTCCGATCACCGAAGTCAAGCAACATTGGGCGTGGTTAGTACTTGGATGGGTGACCGCTTGGGAACACCACGTGCTGTTGGCATTTGTTTTTTTTTTTTTTTTTTTTTTTTTCGAATATATCTTTCCATATAAATCTAATAACGATTATTAAATGCTTCAGAAATGGTTTGTTTCTAATATAAAAATAGAAGGGAAAAAATTCCTCTACGTCAGCTATTGTTATTTTGTCTATCGATAAGAACGCACGCGACGCGCTCTCTGTGCTGTTTAAGAAACCTCTTTGAAGTGTAGTTGGGCGATTTTCAGTTTTTAACCGTTTTTAAGCATTTTTCCGCATTACGACTTCGAAAAGTATTAATTATTTACAAAGCCTGGCCGAATTTTATGGCGAATCTATAGCTGTATGCAACGAAGCCGGCGGCACGGTGATACGTAGCGGTTTCCTTACGACAGTATTTACTGGAAAAAGATCTTCTCGTCAATTGAAAATAATTGATTTTTGTGTGGTCTTCGAGTTTTACTTTGACACTTTATCGCTTCTCGGCCTCTTGGCTAAGATCAAAGTGTAGTATCTGTTCTTATCAGCTTAATATCTGATACGCTCTACATTGTAGGGCCAGTATATTAAACTGATTTTTGGAAAATGACGGAGTGCTAGGGGCTTGCTCCACCTCTGTCACGGGTTGACCCGGTATTGCAGTACCGCCGGGACCGGCCCACCCTTAAAATTCATATAAACGACGTTAGTAGCTGTTTGCGCCGATTTCGTGTAGCGGTCTTAGCTTATAGTGGTATAACACAGTTATTGGAAAAATAAAATTATACAAAAGCAACACAAATAACATTTACAGTACACTACGGGTACAGTATATATATTCATGTTGAGTGCAGGCAGGCAGCGTGTTTCCAACGTTTACATGTGAACTGGAGGGAGCCGATATTCATCAATAGTTTCCTTACGATTTTACTGAACGGGTGCCTCCCCGTACGCGCTCAGAACCTCTTAGAGTATATTGCGTGTGCCTGGTGACCCTGTACGGGGTTCGTTTAAAACAACGGTTGTGTTATATAGACTTTTGAAAATTCTATTTTCCTACCTTTCGTCACACTGTTGTTGAGCCCTAATCGTCAGCCTACAAATGAATAGAGAGGAAAAATACGAAAATGCAATTTTTCCCCAATCCGCGGTAGTATTAGACAACACCCGGGCTTATAATTCTACAATCGTACTGCCAACCGTACTGTCGGTCGCGTTACGTAAAGTTAGTTTACGGACAGGCAGAGATAGCATGGCATGTATTTTTCTTTAGGCAAAATAATTGTTAGAAACAGGAAATCTGTGCGCGCGCGCGTGTAACGCGGGTTGAAGATAATTAAAAACGATATTTTAAAATCGTACCGCTCAAGCCGTCACATTAATAGGCCAAAAACAGCAGATTCATAGTATATTTACCGTGACCAAGGTAATATTTTCCCTCATATTAATTATTATACATGTGTAGTATATACACCTTATTTTCCAATAACTAGCCTTGCGTAAAAAAGAGCCGTTTAATCAGAATATTTAACATAACGATAATAACTTTATATAGAAACGAATGGAACGGTTAGTGAATTTATGCCTAGGACTTTGAAATCGAAAATTGAATGAAACAAAAATTATGCGCGCATTTGGCATACAAATACGAGGACTATTTTTTTTTCAATGGCTTATACAAAAAAAAAAAACTTACAAAGAGAGGAGAGGTAAACTGAAAGAAGGGTGTGTGTGCGTTGTATAATACTGGCTATACACATGTACGTGTATAGCGCTGTAGGCAAGTAGTAATTTTTTTTGTATATATTACACAATCAATATTTATAATGTGTATGGGCGCGGTTATGCTAGGCGGTGGTGTGCTGTTAAAAACTAATACTGATGAAATCTCTTATGGGTAGGGACAGCGCGAACGCAGTCCCCGCTACCAAAAATTACGCGCCCGAGATACCCACATTTGGGGCATTCGCAGGGGTCAGCCCAACCGTAGTGCAATGGAAGGGCCTCGTCCTGGGGGAACCGCCTTCTTGATCACGGTAACCCCTACGCCAGGTAAGTATGCCTTTGGACGCGGACACCCGACACCCAACCGAAAACTTGACCAAGACTAACGGCGAGAAGATCTTTTTTGCGTCCGCTTAACAGGTACGCGCGTACGTTTAACGCCCTCCAAACGAAAGCCCAAATGACGTAAAAGTGAATTTGAAACACTATTGTGTCGTTTTCGCCGCCGTTTTTGGCGGATACCAAGAGAAAAGTGCAAATAACTCGATATCCGGGTCAAAATGATATTAGTCGGCGGTAGGTTGCACGTAGTTCGTGGAAACGCCGCTACGAGGATCTGCTGATCGAATCTTTAGAAAACTAGCTATTATTGTGAATAGTGAGTGTTTGTTTGGTGAGGGGAAAAAAAAAAATTGAAATTAGTCGACGCTTGGATAAAATTTTATCGGAACCCGTAGACAATGTTCGAAAAGAAACGGAAGAAAAGCGGAAAATGTTCACAACAGGTCCGACGCCTTATCGTCTTTAAGGTTTAGAAGACGTTTAACTCCCGCCAACGGCCATACCATGTTGAATATACCGGTTCTCGTCCGATCACCGAAGTCAAGCTACATTGGGCGTGGTTAGTACTTGGATGGGTGACCGCTTGGGAACACCACGTGCTGTTGGCATTTGTTTTTTTTTTTTTTTTTTTTTTTTTCGAATATATCTTTCCATATAAATCTAATAACGATTATTAAATGCTTCAGAAATGGTTTGTTTCTAATATAAAAATAGAAGGGAAAAAATTCCTCTACGTCAGCTATTGTTATTTTGTCTATCGATAAGAACGCACGCGACGCGCTCTCTGTGCTGTTTAAGAAACCTCTTTGAAGTGTAGTTGGGCGATTTTCAGTTTTTAACCGTTTTTAAGCATTTTTCCGCATTACGACTTCGAAAAGTATTAATTATTTACAAAGCCTGGCCGAATTTTATGGCGAATCTATAGCTGTATGCAACGAAGCCGGCGGCACGGTGATACGTAGCGGTTTCCTTACGACAGTATTTACTGGAAAAAGATCTTCTCGTCAATTGAAAATAATTGATTTTTGTGTGGTCTTCGAGTTTTACTTTGACACTTTATCGCTTCTCGGCCTCTTGGCTAAGATCAAAGTGTAGTATCTGTTCTTATCAGCTTAATATCTGATACGCTCTACATTGTAGGGCCAGTATATTAAACTGATTTTTGGAAAATGACGGAGTGCTAGGGGCTTGCTCCACCTCTGTCACGGGTTGACCCGGTATTGCAGTACCGCCGGGACCGGCCCACCCTTAAAATTCATATAAACGACGTTAGTAGCTGTTTGCGCCGATTTCGTGTAGCGGTCTTAGCTTATAGTGGTATAACACAGTTATTGGAAAAATAAAATTATACAAAAGCAACACAAATAACATTTACAGTACACTACGGGTACAGTATATATATTCATGTTGAGTGCAGGCAGGCAGCGTGTTTCCAACGTTTACATGTGAACTGGAGGGAGCCGATATTCATCAATAGTTTCCTTACGATTTTACTGAACGGGTGCCTCCCCGTACGCGCTCAGAACCTCTTAGAGTATATTGCGTGTGCCTGGTGACCCTGTACGGGGTTCGTTTAAAACAACGGTTGTGTTATATAGACTTTTGAAAATTCTATTTTCCTACCTTTCGTCACACTGTTGTTGAGCCCTAATCGTCAGCCTACAAATGAATAGAGAGGAAAAATACGAAAATGCAATTTTTCCCCAATCCGCGGTAGTATTAGACAACACCCGGGCTTATAATTCTACAATCGTACTGCCAACCGTACTGTCGGTCGCGTTACGTAAAGTTAGTTTACGGACAGGCAGAGATAGCATGGCATGTATTTTTCTTTAGGCAAAATAATTGTTAGAAACAGGAAATCTGTGCGCGCGCGCGTGTAACGCGGGTTGAAGATAATTAAAAACGATATTTTAAAATCGTACCGCTCAAGCCGTCACATTAATAGGCCAAAAACAGCAGATTCATAGTATATTTACCGTGACCAAGGTAATATTTTCCCTCATATTAATTATTATACATGTGTAGTATATACACCTTATTTTCCAATAACTAGCCTTGCGTAAAAAAGAGCCGTTTAATCAGAATATTTAACATAACGATAATAACTTTATATAGAAACGAATGGAACGGTTAGTGAATTTATGCCTAGGACTTTGAAATCGAAAATTGAATGAAACAAAAATTATGCGCGCATTTGGCATACAAATACGAGGACTATTTTTTTTTCAATGGCTTATACAAAAAAAAAAAAACTTACAAAGAGAGGAGAGGTAAACTGAAAGAAGGGTGTGTGTGCGTTGTATAATACTGGCTATACACATGTACGTGTATAGCGCTGTAGGCAAGTAGTAATTTTTTTTGTATATATTACACAATCAATATTTATAATGTGTATGGGCGCGGTTATGCTAGGCGGTGGTGTGCTGTTAAAAACTAATACTGATGAAATCTCTTATGGGTAGGGACAGCGCGAACGCAGTCCCCGCTACCAAAAATTACGCGCCCGAGATACCCACATTTGGGGCATTCGCAGGGGTCAGCCCAACCGTAGTGCAATGGAAGGGCCTCGTCCTGGGGGAACCGCCTTCTTGATCACGGTAACCCCTACGCCAGGTAAGTATGCCTTTGGACGCGGACACCCGACACCCAACCGAAAACTTGACCAAGACTAACGGCGAGAAGATCTTTTTTGCGTCCGCTTAACAGGTACGCGCGTACGTTTTACGCCCTCCAAACGAAAGCCCAAATGACGTAAAAGTGAATTTGAAACACTATTGTGTCGTTTTCGCCGCCGTTTTTGGCGGATACCAAGAGAAAAGTGCAAATAACTCGATATCCGGGTCAAAATGATATTAGTCGGCGGTAGGTTGCACGTAGTTCGTGGAAACGCCGCTACGAGGATCTGCTGATCGAATCTTTAGAAAACTAGCTATTATTGTGAATAGTGAGTGTTTGTTTGGTGAGGGGAAAAAAAAAAATTGAAATTAGTCGACGCTTGGATAAAATTTTATCGGAACCCGTAGACAATGTTCGAAAAGAAACGGAAGAAAAGCGGAAAATGTTCACAACAGGTCCGACGCCTTATCGTCTTTAAGGTTTAGAAGACGTTTAACTCCCGCCAACGGCCATACCATGTTGAATATACCGGTTCTCGTCCGATCACCGAAGTCAAGCAACATTGGGCGTGGTTAGTACTTGGATGGGTGACCGCTTGGGAACACCACGTGCTGTTGGCATTTGTTTTTTTTTTTTTTTTTTTTTTTTTCGAATATATCTTTCCATATAAATCTAATAACGATTATTAAATGCTTCAGAAATGGTTTGTTTCTAATATAAAAATAGAAGGGAAAAAATTCCTCTACGTCAGCTATTGTTATTTTGTCTATCGATAAGAACGCACGCGACGCGCTCTCTGTGCTGTTTAAGAAACCTCTTTGAAGTGTAGTTGGGCGATTTTCAGTTTTTAACCGTTTTTAAGCATTTTTCCGCATTACGACTTCGAAAAGTATTAATTATTTACAAAGCCTGGCCGAATTTTATGGCGAATCTATAGCTGTATGCAACGAAGCCGGCGGCACGGTGATACGTAGCGGTTTCCTTACGACAGTATTTACTGGAAAAAGATCTTCTCGTCAATTGAAAATAATTGATTTTTGTGTGGTCTTCGAGTTTTACTTTGACACTTTATCGCTTCTCGGCCTCTTGGCTAAGATCAAAGTGTAGTATCTGTTCTTATCAGCTTAATATCTGATACGCTCTACATTGTAGGGCCAGTATATTAAACTGATTTTTGGAAAATGACGGAGTGCTAGGGGCTTGCTCCACCTCTGTCACGGGTTGACCCGGTATTGCAGTACCGCCGGGACCGGCCCACCCTTAAAATTCATATAAACGACGTTAGTAGCTGTTTGCGCCGATTTCGTGTAGCGGTCTTAGCTTATAGTGGTATAACACAGTTATTGGAAAAATAAAATTATACAAAAGCAACACAAATAACATTTACAGTACACTACGGGTACAGTATATATATTCATGTTGAGTGCAGGCAGGCAGCGTGTTTCCAACGTTTACATGTGAACTGGAGGGAGCCGATATTCATCAATAGTTTCCTTACGATTTTACTGAACGGGTGCCTCCCCGTACGCGCTCAGAACCTCTTAGAGTATATTGCGTGTGCCTGGTGACCCTGTACGGGGTTCGTTTAAAACAACGGTTGTGTTATATAGACTTTTGAAAATTCTATTTTCCTACCTTTCGTCACACTGTTGTTGAGCCCTAATCGTCAGCCTACAAATGAATAGAGAGGAAAAATACGAAAATGCAATTTTTCCCCAATCCGCGGTAGTATTAGACAACACCCGGGCTTATAATTCTACAATCGTACTGCCAACCGTACTGTCGGTCGCGTTACGTAAAGTTAGTTTACGGACAGGCAGAGATAGCATGGCATGTATTTTTCTTTAGGCAAAATAATTGTTAGAAACAGGAAATCTGTGCGCGCGCGCGTGTAACGCGGGTTGAAGATAATTAAAAACGATATTTTAAAATCGTACCGCTCAAGCCGTCACATTAATAGGCCAAAAACAGCAGATTCATAGTATATTTACCGTGACCAAGGTAATATTTTCCCTCATATTAATTATTATACATGTGTAGTATATACACCTTATTTTCCAATAACTAGCCTTGCGTAAAAAAGAGCCGTTTAATCAGAATATTTAACATAACGATAATAACTTTATATAGAAACGAATGGAACGGTTAGTGAATTTATGCCTAGGACTTTGAAATCGAAAATTGAATGAAACAAAAATTATGCGCGCATTTGGCATACAAATACGAGGACTATTTTTTTTTCAATGGCTTATACAAAAAAAAAAAAACTTACAAAGAGAGGAGAGGTAAACTGAAAGAAGGGTGTGTGTGCGTTGTATAATACTGGCTATACACATGTACGTGTATAGCGCTGTAGGCAAGTAGTAATTTTTTTTGTATATATTACACAATCAATATTTATAATGTGTATGGGCGCGGTTATGCTAGGCGGTGGTGTGCTGTTAAAAACTAATACTGATGAAATCTCTTATGGGTAGGGACAGCGCGAACGCAGTCCCCGCTACCAAAAATTACGCGCCCGAGATACCCACATTTGGGGCATTCGCAGGGGTCAGCCCAACCGTAGTGCAATGGAAGGGCCTCGTCCTGGGGGAACCGCCTTCTTGATCACGGTAACCCCTACGCCAGGTAAGTATGCCTTTGGACGCGGACACCCGACACCCAACCGAAAACTTGACCAAGACTAACGGCGAGAAGATCTTTTTTGCGTCCGCTTAACAGGTACGCGCGTACGTTTTACGCCCTCCAAACGAAAGCCCAAATGACGTAAAAGTGAATTTGAAACACTATTGTGTCGTTTTCGCCGCCGTTTTTGGCGGATACCAAGAGAAAAGTGCAAATAACTCGATATCCGGGTCAAAATGATATTAGTCGGCGGTAGGTTGCACGTAGTTCGTGGAAACGCCGCTACGAGGATCTGCTGATCGAATCTTTAGAAAACTAGCTATTATTGTGAATAGTGAGTGTTTGTTTGGTGAGGGGAAAAAAAAAAATTGAAATTAGTCGACGCTTGGATAAAATTTTATCGGAACCCGTAGACAATGTTCGAAAAGAAACGGAAGAAAAGCGGAAAATGTTCACAACAGGTCCGACGCCTTATCGTCTTTAAGGTTTAGAAGACGTTTAACTCCCGCCAACGGCCATACCATGTTGAATATACCGGTTCTCGTCCGATCACCGAAGTCAAGCAACATTGGGCGTGGTTAGTACTTGGATGGGTGACCGCTTGGGAACACCACGTGCTGTTGGCATTTGTTTTTTTTTTTTTTTTTTTTTTTTTCGAATATATCTTTCCATATAAATCTAATAACGATTATTAAATGCTTCAGAAATGGTTTGTTTCTAATATAAAAATAGAAGGGAAAAAATTCCTCTACGTCAGCTATTGTTATTTTGTCTATCGATAAGAACGCACGCGACGCGCTCTCTGTGCTGTTTAAGAAACCTCTTTGAAGTGTAGTTGGGCGATTTTCAGTTTTTAACCGTTTTTAAGCATTTTTCCGCATTACGACTTCGAAAAGTATTAATTATTTACAAAGCCTGGCCGAATTTTATGGCGAATCTATAGCTGTATGCAACGAAGCCGGCGGCACGGTGATACGTAGCGGTTTCCTTACGACAGTATTTACTGGAAAAAGATCTTCTCGTCAATTGAAAATAATTGATTTTTGTGTGGTCTTCGAGTTTTACTTTGACACTTTATCGCTTCTCGGCCTCTTGGCTAAGATCAAAGTGTAGTATCTGTTCTTATCAGCTTAATATCTGATACGCTCTACATTGTAGGGCCAGTATATTAAACTGATTTTTGGAAAATGACGGAGTGCTAGGGGCTTGCTCCACCTCTGTCACGGGTTGACCCGGTATTGCAGTACCGCCGGGACCGGCCCACCCTTAAAATTCATATAAACGACGTTAGTAGCTGTTTGCGCCGATTTCGTGTAGCGGTCTTAGCTTATAGTGGTATAACACAGTTATTGGAAAAATAAAATTATACAAAAGCAACACAAATAACATTTACAGTACACTACGGGTACAGTATATATATTCATGTTGAGTGCAGGCAGGCAGCGTGTTTCCAACGTTTACATGTGAACTGGAGGGAGCCGATATTCATCAATAGTTTCCTTACGATTTTACTGAACGGGTGCCTCCCCGTACGCGCTCAGAACCTCTTAGAGTATATTGCGTGTGCCTGGTGACCCTGTACGGGGTTCGTTTAAAACAACGGTTGTGTTATATAGACTTTTGAAAATTCTATTTTCCTACCTTTCGTCACACTGTTGTTGAGCCCTAATCGTCAGCCTACAAATGAATAGAGAGGAAAAATACGAAAATGCAATTTTTCCCCAATCCGCGGTAGTATTAGACAACACCCGGGCTTATAATTCTACAATCGTACTGCCAACCGTACTGTCGGTCGCGTTACGTAAAGTTAGTTTACGGACAGGCAGAGATAGCATGGCATGTATTTTTCTTTAGGCAAAATAATTGTTAGAAACAGGAAATCTGTGCGCGCGCGCGTGTAACGCGGGTTGAAGATAATTAAAAACGATATTTTAAAATCGTACCGCTCAAGCCGTCACATTAATAGGCCAAAAACAGCAGATTCATAGTATATTTACCGTGACCAAGGTAATATTTTCCCTCATATTAATTATTATACATGTGTAGTATATACACCTTATTTTCCAATAACTAGCCTTGCGTAAAAAAGAGCCGTTTAATCAGAATATTTAACATAACGATAATAACTTTATATAGAAACGAATGGAACGGTTAGTGAATTTATGCCTAGGACTTTGAAATCGAAAATTGAATGAAACAAAAATTATGCGCGCATTTGGCATACAAATACGAGGACTATTTTTTTTTCAATGGCTTATACAAAAAAAAAAAAACTTACAAAGAGAGGAGAGGTAAACTGAAAGAAGGGTGTGTGTGCGTTGTATAATACTGGCTATACACATGTACGTGTATAGCGCTGTAGGCAAGTAGTAATTTTTTTTGTATATATTACACAATCAATATTTATAATGTGTATGGGCGCGGTTATGCTAGGCGGTGGTGTGCTGTTAAAAACTAATACTGATGAAATCTCTTATGGGTAGGGACAGCGCGAACGCAGTCCCCGCTACCAAAAATTACGCGCCCGAGATACCCACATTTGGGGCATTCGCAGGGGTCAGCCCAACCGTAGTGCAATGGAAGGGCCTCGTCCTGGGGGAACCGCCTTCTTGATCACGGTAACCCCTACGCCAGGTAAGTATGCCTTTGGACGCGGACACCCGACACCCAACCGAAAACTTGACCAAGACTAACGGCGAGAAGATCTTTTTTGCGTCCGCTTAACAGGTACGCGCGTACGTTTTACGCCCTCCAAACGAAAGCCCAAATGACGTAAAAGTGAATTTGAAACACTATTGTGTCGTTTTCGCCGCCGTTTTTGGCGGATACCAAGAGAAAAGTGCAAATAACTCGATATCCGGGTCAAAATGATATTAGTCGGCGGTAGGTTGCACGTAGTTCGTGGAAACGCCGCTACGAGGATCTGCTGATCGAATCTTTAGAAAACTAGCTATTATTGTGAATAGTGAGTGTTTGTTTGGTGAGGGGAAAAAAAAAAATTGAAATTAGTCGACGCTTGGATAAAATTTTATCGGAACCCGTAGACAATGTTCGAAAAGAAACGGAAGAAAAGCGGAAAATGTTCACAACAGGTCCGACGCCTTATCGTCTTTAAGGTTTAGAAGACGTTTAACTCCCGCCAACGGCCATACCATGTTGAATATACCGGTTCTCGTCCGATCACCGAAGTCAAGCAACATTGGGCGTGGTTAGTACTTGGATGGGTGACCGCTTGGGAACACCACGTGCTGTTGGCATTTGTTTTTTTTTTTTTTTTTTTTTTTTTCGAATATATCTTTCCATATAAATCTAATAACGATTATTAAATGCTTCAGAAATGGTTTGTTTCTAATATAAAAATAGAAGGGAAAAAATTCCTCTACGTCAGCTATTGTTATTTTGTCTATCGATAAGAACGCACGCGACGCGCTCTCTGTGCTGTTTAAGAAACCTCTTTGAAGTGTAGTTGGGCGATTTTCAGTTTTTAACCGTTTTTAAGCATTTTTCCGCATTACGACTTCGAAAAGTATTAATTATTTACAAAGCCTGGCCGAATTTTATGGCGAATCTATAGCTGTATGCAACGAAGCCGGCGGCACGGTGATACGTAGCGGTTTCCTTACGACAGTATTTACTGGAAAAAGATCTTCTCGTCAATTGAAAATAATTGATTTTTGTGTGGTCTTCGAGTTTTACTTTGACACTTTATCGCTTCTCGGCCTCTTGGCTAAGATCAAAGTGTAGTATCTGTTCTTATCAGCTTAATATCTGATACGCTCTACATTGTAGGGCCAGTATATTAAACTGATTTTTGGAAAATGACGGAGTGCTAGGGGCTTGCTCCACCTCTGTCACGGGTTGACCCGGTATTGCAGTACCGCCGGGACCGGCCCACCCTTAAAATTCATATAAACGACGTTAGTAGCTGTTTGCGCCGATTTCGTGTAGCGGTCTTAGCTTATAGTGGTATAACACAGTTATTGGAAAAATAAAATTATACAAAAGCAACACAAATAACATTTACAGTACACTACGGGTACAGTATATATATTCATGTTGAGTGCAGGCAGGCAGCGTGTTTCCAACGTTTACATGTGAACTGGAGGGAGCCGATATTCATCAATAGTTTCCTTACGATTTTACTGAACGGGTGCCTCCCCGTACGCGCTCAGAACCTCTTAGAGTATATTGCGTGTGCCTGGTGACCCTGTACGGGGTTCGTTTAAAACAACGGTTGTGTTATATAGACTTTTGAAAATTCTATTTTCCTACCTTTCGTCACACTGTTGTTGAGCCCTAATCGTCAGCCTACAAATGAATAGAGAGGAAAAATACGAAAATGCAATTTTTCCCCAATCCGCGGTAGTATTAGACAACACCCGGGCTTATAATTCTACAATCGTACTGCCAACCGTACTGTCGGTCGCGTTACGTAAAGTTAGTTTACGGACAGGCAGAGATAGCATGGCATGTATTTTTCTTTAGGCAAAATAATTGTTAGAAACAGGAAATCTGTGCGCGCGCGCGTGTAACGCGGGTTGAAGATAATTAAAAACGATATTTTAAAATCGTACCGCTCAAGCCGTCACATTAATAGGCCAAAAACAGCAGATTCATAGTATATTTACCGTGACCAAGGTAATATTTTCCCTCATATTAATTATTATACATGTGTAGTATATACACCTTATTTTCCAATAACTAGCCTTGCGTAAAAAAGAGCCGTTTAATCAGAATATTTAACATAACGATAATAACTTTATATAGAAACGAATGGAACGGTTAGTGAATTTATGCCTAGGACTTTGAAATCGAAAATTGAATGAAACAAAAATTATGCGCGCATTTGGCATACAAATACGAGGACTATTTTTTTTTCAATGGCTTATACAAAAAAAAAAAAACTTACAAAGAGAGGAGAGGTAAACTGAAAGAAGGGTGTGTGTGCGTTGTATAATACTGGCTATACACATGTACGTGTATAGCGCTGTAGGCAAGTAGTAATTTTTTTTGTATATATTACACAATCAATATTTATAATGTGTATGGGCGCGGTTATGCTAGGCGGTGGTGTGCTGTTAAAAACTAATACTGATGAAATCTCTTATGGGTAGGGACAGCGCGAACGCAGTCCCCGCTACCAAAAATTACGCGCCCGAGATACCCACATTTGGGGCATTCGCAGGGGTCAGCCCAACCGTAGTGCAATGGAAGGGCCTCGTCCTGGGGGAACCGCCTTCTTGATCACGGTAACCCCTACGCCAGGTAAGTATGCCTTTGGACGCGGACACCCGACACCCAACCGAAAACTTGACCAAGACTAACGGCGAGAAGATCTTTTTTGCGTCCGCTTAACAGGTACGCGCGTACGTTTTACGCCCTCCAAACGAAAGCCCAAATGACGTAAAAGTGAATTTGAAACACTATTGTGTCGTTTTCGCCGCCGTTTTTGGCGGATACCAAGAGAAAAGTGCAAATAACTCGATATCCGGGTCAAAATGATATTAGTCGGCGGTAGGTTGCACGTAGTTCGTGGAAACGCCGCTACGAGGATCTGCTGATCGAATCTTTAGAAAACTAGCTATTATTGTGAATAGTGAGTGTTTGTTTGGTGAGGGGAAAAAAAAAAATTGAAATTAGTCGACGCTTGGATAAAATTTTATCGGAACCCGTAGACAATGTTCGAAAAGAAACGGAAGAAAAGCGGAAAATGTTCACAACAGGTCCGACGCCTTATCGTCTTTAAGGTTTAGAAGACGTTTAACTCCCGCCAACGGCCATACCATGTTGAATATACCGGTTCTCGTCCGATCACCGAAGTCAAGCAACATTGGGCGTGGTTAGTACTTGGATGGGTGACCGCTTGGGAACACCACGTGCTGTTGGCATTTGTTTTTTTTTTTTTTTTTTTTTTTTTCGAATATATCTTTCCATATAAATCTAATAACGATTATTAAATGCTTCAGAAATGGTTTGTTTCTAATATAAAAATAGAAGGGAAAAAATTCCTCTACGTCAGCTATTGTTATTTTGTCTATCGATAAGAACGCACGCGACGCGCTCTCTGTGCTGTTTAAGAAACCTCTTTGAAGTGTAGTTGGGCGATTTTCAGTTTTTAACCGTTTTTAAGCATTTTTCCGCATTACGACTTCGAAAAGTATTAATTATTTACAAAGCCTGGCCGAATTTTATGGCGAATCTATAGCTGTATGCAACGAAGCCGGCGGCACGGTGATACGTAGCGGTTTCCTTACGACAGTATTTACTGGAAAAAGATCTTCTCGTCAATTGAAAATAATTGATTTTTGTGTGGTCTTCGAGTTTTACTTTGACACTTTATCGCTTCTCGGCCTCTTGGCTAAGATCAAAGTGTAGTATCTGTTCTTATCAGCTTAATATCTGATACGCTCTACATTGTAGGGCCAGTATATTAAACTGATTTTTGGAAAATGACGGAGTGCTAGGGGCTTGCTCCACCTCTGTCACGGGTTGACCCGGTATTGCAGTACCGCCGGGACCGGCCCACCCTTAAAATTCATATAAACGACGTTAGTAGCTGTTTGCGCCGATTTCGTGTAGCGGTCTTAGCTTATAGTGGTATAACACAGTTATTGGAAAAATAAAATTATACAAAAGCAACACAAATAACATTTACAGTACACTACGGGTACAGTATATATATTCATGTTGAGTGCAGGCAGGCAGCGTGTTTCCAACGTTTACATGTGAACTGGAGGGAGCCGATATTCATCAATAGTTTCCTTACGATTTTACTGAACGGGTGCCTCCCCGTACGCGCTCAGAACCTCTTAGAGTATATTGCGTGTGCCTGGTGACCCTGTACGGGGTTCGTTTAAAACAACGGTTGTGTTATATAGACTTTTGAAAATTCTATTTTCCTACCTTTCGTCACACTGTTGTTGAGCCCTAATCGTCAGCCTACAAATGAATAGAGAGGAAAAATACGAAAATGCAATTTTTCCCCAATCCGCGGTAGTATTAGACAACACCCGGGCTTATAATTCTACAATCGTACTGCCAACCGTACTGTCGGTCGCGTTACGTAAAGTTAGTTTACGGACAGGCAGAGATAGCATGGCATGTATTTTTCTTTAGGCAAAATAATTGTTAGAAACAGGAAATCTGTGCGCGCGCGCGTGTAACGCGGGTTGAAGATAATTAAAAACGATATTTTAAAATCGTACCGCTCAAGCCGTCACATTAATAGGCCAAAAACAGCAGATTCATAGTATATTTACCGTGACCAAGGTAATATTTTCCCTCATATTAATTATTATACATGTGTAGTATATACACCTTATTTTCCAATAACTAGCCTTGCGTAAAAAAGAGCCGTTTAATCAGAATATTTAACATAACGATAATAACTTTATATAGAAACGAATGGAACGGTTAGTGAATTTATGCCTAGGACTTTGAAATCGAAAATTGAATGAAACAAAAATTATGCGCGCATTTGGCATACAAATACGAGGACTATTTTTTTTTCAATGGCTTATACAAAAAAAAAAAAACTTACAAAGAGAGGAGAGGTAAACTGAAAGAAGGGTGTGTGTGCGTTGTATAATACTGGCTATACACATGTACGTGTATAGCGCTGTAGGCAAGTAGTAATTTTTTTTGTATATATTACACAATCAATATTTATAATGTGTATGGGCGCGGTTATGCTAGGCGGTGGTGTGCTGTTAAAAACTAATACTGATGAAATCTCTTATGGGTAGGGACAGCGCGAACGCAGTCCCCGCTACCAAAAATTACGCGCCCGAGATACCCACATTTGGGGCATTCGCAGGGGTCAGCCCAACCGTAGTGCAATGGAAGGGCCTCGTCCTGGGGGAACCGCCTTCTTGATCACGGTAACCCCTACGCCAGGTAAGTATGCCTTTGGACGCGGACACCCGACACCCAACCGAAAACTTGACCAAGACTAACGGCGAGAAGATCTTTTTTGCGTCCGCTTAACAGGTACGCGCGTACGTTTTACGCCCTCCAAACGAAAGCCCAAATGACGTAAAAGTGAATTTGAAACACTATTGTGTCGTTTTCGCCGCCGTTTTTGGCGGATACCAAGAGAAAAGTGCAAATAACTCGATATCCGGGTCAAAATGATATTAGTCGGCGGTAGGTTGCACGTAGTTCGTGGAAACGCCGCTACGAGGATCTGCTGATCGAATCTTTAGAAAACTAGCTATTATTGTGAATAGTGAGTGTTTGTTTGGTGAGGGGAAAAAAAAAAATTGAAATTAGTCGACGCTTGGATAAAATTTTATCGGAACCCGTAGACAATGTTCGAAAAGAAACGGAAGAAAAGCGGAAAATGTTCACAACAGGTCCGACGCCTTATCGTCTTTAAGGTTTAGAAGACGTTTAACTCCCGCCAACGGCCATACCATGTTGAATATACCGGTTCTCGTCCGATCACCGAAGTCAAGCAACATTGGGCGTGGTTAGTACTTGGATGGGTGACCGCTTGGGAACACCACGTGCTGTTGGCATTTGTTTTTTTTTTTTTTTTTTTTTTTTTCGAATATATCTTTCCATATAAATCTAATAACGATTATTAAATGCTTCAGAAATGGTTTGTTTCTAATATAAAAATAGAAGGGAAAAAATTCCTCTACGTCAGCTATTGTTATTTTGTCTATCGATAAGAACGCACGCGACGCGCTCTCTGTGCTGTTTAAGAAACCTCTTTGAAGTGTAGTTGGGCGATTTTCAGTTTTTAACCGTTTTTAAGCATTTTTCCGCATTACGACTTCGAAAAGTATTAATTATTTACAAAGCCTGGCCGAATTTTATGGCGAATCTATAGCTGTATGCAACGAAGCCGGCGGCACGGTGATACGTAGCGGTTTCCTTACGACAGTATTTACTGGAAAAAGATCTTCTCGTCAATTGAAAATAATTGATTTTTGTGTGGTCTTCGAGTTTTACTTTGACACTTTATCGCTTCTCGGCCTCTTGGCTAAGATCAAAGTGTAGTATCTGTTCTTATCAGCTTAATGTTGTTTGGACCTGCACTTTGATCCTCTACCAAGACACGAGAGTGAGTCCCTGCATTCATCATGTGCTGCAAGCCGACCAATGCAGATGGGCGTCTACCGCTGTTGGTGCCGTGTCGCCAGGACTACCTGCCCGTTCCAGTGGCCTGCGAGGAGGACCTACAGCGTCTCTTTGGCGAGCTGCAGGAGAGCCTTCGCAGCGGATTCAGATGCGTCGTCACCGTCAGGACATCAAGGGTGACGACTCGGAGCGGCCAGTGCAAGGACTGCGGTACCGTTGGACATGCGTCCAAGCGGTACGGCGGCTGTCCGAAGCACGAGTCCCGGCCACGCCGACAGAAGAGGCAGAAGCAGACGCCCGCACCGAGAAGCGATCGCCAGGTCCTCGGGGGACCTCCAGTCTCCCCCGAGGTGCTGCCGCCAACACCTGCGGACAGCAGAGAGGCTGCGTCGTCGTCGTCGTCGCCGCCGGATACTGTTGCGGTATCGAAGAAGGCTGCTCCCCCTCGTAAGAGGAAGTACCGCAACACGGAGTACAGGGAGGAGCCCGCTGCTGTGGCTACCGGCTGGGAGAGAGTGTGGCGTCGCCGCCGTCGGCTGAAGACCAAGCCGGCACGTGTCGAGGAGTTGAAGAAGAAGTACTTCTTCTGGGACTCCGAAGAAGCCGACGACACGTGTACTGAGCTGATCCCACGCGACGAGCTCGCTACATCGTTTAAAGAAATAACCGAGCTCGTCCTAGCTCCGGGAGTCTGCATCCCGGACAAAGACTTTGCAGTGGGACACATCGACTTGTACGAAGACCTCATGAAGAACGAGGAGGAAAAGGAGCTCAGGGCTAAACGCCGGTGGCGTAATAAGCAGCGGGCATGGCGACGGCAACGACGCAGAGAAGCGGAAGCAGCCTCCCTATTAAAATAAGATATATGTATTCAAATAAATTGTATTTTTTCTTATTAATTCTAAATTTGTACTGTTTTCTTTGTTAAAAATTTTTTGAATAAAAAACCCCAAATCTGTTCTTATCAGCTTAATATCTGATACGCTCTACATTGTAGGGCCAGTATATTAAACTGATTTTTGGAAAATGACGGAGTGCTAGGGGCTTGCTCCACCTCTGTCACGGGTTGACCCGGTATTGCAGTACCGCCGGGACCGGCCCACCCTTAAAATTCATATAAACGACGTTAGTAGCTGTTTGCGCCGATTTCGTGTAGCGGTCTTAGCTTATAGTGGTATAACACAGTTATTGGAAAAATAAAATTATACAAAAGCAACACAAATAACATTTACAGTACACTACGGGTACAGTATATATATTCATGTTGAGTGCAGGCAGGCAGCGTGTTTCCAACGTTTACATGTGAACTGGAGGGAGCCGATATTCATCAATAGTTTCCTTACGATTTTACTGAACGGGTGCCTCCCCGTACGCGCTCAGAACCTCTTAGAGTATATTGCGTGTGCCTGGTGACCCTGTACGGGGTTCGTTTAAAACAACGGTTGTGTTATATAGACTTTTGAAAATTCTATTTTCCTACCTTTCGTCACACTGTTGTTGAGCCCTAATCGTCAGCCTACAAATGAATAGAGAGGAAAAATACGAAAATGCAATTTTTCCCCAATCCGCGGTAGTATTAGACAACACCCGGGCTTATAATTCTACAATCGTACTGCCAACCGTACTGTCGGTCGCGTTACGTAAAGTTAGTTTACGGACAGGCAGAGATAGCATGGCATGTATTTTTCTTTAGGCAAAATAATTGTTAGAAACAGGAAATCTGTGCGCGCGCGCGTGTAACGCGGGTTGAAGATAATTAAAAACGATATTTTAAAATCGTACCGCTCAAGCCGTCACATTAATAGGCCAAAAACAGCAGATTCATAGTATATTTACCGTGACCAAGGTAATATTTTCCCTCATATTAATTATTATACATGTGTAGTATATACACCTTATTTTCCAATAACTAGCCTTGCGTAAAAAAGAGCCGTTTAATCAGAATATTTAACATAACGATAATAACTTTATATAGAAACGAATGGAACGGTTAGTGAATTTATGCCTAGGACTTTGAAATCGAAAATTGAATGAAACAAAAATTATGCGCGCATTTGGCATACAAATACGAGGACTATTTTTTTTTCAATGGCTTATACAAAAAAAAAAAAACTTACAAAGAGAGGAGAGGTAAACTGAAAGAAGGGTGTGTGTGCGTTGTATAATACTGGCTATACACATGTACGTGTATAGCGCTGTAGGCAAGTAGTAATTTTTTTTGTATATATTACACAATCAATATTTATAATGTGTATGGGCGCGGTTATGCTAGGCGGTGGTGTGCTGTTAAAAACTAATACTGATGAAATCTCTTATGGGTAGGGACAGCGCGAACGCAGTCCCCGCTACCAAAAATTACGCGCCCGAGATACCCACATTTGGGGCATTCGCAGGGGTCAGCCCAACCGTAGTGCAATGGAAGGGCCTCGTCCTGGGGGAACCGCCTTCTTGATCACGGTAACCCCTACGCCAGGTAAGTATGCCTTTGGACGCGGACACCCGACACCCAACCGAAAACTTGACCAAGACTAACGGCGAGAAGATCTTTTTTGCGTCCGCTTAACAGGTACGCGCGTACGTTTTACGCCCTCCAAACGAAAGCCCAAATGACGTAAAAGTGAATTTGAAACACTATTGTGTCGTTTTCGCCGCCGTTTTTGGCGGATACCAAGAGAAAAGTGCAAATAACTCGATATCCGGGTCAAAATGATATTAGTCGGCGGTAGGTTGCACGTAGTTCGTGGAAACGCCGCTACGAGGATCTGCTGATCGAATCTTTAGAAAACTAGCTATTATTGTGAATAGTGAGTGTTTGTTTGGTGAGGGGAAAAAAAAAAATTGAAATTAGTCGACGCTTGGATAAAATTTTATCGGAACCCGTAGACAATGTTCGAAAAGAAACGGAAGAAAAGCGGAAAATGTTCACAACAGGTCCGACGCCTTATCGTCTTTAAGGTTTAGAAGACGTTTAACTCCCGCCAACGGCCATACCATGTTGAATATACCGGTTCTCGTCCGATCACCGAAGTCAAGCAACATTGGGCGTGGTTAGTACTTGGATGGGTGACCGCTTGGGAACACCACGTGCTGTTGGCATTTGTTTTTTTTTTTTTTTTTTTTTTTTTCGAATATATCTTTCCATATAAATCTAATAACGATTATTAAATGCTTCAGAAATGGTTTGTTTCTAATATAAAAATAGAAGGGAAAAAATTCCTCTACGTCAGCTATTGTTATTTTGTCTATCGATAAGAACGCACGCGACGCGCTCTCTGTGCTGTTTAAGAAACCTCTTTGAAGTGTAGTTGGGCGATTTTCAGTTTTTAACCGTTTTTAAGCATTTTTCCGCATTACGACTTCGAAAAGTATTAATTATTTACAAAGCCTGGCCGAATTTTATGGCGAATCTATAGCTGTATGCAACGAAGCCGGCGGCACGGTGATACGTAGCGGTTTCCTTACGACAGTATTTACTGGAAAAAGATCTTCTCGTCAATTGAAAATAATTGATTTTTGTGTGGTCTTCGAGTTTTACTTTGACACTTTATCGCTTCTCGGCCTCTTGGCTAAGATCAAAGTGTAGTATCTGTTCTTATCAGCTTAATATCTGATACGCTCTACATTGTAGGGCCAGTATATTAAACTGATTTTTGGAAAATGACGGAGTGCTAGGGGCTTGCTCCACCTCTGTCACGGGTTGACCCGGTATTGCAGTACCGCCGGGACCGGCCCACCCTTAAAATTCATATAAACGACGTTAGTAGCTGTTTGCGCCGATTTCGTGTAGCGGTCTTAGCTTATAGTGGTATAACACAGTTATTGGAAAAATAAAATTATACAAAAGCAACACAAATAACATTTACAGTACACTACGGGTACAGTATATATATTCATGTTGAGTGCAGGCAGGCAGCGTGTTTCCAACGTTTACATGTGAACTGGAGGGAGCCGATATTCATCAATAGTTTCCTTACGATTTTACTGAACGGGTGCCTCCCCGTACGCGCTCAGAACCTCTTAGAGTATATTGCGTGTGCCTGGTGACCCTGTACGGGGTTCGTTTAAAACAACGGTTGTGTTATATAGACTTTTGAAAATTCTATTTTCCTACCTTTCGTCACACTGTTGTTGAGCCCTAATCGTCAGCCTACAAATGAATAGAGAGGAAAAATACGAAAATGCAATTTTTCCCCAATCCGCGGTAGTATTAGACAACACCCGGGCTTATAATTCTACAATCGTACTGCCAACCGTACTGTCGGTCGCGTTACGTAAAGTTAGTTTACGGACAGGCAGAGATAGCATGGCATGTATTTTTCTTTAGGCAAAATAATTGTTAGAAACAGGAAATCTGTGCGCGCGCGCGTGTAACGCGGGTTGAAGATAATTAAAAACGATATTTTAAAATCGTACCGCTCAAGCCGTCACATTAATAGGCCAAAAACAGCAGATTCATAGTATATTTACCGTGACCAAGGTAATATTTTCCCTCATATTAATTATTATACATGTGTAGTATATACACCTTATTTTCCAATAACTAGCCTTGCGTAAAAAAGAGCCGTTTAATCAGAATATTTAACATAACGATAATAACTTTATATAGAAACGAATGGAACGGTTAGTGAATTTATGCCTAGGACTTTGAAATCGAAAATTGAATGAAACAAAAATTATGCGCGCATTTGGCATACAAATACGAGGACTATTTTTTTTTCAATGGCTTATACAAAAAAAAAAAAACTTACAAAGAGAGGAGAGGTAAACTGAAAGAAGGGTGTGTGTGCGTTGTATAATACTGGCTATACACATGTACGTGTATAGCGCTGTAGGCAAGTAGTAATTTTTTTTGTATATATTACACAATCAATATTTATAATGTGTATGGGCGCGGTTATGCTAGGCGGTGGTGTGCTGTTAAAAACTAATACTGATGAAATCTCTTATGGGTAGGGACAGCGCGAACGCAGTCCCCGCTACCAAAAATTACGCGCCCGAGATACCCACATTTGGGGCATTCGCAGGGGTCAGCCCAACCGTAGTGCAATGGAAGGGCCTCGTCCTGGGGGAACCGCCTTCTTGATCACGGTAACCCCTACGCCAGGTAAGTATGCCTTTGGACGCGGACACCCGACACCCAACCGAAAACTTGACCAAGACTAACGGCGAGAAGATCTTTTTTGCGTCCGCTTAACAGGTACGCGCGTACGTTTTACGCCCTCCAAACGAAAGCCCAAATGACGTAAAAGTGAATTTGAAACACTATTGTGTCGTTTTCGCCGCCGTTTTTGGCGGATACCAAGAGAAAAGTGCAAATAACTCGATATCCGGGTCAAAATGATATTAGTCGGCGGTAGGTTGCACGTAGTTCGTGGAAACGCCGCTACGAGGATCTGCTGATCGAATCTTTAGAAAACTAGCTATTATTGTGAATAGTGAGTGTTTGTTTGGTGAGGGGAAAAAAAAAAATTGAAATTAGTCGACGCTTGGATAAAATTTTATCGGAACCCGTAGACAATGTTCGAAAAGAAACGGAAGAAAAGCGGAAAATGTTCACAACAGGTCCGACGCCTTATCGTCTTTAAGGTTTAGAAGACGTTTAACTCCCGCCAACGGCCATACCATGTTGAATATACCGGTTCTCGTCCGATCACCGAAGTCAAGCAACATTGGGCGTGGTTAGTACTTGGATGGGTGACCGCTTGGGAACACCACGTGCTGTTGGCATTTGTTTTTTTTTTTTTTTTTTTTTTTTTCGAATATATCTTTCCATATAAATCTAATAACGATTATTAAATGCTTCAGAAATGGTTTGTTTCTAATATAAAAATAGAAGGGAAAAAATTCCTCTACGTCAGCTATTGTTATTTTGTCTATCGATAAGAACGCACGCGACGCGCTCTCTGTGCTGTTTAAGAAACCTCTTTGAAGTGTAGTTGGGCGATTTTCAGTTTTTAACCGTTTTTAAGCATTTTTCCGCATTACGACTTCGAAAAGTATTAATTATTTACAAAGCCTGGCCGAATTTTATGGCGAATCTATAGCTGTATGCAACGAAGCCGGCGGCACGGTGATACGTAGCGGTTTCCTTACGACAGTATTTACTGGAAAAAGATCTTCTCGTCAATTGAAAATAATTGATTTTTGTGTGGTCTTCGAGTTTTACTTTGACACTTTATCGCTTCTCGGCCTCTTGGCTAAGATCAAAGTGTAGTATCTGTTCTTATCAGCTTAATATCTGATACGCTCTACATTGTAGGGCCAGTATATTAAACTGATTTTTGGAAAATGACGGAGTGCTAGGGGCTTGCTCCACCTCTGTCACGGGTTGACCCGGTATTGCAGTACCGCCGGGACCGGCCCACCCTTAAAATTCATATAAACGACGTTAGTAGCTGTTTGCGCCGATTTCGTGTAGCGGTCTTAGCTTATAGTGGTATAACACAGTTATTGGAAAAATAAAATTATACAAAAGCAACACAAATAACATTTACAGTACACTACGGGTACAGTATATATATTCATGTTGAGTGCAGGCAGGCAGCGTGTTTCCAACGTTTACATGTGAACTGGAGGGAGCCGATATTCATCAATAGTTTCCTTACGATTTTACTGAACGGGTGCCTCCCCGTACGCGCTCAGAACCTCTTAGAGTATATTGCGTGTGCCTGGTGACCCTGTACGGGGTTCGTTTAAAACAACGGTTGTGTTATATAGACTTTTGAAAATTCTATTTTCCTACCTTTCGTCACACTGTTGTTGAGCCCTAATCGTCAGCCTACAAATGAATAGAGAGGAAAAATACGAAAATGCAATTTTTCCCCAATCCGCGGTAGTATTAGACAACACCCGGGCTTATAATTCTACAATCGTACTGCCAACCGTACTGTCGGTCGCGTTACGTAAAGTTAGTTTACGGACAGGCAGAGATAGCATGGCATGTATTTTTCTTTAGGCAAAATAATTGTTAGAAACAGGAAATCTGTGCGCGCGCGCGTGTAACGCGGGTTGAAGATAATTAAAAACGATATTTTAAAATCGTACCGCTCAAGCCGTCACATTAATAGGCCAAAAACAGCAGATTCATAGTATATTTACCGTGACCAAGGTAATATTTTCCCTCATATTAATTATTATACATGTGTAGTATATACACCTTATTTTCCAATAACTAGCCTTGCGTAAAAAAGAGCCGTTTAATCAGAATATTTAACATAACGATAATAACTTTATATAGAAACGAATGGAACGGTTAGTGAATTTATGCCTAGGACTTTGAAATCGAAAATTGAATGAAACAAAAATTATGCGCGCATTTGGCATACAAATACGAGGACTATTTTTTTTTCAATGGCTTATACAAAAAAAAAAAAACTTACAAAGAGAGGAGAGGTAAACTGAAAGAAGGGTGTGTGTGCGTTGTATAATACTGGCTATACACATGTACGTGTATAGCGCTGTAGGCAAGTAGTAATTTTTTTTGTATATATTACACAATCAATATTTATAATGTGTATGGGCGCGGTTATGCTAGGCGGTGGTGTGCTGTTAAAAACTAATACTGATGAAATCTCTTATGGGTAGGGACAGCGCGAACGCAGTCCCCGCTACCAAAAATTACGCGCCCGAGATACCCACATTTGGGGCATTCGCAGGGGTCAGCCCAACCGTAGTGCAATGGAAGGGCCTCGTCCTGGGGGAACCGCCTTCTTGATCACGGTAACCCCTACGCCAGGTAAGTATGCCTTTGGACGCGGACACCCGACACCCAACCGAAAACTTGACCAAGACTAACGGCGAGAAGATCTTTTTTGCGTCCGCTTAACAGGTACGCGCGTACGTTTTACGCCCTCCAAACGAAAGCCCAAATGACGTAAAAGTGAATTTGAAACACTATTGTGTCGTTTTCGCCGCCGTTTTTGGCGGATACCAAGAGAAAAGTGCAAATAACTCGATATCCGGGTCAAAATGATATTAGTCGGCGGTAGGTTGCACGTAGTTCGTGGAAACGCCGCTACGAGGATCTGCTGATCGAATCTTTAGAAAACTAGCTATTATTGTGAATAGTGAGTGTTTGTTTGGTGAGGGGAAAAAAAAAAATTGAAATTAGTCGACGCTTGGATAAAATTTTATCGGAACCCGTAGACAATGTTCGAAAAGAAACGGAAGAAAAGCGGAAAATGTTCACAACAGGTCCGACGCCTTATCGTCTTTAAGGTTTAGAAGACGTTTAACTCCCGCCAACGGCCATACCATGTTGAATATACCGGTTCTCGTCCGATCACCGAAGTCAAGCAACATTGGGCGTGGTTAGTACTTGGATGGGTGACCGCTTGGGAACACCACGTGCTGTTGGCATTTGTTTTTTTTTTTTTTTTTTTTTTTTTCGAATATATCTTTCCATATAAATCTAATAACGATTATTAAATGCTTCAGAAATGGTTTGTTTCTAATATAAAAATAGAAGGGAAAAAATTCCTCTACGTCAGCTATTGTTATTTTGTCTATCGATAAGAACGCACGCGACGCGCTCTCTGTGCTGTTTAAGAAACCTCTTTGAAGTGTAGTTGGGCGATTTTCAGTTTTTAACCGTTTTTAAGCATTTTTCCGCATTACGACTTCGAAAAGTATTAATTATTTACAAAGCCTGGCCGAATTTTATGGCGAATCTATAGCTGTATGCAACGAAGCCGGCGGCACGGTGATACGTAGCGGTTTCCTTACGACAGTATTTACTGGAAAAAGATCTTCTCGTCAATTGAAAATAATTGATTTTTGTGTGGTCTTCGAGTTTTACTTTGACACTTTATCGCTTCTCGGCCTCTTGGCTAAGATCAAAGTGTAGTATCTGTTCTTATCAGCTTAATATCTGATACGCTCTACATTGTAGGGCCAGTATATTAAACTGATTTTTGGAAAATGACGGAGTGCTAGGGGCTTGCTCCACCTCTGTCACGGGTTGACCCGGTATTGCAGTACCGCCGGGACCGGCCCACCCTTAAAATTCATATAAACGACGTTAGTAGCTGTTTGCGCCGATTTCGTGTAGCGGTCTTAGCTTATAGTGGTATAACACAGTTATTGGAAAAATAAAATTATACAAAAGCAACACAAATAACATTTACAGTACACTACGGGTACAGTATATATATTCATGTTGAGTGCAGGCAGGCAGCGTGTTTCCAACGTTTACATGTGAACTGGAGGGAGCCGATATTCATCAATAGTTTCCTTACGATTTTACTGAACGGGTGCCTCCCCGTACGCGCTCAGAACCTCTTAGAGTATATTGCGTGTGCCTGGTGACCCTGTACGGGGTTCGTTTAAAACAACGGTTGTGTTATATAGACTTTTGAAAATTCTATTTTCCTACCTTTCGTCACACTGTTGTTGAGCCCTAATCGTCAGCCTACAAATGAATAGAGAGGAAAAATACGAAAATGCAATTTTTCCCCAATCCGCGGTAGTATTAGACAACACCCGGGCTTATAATTCTACAATCGTACTGCCAACCGTACTGTCGGTCGCGTTACGTAAAGTTAGTTTACGGACAGGCAGAGATAGCATGGCATGTATTTTTCTTTAGGCAAAATAATTGTTAGAAACAGGAAATCTGTGCGCGCGCGCGTGTAACGCGGGTTGAAGATAATTAAAAACGATATTTTAAAATCGTACCGCTCAAGCCGTCACATTAATAGGCCAAAAACAGCAGATTCATAGTATATTTACCGTGACCAAGGTAATATTTTCCCTCATATTAATTATTATACATGTGTAGTATATACACCTTATTTTCCAATAACTAGCCTTGCGTAAAAAAGAGCCGTTTAATCAGAATATTTAACATAACGATAATAACTTTATATAGAAACGAATGGAACGGTTAGTGAATTTATGCCTAGGACTTTGAAATCGAAAATTGAATGAAACAAAAATTATGCGCGCATTTGGCATACAAATACGAGGACTATTTTTTTTTCAATGGCTTATACAAAAAAAAAAAAACTTACAAAGAGAGGAGAGGTAAACTGAAAGAAGGGTGTGTGTGCGTTGTATAATACTGGCTATACACATGTACGTGTATAGCGCTGTAGGCAAGTAGTAATTTTTTTTGTATATATTACACAATCAATATTTATAATGTGTATGGGCGCGGTTATGCTAGGCGGTGGTGTGCTGTTAAAAACTAATACTGATGAAATCTCTTATGGGTAGGGACAGCGCGAACGCAGTCCCCGCTACCAAAAATTACGCGCCCGAGATACCCACATTTGGGGCATTCGCAGGGGTCAGCCCAACCGTAGTGCAATGGAAGGGCCTCGTCCTGGGGGAACCGCCTTCTTGATCACGGTAACCCCTACGCCAGGTAAGTATGCCTTTGGACGCGGACACCCGACACCCAACCGAAAACTTGACCAAGACTAACGGCGAGAAGATCTTTTTTGCGTCCGCTTAACAGGTACGCGCGTACGTTTTACGCCCTCCAAACGAAAGCCCAAATGACGTAAAAGTGAATTTGAAACACTATTGTGTCGTTTTCGCCGCCGTTTTTGGCGGATACCAAGAGAAAAGTGCAAATAACTCGATATCCGGGTCAAAATGATATTAGTCGGCGGTAGGTTGCACGTAGTTCGTGGAAACGCCGCTACGAGGATCTGCTGATCGAATCTTTAGAAAACTAGCTATTATTGTGAATAGTGAGTGTTTGTTTGGTGAGGGGAAAAAAAAAAATTGAAATTAGTCGACGCTTGGATAAAATTTTATCGGAACCCGTAGACAATGTTCGAAAAGAAACGGAAGAAAAGCGGAAAATGTTCACAACAGGTCCGACGCCTTATCGTCTTTAAGGTTTAGAAGACGTTTAACTCCCGCCAACGGCCATACCATGTTGAATATACCGGTTCTCGTCCGATCACCGAAGTCAAGCAACATTGGGCGTGGTTAGTACTTGGATGGGTGACCGCTTGGGAACACCACGTGCTGTTGGCATTTGTTTTTTTTTTTTTTTTTTTTTTTTTCGAATATATCTTTCCATATAAATCTAATAACGATTATTAAATGCTTCAGAAATGGTTTGTTTCTAATATAAAAATAGAAGGGAAAAAATTCCTCTACGTCAGCTATTGTTATTTTGTCTATCGATAAGAACGCACGCGACGCGCTCTCTGTGCTGTTTAAGAAACCTCTTTGAAGTGTAGTTGGGCGATTTTCAGTTTTTAACCGTTTTTAAGCATTTTTCCGCATTACGACTTCGAAAAGTATTAATTATTTACAAAGCCTGGCCGAATTTTATGGCGAATCTATAGCTGTATGCAACGAAGCCGGCGGCACGGTGATACGTAGCGGTTTCCTTACGAAAGTATTTACTGGAAAAAGATCTTCTCGTCAATTGAAAATAATTGATTTTTGTGTGGTCTTCGAGTTTTACTTTGACACTTTATCGCTTCTCGGCCTCTTGGCTAAGATCAAAGTGTAGTATCTGTTCTTATCAGCTTAATGTTGTTTGGACCTGCACTTTGATCCTCTACCAAGACACGAGAGTGAGTCCCTGCATTCATCATGTGCTGCAAGCCGACCAATGCAGATGGGCGTCTACCGCTGTTGGTGCCGTGTCGCCAGGACTACCTGCCCGTTCCAGTGGCCTGCGAGGAGGACCTACAGCGTCTCTTTGGCGAGCTGCAGGAGAGCCTTCGCAGCGGATTCAGATGCGTCGTCACCGTCAGGACATCAAGGGTGACGACTCGGAGCGGCCAGTGCAAGGACTGCGGTACCGTTGGACATGCGTCCAAGCGGTACGGCGGCTGTCCGAAGCACGAGTCCCGGCCACGCCGACAGAAGAGGCAGAAGCAGACGCCCGCACCGAGAAGCGATCGCCAGGTCCTCGGGGGACCTCCAGTCTCCCCCGAGGTGCTGCCGCCAACACCTGCGGACAGCAGAGAGGCTGCGTCGTCGTCGTCGTCGCCGCCGGATACTGTTGCGGTATCGAAGAAGGCTGCTCCCCCTCGTAAGAGGAAGTACCGCAACACGGAGTACAGGGAGGAGCCCGCTGCTGTGGCTACCGGCTGGGAGAGAGTGTGGCGTCGCCGCCGTCGGCTGAAGACCAAGCCGGCACGTGTCGAGGAGTTGAAGAAGAAGTACTTCTTCTGGGACTCCGAAGAAGCCGACGACACGTGTACTGAGCTGATCCCACGCGACGAGCTCGCTACATCGTTTAAAGAAATAACCGAGCTCGTCCTAGCTCCGGGAGTCTGCATCCCGGACAAAGACTTTGCAGTGGGACACATCGACTTGTACGAAGACCTCATGAGGAACGAGGAGGAAAAGGAGCTCAGGGCTAAACGCCGGTGGCGTAATAAGCAGCGGGCATGGCGACGGCAACGACGCAGAGAAGCGGAAGCAGCCTCCCTATTAAAATAAGATATATGTATTCAAATAAATTGTATTTTTTCTTATTAATTCTAAATTTGTACTGTTTTCTTTGTTAAAAATTTTTTGAATAAAAAACCCCAAATCTGTTCTTATCAGCTTAATATCTGATACGCTCTACATTGTAGGGCCAGTATATTAAACTGATTTTTGGAAAATGACGGAGTGCTAGGGGCTTGCTCCACCTCTGTCACGGGTTGACCCGGTATTGCAGTACCGCCGGGACCGGCCCACCCTTAAAATTCATATAAACGACGTTAGTAGCTGTTTGCGCCGATTTCGTGTAGCGGTCTTAGCTTATAGTGGTATAACACAGTTATTGGAAAAATAAAATTATACAAAAGCAACACAAATAACATTTACAGTACACTACGGGTACAGTATATATATTCATGTTGAGTGCAGGCAGGCAGCGTGTTTCCAACGTTTACATGTGAACTGGAGGGAGCCGATATTCATCAATAGTTTCCTTACGATTTTACTGAACGGGTGCCTCCCCGTACGCGCTCAGAACCTCTTAGAGTATATTGCGTGTGCCTGGTGACCCTGTACGGGGTTCGTTTAAAACAACGGTTGTGTTATATAGACTTTTGAAAATTCTATTTTCCTACCTTTCGTCACACTGTTGTTGAGCCCTAATCGTCAGCCTACAAATGAATAGAGAGGAAAAATACGAAAATGCAATTTTTCCCCAATCCGCGGTAGTATTAGACAACACCCGGGCTTATAATTCTACAATCGTACTGCCAACCGTACTGTCGGTCGCGTTACGTAAAGTTAGTTTACGGACAGGCAGAGATAGCATGGCATGTATTTTTCTTTAGGCAAAATAATTGTTAGAAACAGGAAATCTGTGCGCGCGCGCGTGTAACGCGGGTTGAAGATAATTAAAAACGATATTTTAAAATCGTACCGCTCAAGCCGTCACATTAATAGGCCAAAAACAGCAGATTCATAGTATATTTACCGTGACCAAGGTAATATTTTCCCTCATATTAATTATTATACATGTGTAGTATATACACCTTATTTTCCAATAACTAGCCTTGCGTAAAAAAGAGCCGTTTAATCAGAATATTTAACATAACGATAATAACTTTATATAGAAACGAATGGAACGGTTAGTGAATTTATGCCTAGGACTTTGAAATCGAAAATTGAATGAAACAAAAATTATGCGCGCATTTGGCATACAAATACGAGGACTATTTTTTTTTCAATGGCTTATACAAAAAAAAAAAAACTTACAAAGAGAGGAGAGGTAAACTGAAAGAAGGGTGTGTGTGCGTTGTATAATACTGGCTATACACATGTACGTGTATAGCGCTGTAGGCAAGTAGTAATTTTTTTTGTATATATTACACAATCAATATTTATAATGTGTATGGGCGCGGTTATGCTAGGCGGTGGTGTGCTGTTAAAAACTAATACTGATGAAATCTCTTATGGGTAGGGACAGCGCGAACGCAGTCCCCGCTACCAAAAATTACGCGCCCGAGATACCCACATTTGGGGCATTCGCAGGGGTCAGCCCAACCGTAGTGCAATGGAAGGGCCTCGTCCTGGGGGAACCGCCTTCTTGATCACGGTAACCCCTACGCCAGGTAAGTATGCCTTTGGACGCGGACACCCGACACCCAACCGAAAACTTGACCAAGACTAACGGCGAGAAGATCTTTTTTGCGTCCGCTTAACAGGTACGCGCGTACGTTTTACGCCCTCCAAACGAAAGCCCAAATGACGTAAAAGTGAATTTGAAACACTATTGTGTCGTTTTCGCCGCCGTTTTTGGCGGATACCAAGAGAAAAGTGCAAATAACTCGATATCCGGGTCAAAATGATATTAGTCGGCGGTAGGTTGCACGTAGTTCGTGGAAACGCCGCTACGAGGATCTGCTGATCGAATCTTTAGAAAACTAGCTATTATTGTGAATAGTGAGTGTTTGTTTGGTGAGGGGAAAAAAAAAAATTGAAATTAGTCGACGCTTGGATAAAATTTTATCGGAACCCGTAGACAATGTTCGAAAAGAAACGGAAGAAAAGCGGAAAATGTTCACAACAGGTCCGACGCCTTATCGTCTTTAAGGTTTAGAAGACGTTTAACTCCCGCCAACGGCCATACCATGTTGAATATACCGGTTCTCGTCCGATCACCGAAGTCAAGCAACATTGGGCGTGGTTAGTACTTGGATGGGTGACCGCTTGGGAACACCACGTGCTGTTGGCATTTGTTTTTTTTTTTTTTTTTTTTTTTCGAATATATCTTTCCATATAAATCTAATAACGATTATTAAATGCTTCAGAAATGGTTTGTTTCTAATATAAAAATAGAAGGGAAAAAATTCCTCTACGTCAGCTATTGTTATTTTGTCTATCGATAAGAACGCACGCGACGCGCTCTCTGTGCTGTTTAAGAAACCTCTTTGAAGTGTAGTTGGGCGATTTTCAGTTTTTAACCGTTTTTAAGCATTTTTCCGCATTACGACTTCGAAAAGTATTAATTATTTACAAAGCCTGGCCGAATTTTATGGCGAATCTATAGCTGTATGCAACGAAGCCGGCGGCACGGTGATACGTAGCGGTTTCCTTACGAAAGTATTTACTGGAAAAAGATCTTCTCGTCAATTGAAAATAATTGATTTTTGTGTGGTCTTCGAGTTTTACTTTGACACTTTATCGCTTCTCGGCCTCTTGGCTAAGATCAAAGTGTAGTATCTGTTCTTATCAGCTTAATGTTGTTTGGACCTGCACTTTGATCCTCTACCAAGACACGAGAGTGAGTCCCTGCATTCATCATGTGCTGCAAGCCGACCAATGCAGATGGGCGTCTACCGCTGTTGGTGCCGTGTCGCCAGGACTACCTGCCCGTTCCAGTGGCCTGCGAGGAGGACCTACAGCGTCTCTTTGGCGAGCTGCAGGAGAGCCTTCGCAGCGGATTCAGATGCGTCGTCACCGTCAGGACATCAAGGGTGACGACTCGGAGCGGCCAGTGCAAGGACTGCGGTACCGTTGGACATGCGTCCAAGCGGTACGGCGGCTGTCCGAAGCACGAGTCCCGGCCACGCCGACAGAAGAGGCAGAAGCAGACGCCCGCACCGAGAAGCGATCGCCAGGTCCTCGGGGGACCTCCAGTCTCCCCCGAGGTGCTGCCGCCAACACCTGCGGACAGCAGAGAGGCTGCGTCGTCGTCGTCGTCGCCGCCGGATACTGTTGCGGTATCGAAGAAGGCTGCTCCCCCTCGTAAGAGGAAGTACCGCAACACGGAGTACAGGGAGGAGCCCGCTGCTGTGGCTACCGGCTGGGAGAGAGTGTGGCGTCGCCGCCGTCGGCTGAAGACCAAGCCGGCACGTGTCGAGGAGTTGAAGAAGAAGTACTTCTTCTGGGACTCCGAAGAAGCCGACGACACGTGTACTGAGCTGATCCCACGCGACGAGCTCGCTACATCGTTTAAAGAAATAACCGAGCTCGTCCTAGCTCCGGGAGTCTGCATCCCGGACAAAGACTTTGCAGTGGGACACATCGACTTGTACGAAGACCTCATGAGGAACGAGGAGGAAAAGGAGCTCAGGGCTAAACGCCGGTGGCGTAATAAGCAGCGGGCATGGCGACGGCAACGACGCAGAGAAGCGGAAGCAGCCTCCCTATTAAAATAAGATATATGTATTCAAATAAATTGTATTTTTTCTTATTAATTCTAAATTTGTACTGTTTTCTTTGTTAAAAATTTTTTGAATAAAAAACCCCAAATCTGTTCTTATCAGCTTAATATCTGATACGCTCTACATTGTAGGGCCAGTATATTAAACTGATTTTTGGAAAATGACGGAGTGCTAGGGGCTTGCTCCACCTCTGTCACGGGTTGACCCGGTATTGCAGTACCGCCGGGACCGGCCCACCCTTAAAATTCATATAAACGACGTTAGTAGCTGTTTGCGCCGATTTCGTGTAGCGGTCTTAGCTTATAGTGGTATAACACAGTTATTGGAAAAATAAAATTATACAAAAGCAACACAAATAACATTTACAGTACACTACGGGTACAGTATATATATTCATGTTGAGTGCAGGCAGGCAGCGTGTTTCCAACGTTTACATGTGAACTGGAGGGAGCCGATATTCATCAATAGTTTCCTTACGATTTTACTGAACGGGTGCCTCCCCGTACGCGCTCAGAACCTCTTAGAGTATATTGCGTGTGCCTGGTGACCCTGTACGGGGTTCGTTTAAAACAACGGTTGTGTTATATAGACTTTTGAAAATTCTATTTTCCTACCTTTCGTCACACTGTTGTTGAGCCCTAATCGTCAGCCTACAAATGAATAGAGAGGAAAAATACGAAAATGCAATTTTTCCCCAATCCGCGGTAGTATTAGACAACACCCGGGCTTATAATTCTACAATCGTACTGCCAACCGTACTGTCGGTCGCGTTACGTAAAGTTAGTTTACGGACAGGCAGAGATAGCATGGCATGTATTTTTCTTTAGGCAAAATAATTGTTAGAAACAGGAAATCTGTGCGCGCGCGCGTGTAACGCGGGTTGAAGATAATTAAAAACGATATTTTAAAATCGTACCGCTCAAGCCGTCACATTAATAGGCCAAAAACAGCAGATTCATAGTATATTTACCGTGACCAAGGTAATATTTTCCCTCATATTAATTATTATACATGTGTAGTATATACACCTTATTTTCCAATAACTAGCCTTGCGTAAAAAAGAGCCGTTTAATCAGAATATTTAACATAACGATAATAACTTTATATAGAAACGAATGGAACGGTTAGTGAATTTATGCCTAGGACTTTGAAATCGAAAATTGAATGAAACAAAAATTATGCGCGCATTTGGCATACAAATACGAGGACTATTTTTTTTTCAATGGCTTATACAAAAAAAAAAAAACTTACAAAGAGAGGAGAGGTAAACTGAAAGAAGGGTGTGTGTGCGTTGTATAATACTGGCTATACACATGTACGTGTATAGCGCTGTAGGCAAGTAGTAATTTTTTTTGTATATATTACACAATCAATATTTATAATGTGTATGGGCGCGGTTATGCTAGGCGGTGGTGTGCTGTTAAAAACTAATACTGATGAAATCTCTTATGGGTAGGGACAGCGCGAACGCAGTCCCCGCTACCAAAAATTACGCGCCCGAGATACCCACATTTGGGGCATTCGCAGGGGTCAGCCCAACCGTAGTGCAATGGAAGGGCCTCGTCCTGGGGGAACCGCCTTCTTGATCACGGTAACCCCTACGCCAGGTAAGTATGCCTTTGGACGCGGACACCCGACACCCAACCGAAAACTTGACCAAGACTAACGGCGAGAAGATCTTTTTTGCGTCCGCTTAACAGGTACGCGCGTACGTTTTACGCCCTCCAAACGAAAGCCCAAATGACGTAAAAGTGAATTTGAAACACTATTGTGTCGTTTTCGCCGCCGTTTTTGGCGGATACCAAGAGAAAAGTGCAAATAACTCGATATCCGGGTCAAAATGATATTAGTCGGCGGTAGGTTGCACGTAGTTCGTGGAAACGCCGCTACGAGGATCTGCTGATCGAATCTTTAGAAAACTAGCTATTATTGTGAATAGTGAGTGTTTGTTTGGTGAGGGGAAAAAAAAAAATTGAAATTAGTCGACGCTTGGATAAAATTTTATCGGAACCCGTAGACAATGTTCGAAAAGAAACGGAAGAAAAGCGGAAAATGTTCACAACAGGTCCGACGCCTTATCGTCTTTAAGGTTTAGAAGACGTTTAACTCCCGCCAACGGCCATACCATGTTGAATATACCGGTTCTCGTCCGATCACCGAAGTCAAGCAACATTGGGCGTGGTTAGTACTTGGATGGGTGACCGCTTGGGAACACCACGTGCTGTTGGCATTTGTTTTTTTTTTTTTTTTTTTTTTTTTCGAATATATCTTTCCATATAAATCTAATAACGATTATTAAATGCTTCAGAAATGGTTTGTTTCTAATATAAAAATAGAAGGGAAAAAATTCCTCTACGTCAGCTATTGTTATTTTGTCTATCGATAAGAACGCACGCGACGCGCTCTCTGTGCTGTTTAAGAAACCTCTTTGAAGTGTAGTTGGGCGATTTTCAGTTTTTAACCGTTTTTAAGCATTTTTCCGCATTACGACTTCGAAAAGTATTAATTATTTACAAAGCCTGGCCGAATTTTATGGCGAATCTATAGCTGTATGCAACGAAGCCGGCGGCACGGTGATACGTAGCGGTTTCCTTACGAAAGTATTTACTGGAAAAAGATCTTCTCGTCAATTGAAAATAATTGATTTTTGTGTGGTCTTCGAGTTTTACTTTGACACTTTATCGCTTCTCGGCCTCTTGGCTAAGATCAAAGTGTAGTATCTGTTCTTATCAGCTTAATGTTGTTTGGACCTGCACTTTGATCCTCTACCAAGACACGAGAGTGAGTCCCTGCATTCATCATGTGCTGCAAGCCGACCAATGCAGATGGGCGTCTACCGCTGTTGGTGCCGTGTCGCCAGGACTACCTGCCCGTTCCAGTGGCCTGCGAGGAGGACCTACAGCGTCTCTTTGGCGAGCTGCAGGAGAGCCTTCGCAGCGGATTCAGATGCGTCGTCACCGTCAGGACATCAAGGGTGACGACTCGGAGCGGCCAGTGCAAGGACTGCGGTACCGTTGGACATGCGTCCAAGCGGTACGGCGGCTGTCCGAAGCACGAGTCCCGGCCACGCCGACAGAAGAGGCAGAAGCAGACGCCCGCACCGAGAAGCGATCGCCAGGTCCTCGGGGGACCTCCAGTCTCCCCCGAGGTGCTGCCGCCAACACCTGCGGACAGCAGAGAGGCTGCGTCGTCGTCGTCGTCGCCGCCGGATACTGTTGCGGTATCGAAGAAGGCTGCTCCCCCTCGTAAGAGGAAGTACCGCAACACGGAGTACAGGGAGGAGCCCGCTGCTGTGGCTACCGGCTGGGAGAGAGTGTGGCGTCGCCGCCGTCGGCTGAAGACCAAGCCGGCACGTGTCGAGGAGTTGAAGAAGAAGTACTTCTTCTGGGACTCCGAAGAAGCCGACGACACGTGTACTGAGCTGATCCCACGCGACGAGCTCGCTACATCGTTTAAAGAAATAACCGAGCTCGTCCTAGCTCCGGGAGTCTGCATCCCGGACAAAGACTTTGCAGTGGGACACATCGACTTGTACGAAGACCTCATGAGGAACGAGGAGGAAAAGGAGCTCAGGGCTAAACGCCGGTGGCGTAATAAGCAGCGGGCATGGCGACGGCAACGACGCAGAGAAGCGGAAGCAGCCTCCCTATTAAAATAAGATATATGTATTCAAATAAATTGTATTTTTTCTTATTAATTCTAAATTTGTACTGTTTTCTTTGTTAAAAATTTTTTGAATAAAAAACCCCAAATCTGTTCTTATCAGCTTAATATCTGATACGCTCTACATTGTAGGGCCAGTATATTAAACTGATTTTTGGAAAATGACGGAGTGCTAGGGGCTTGCTCCACCTCTGTCACGGGTTGACCCGGTATTGCAGTACCGCCGGGACCGGCCCACCCTTAAAATTCATATAAACGACGTTAGTAGCTGTTTGCGCCGATTTCGTGTAGCGGTCTTAGCTTATAGTGGTATAACACAGTTATTGGAAAAATAAAATTATACAAAAGCAACACAAATAACATTTACAGTACACTACGGGTACAGTATATATATTCATGTTGAGTGCAGGCAGGCAGCGTGTTTCCAACGTTTACATGTGAACTGGAGGGAGCCGATATTCATCAATAGTTTCCTTACGATTTTACTGAACGGGTGCCTCCCCGTACGCGCTCAGAACCTCTTAGAGTATATTGCGTGTGCCTGGTGACCCTGTACGGGGTTCGTTTAAAACAACGGTTGTGTTATATAGACTTTTGAAAATTCTATTTTCCTACCTTTCGTCACACTGTTGTTGAGCCCTAATCGTCAGCCTACAAATGAATAGAGAGGAAAAATACGAAAATGCAATTTTTCCCCAATCCGCGGTAGTATTAGACAACACCCGGGCTTATAATTCTACAATCGTACTGCCAACCGTACTGTCGGTCGCGTTACGTAAAGTTAGTTTACGGACAGGCAGAGATAGCATGGCATGTATTTTTCTTTAGGCAAAATAATTGTTAGAAACAGGAAATCTGTGCGCGCGCGCGTGTAACGCGGGTTGAAGATAATTAAAAACGATATTTTAAAATCGTACCGCTCAAGCCGTCACATTAATAGGCCAAAAACAGCAGATTCATAGTATATTTACCGTGACCAAGGTAATATTTTCCCTCATATTAATTATTATACATGTGTAGTATATACACCTTATTTTCCAATAACTAGCCTTGCGTAAAAAAGAGCCGTTTAATCAGAATATTTAACATAACGATAATAACTTTATATAGAAACGAATGGAACGGTTAGTGAATTTATGCCTAGGACTTTGAAATCGAAAATTGAATGAAACAAAAATTATGCGCGCATTTGGCATACAAATACGAGGACTATTTTTTTTTCAATGGCTTATACAAAAAAAAAAAAACTTACAAAGAGAGGAGAGGTAAACTGAAAGAAGGGTGTGTGTGCGTTGTATAATACTGGCTATACACATGTACGTGTATAGCGCTGTAGGCAAGTAGTAATTTTTTTTGTATATATTACACAATCAATATTTATAATGTGTATGGGCGCGGTTATGCTAGGCGGTGGTGTGCTGTTAAAAACTAATACTGATGAAATCTCTTATGGGTAGGGACAGCGCGAACGCAGTCCCCGCTACCAAAAATTACGCGCCCGAGATACCCACATTTGGGGCATTCGCAGGGGTCAGCCCAACCGTAGTGCAATGGAAGGGCCTCGTCCTGGGGGAACCGCCTTCTTGATCACGGTAACCCCTACGCCAGGTAAGTATGCCTTTGGACGCGGACACCCGACACCCAACCGAAAACTTGACCAAGACTAACGGCGAGAAGATCTTTTTTGCGTCCGCTTAACAGGTACGCGCGTACGTTTTACGCCCTCCAAACGAAAGCCCAAATGACGTAAAAGTGAATTTGAAACACTATTGTGTCGTTTTCGCCGCCGTTTTTGGCGGATACCAAGAGAAAAGTGCAAATAACTCGATATCCGGGTCAAAATGATATTAGTCGGCGGTAGGTTGCACGTAGTTCGTGGAAACGCCGCTACGAGGATCTGCTGATCGAATCTTTAGAAAACTAGCTATTATTGTGAATAGTGAGTGTTTGTTTGGTGAGGGGAAAAAAAAAAATTGAAATTAGTCGACGCTTGGATAAAATTTTATCGGAACCCGTAGACAATGTTCGAAAAGAAACGGAAGAAAAGCGGAAAATGTTCACAACAGGTCCGACGCCTTATCGTCTTTAAGGTTTAGAAGACGTTTAACTCCCGCCAACGGCCATACCATGTTGAATATACCGGTTCTCGTCCGATCACCGAAGTCAAGCAACATTGGGCGTGGTTAGTACTTGGATGGGTGACCGCTTGGGAACACCACGTGCTGTTGGCATTTGTTTTTTTTTTTTTTTTTTTTTTTTTCGAATATATCTTTCCATATAAATCTAATAACGATTATTAAATGCTTCAGAAATGGTTTGTTTCTAATATAAAAATAGAAGGGAAAAAATTCCTCTACGTCAGCTATTGTTATTTTGTCTATCGATAAGAACGCACGCGACGCGCTCTCTGTGCTGTTTAAGAAACCTCTTTGAAGTGTAGTTGGGCGATTTTCAGTTTTTAACCGTTTTTAAGCATTTTTCCGCATTACGACTTCGAAAAGTATTAATTATTTACAAAGCCTGGCCGAATTTTATGGCGAATCTATAGCTGTATGCAACGAAGCCGGCGGCACGGTGATACGTAGCGGTTTCCTTACGAAAGTATTTACTGGAAAAAGATCTTCTCGTCAATTGAAAATAATTGATTTTTGTGTGGTCTTCGAGTTTTACTTTGACACTTTATCGCTTCTCGGCCTCTTGGCTAAGATCAAAGTGTAGTATCTGTTCTTATCAGCTTAATGTTGTTTGGACCTGCACTTTGATCCTCTACCAAGACACGAGAGTGAGTCCCTGCATTCATCATGTGCTGCAAGCCGACCAATGCAGATGGGCGTCTACCGCTGTTGGTGCCGTGTCGCCAGGACTACCTGCCCGTTCCAGTGGCCTGCGAGGAGGACCTACAGCGTCTCTTTGGCGAGCTGCAGGAGAGCCTTCGCAGCGGATTCAGATGCGTCGTCACCGTCAGGACATCAAGGGTGACGACTCGGAGCGGCCAGTGCAAGGACTGCGGTACCGTTGGACATGCGTCCAAGCGGTACGGCGGCTGTCCGAAGCACGAGTCCCGGCCACGCCGACAGAAGAGGCAGAAGCAGACGCCCGCACCGAGAAGCGATCGCCAGGTCCTCGGGGGACCTCCAGTCTCCCCCGAGGTGCTGCCGCCAACACCTGCGGACAGCAGAGAGGCTGCGTCGTCGTCGTCGTCGCCGCCGGATACTGTTGCGGTATCGAAGAAGGCTGCTCCCCCTCGTAAGAGGAAGTACCGCAACACGGAGTACAGGGAGGAGCCCGCTGCTGTGGCTACCGGCTGGGAGAGAGTGTGGCGTCGCCGCCGTCGGCTGAAGACCAAGCCGGCACGTGTCGAGGAGTTGAAGAAGAAGTACTTCTTCTGGGACTCCGAAGAAGCCGACGACACGTGTACTGAGCTGATCCCACGCGACGAGCTCGCTACATCGTTTAAAGAAATAACCGAGCTCGTCCTAGCTCCGGGAGTCTGCATCCCGGACAAAGACTTTGCAGTGGGACACATCGACTTGTACGAAGACCTCATGAGGAACGAGGAGGAAAAGGAGCTCAGGGCTAAACGCCGGTGGCGTAATAAGCAGCGGGCATGGCGACGGCAACGACGCAGAGAAGCGGAAGCAGCCTCCCTATTAAAATAAGATATATGTATTCAAATAAATTGTATTTTTTCTTATTAATTCTAAATTTGTACTGTTTTCTTTGTTAAAAATTTTTTGAATAAAAAACCCCAAATCTGTTCTTATCAGCTTAATATCTGATACGCTCTACATTGTAGGGCCAGTATATTAAACTGATTTTTGGAAAATGACGGAGTGCTAGGGGCTTGCTCCACCTCTGTCACGGGTTGACCCGGTATTGCAGTACCGCCGGGACCGGCCCACCCTTAAAATTCATATAAACGACGTTAGTAGCTGTTTGCGCCGATTTCGTGTAGCGGTCTTAGCTTATAGTGGTATAACACAGTTATTGGAAAAATAAAATTATACAAAAGCAACACAAATAACATTTACAGTACACTACGGGTACAGTATATATATTCATGTTGAGTGCAGGCAGGCAGCGTGTTTCCAACGTTTACATGTGAACTGGAGGGAGCCGATATTCATCAATAGTTTCCTTACGATTTTACTGAACGGGTGCCTCCCCGTACGCGCTCAGAACCTCTTAGAGTATATTGCGTGTGCCTGGTGACCCTGTACGGGGTTCGTTTAAAACAACGGTTGTGTTATATAGACTTTTGAAAATTCTATTTTCCTACCTTTCGTCACACTGTTGTTGAGCCCTAATCGTCAGCCTACAAATGAATAGAGAGGAAAAATACGAAAATGCAATTTTTCCCCAATCCGCGGTAGTATTAGACAACACCCGGGCTTATAATTCTACAATCGTACTGCCAACCGTACTGTCGGTCGCGTTACGTAAAGTTAGTTTACGGACAGGCAGAGATAGCATGGCATGTATTTTTCTTTAGGCAAAATAATTGTTAGAAACAGGAAATCTGTGCGCGCGCGCGTGTAACGCGGGTTGAAGATAATTAAAAACTATATTTTAAAATCGTACCGCTCAAGCCGTCACATTAATAGGCCAAAAACAGCAGATTCATAGTATATTTACCGTGACCAAGGTAATATTTTCCCTCATATTAATTATTATACATGTGTAGTATATACACCTTATTTTCCAATAACTAGCCTTGCGTAAAAAAGAGCCGTTTAATCAGAATATTTAACATAACGATAATAACTTTATATAGAAACGAATGGAACGGTTAGTGAATTTATGCCTAGGACTTTGAAATCGAAAATTGAATGAAACAAAAATTATGCGCGCATTTGGCATACAAATACGAGGACTATTTTTTTTTCAATGGCTTATACAAAAAAAAAAAAACTTACAAAGAGAGGAGAGGTAAACTGAAAGAAGGGTGTGTGTGCGTTGTATAATACTGGCTATACACATGTACGTGTATAGCGCTGTAGGCAAGTAGTAATTTTTTTTGTATATATTACACAATCAATATTTATAATGTGTATGGGCGCGGTTATGCTAGGCGGTGGTGTGCTGTTAAAAACTAATACTGATGAAATCTCTTATGGGTAGGGACAGCGCGAACGCAGTCCCCGCTACCAAAAATTACGCGCCCGAGATACCCACATTTGGGGCATTCGCAGGGGTCAGCCCAACCGTAGTGCAATGGAAGGGCCTCGTCCTGGGGGAACCGCCTTCTTGATCACGGTAACCCCTACGCCAGGTAAGTATGCCTTTGGACGCGGACACCCGACACCCAACCGAAAACTTGACCAAGACTAACGGCGAGAAGATCTTTTTTGCGTCCGCTTAACAGGTACGCGCGTACGTTTTACGCCCTCCAAACGAAAGCCCAAATGACGTAAAAGTGAATTTGAAACACTATTGTGTCGTTTTCGCCGCCGTTTTTGGCGGATACCAAGAGAAAAGTGCAAATAACTCGATATCCGGGTCAAAATGATATTAGTCGGCGGTAGGTTGCACGTAGTTCGTGGAAACGCCGCTACGAGGATCTGCTGATCGAATCTTTAGAAAACTAGCTATTATTGTGAATAGTGAGTGTTTGTTTGGTGAGGGGAAAAAAAAAAATTGAAATTAGTCGACGCTTGGATAAAATTTTATCGGAACCCGTAGACAATGTTCGAAAAGAAACGGAAGAAAAGCGGAAAATGTTCACAACAGGTCCGACGCCTTATCGTCTTTAAGGTTTAGAAGACGTTTAACTCCCGCCAACGGCCATACCATGTTGAATATACCGGTTCTCGTCCGATCACCGAAGTCAAGCAACATTGGGCGTGGTTAGTACTTGGATGGGTGACCGCTTGGGAACACCACGTGCTGTTGGCATTTGTTTTTTTTTTTTTTTTTTTTTTTTTTTTTCGAATATATCTTTCCATATAAATCTAATAACGATTATTAAATGCTTCAGAAATGGTTTGTTTCTAATATAAAAATAGAAGGGAAAAAATTCCTCTACGTCAGCTATTGTTATTTTGTCTATCGATAAGAACGCACGCGACGCGCTCTCTGTGCTGTTTAAGAAACCTCTTTGAAGTGTAGTTGGGCGATTTTCAGTTTTTAACCGTTTTTAAGCATTTTTCCGCATTACGACTTCGAAAAGTATTAATTATTTACAAAGCCTGGCCGAATTTTATGGCGAATCTATAGCTGTATGCAACGAAGCCGGCGGCACGGTGATACGTAGCGGTTTCCTTACGACAGTATTTACTGGAAAAAGATCTTCTCGTCAATTGAAAATAATTGATTTTTGTGTGGTCTTCGAGTTTTACTTTGACACTTTATCGCTTCTCGGCCTCTTGGCTAAGATCAAAGTGTAGTATCTGTTCTTATCAGCTTAATATCTGATACGCTCTACATTGTAGGGCCAGTATATTAAACTGATTTTTGGAAAATGACGGAGTGCTAGGGGCTTGCTCCACCTCTGTCACGGGTTGACCCGGTATTGCAGTACCGCCGGGACCGGCCCACCCTTAAAATTCATATAAACGACGTTAGTAGCTGTTTGCGCCGATTTCGTGTAGCGGTCTTAGCTTATAGTGGTATAACACAGTTATTGGAAAAATAAAATTATACAAAAGCAACACAAATAACATTTACAGTACACTACGGGTACAGTATATATATTCATGTTGAGTGCAGGCAGGCAGCGTGTTTCCAACGTTTACATGTGAACTGGAGGGAGCCGATATTCATCAATAGTTTCCTTACGATTTTACTGAACGGGTGCCTCCCCGTACGCGCTCAGAACCTCTTAGAGTATATTGCGTGTGCCTGGTGACCCTGTACGGGGTTCGTTTAAAACAACGGTTGTGTTATATAGACTTTTGAAAATTCTATTTTCCTACCTTTCGTCACACTGTTGTTGAGCCCTAATCGTCAGCCTACAAATGAATAGAGAGGAAAAATACGAAAATGCAATTTTTCCCCAATCCGCGGTAGTATTAGACAACACCCGGGCTTATAATTCTACAATCGTACTGCCAACCGTACTGTCGGTCGCGTTACGTAAAGTTAGTTTACGGACAGGCAGAGATAGCATGGCATGTATTTTTCTTTAGGCAAAATAATTGTTAGAAACAGGAAATCTGTGCGCGCGCGCGTGTAACGCGGGTTGAAGATAATTAAAAACGATATTTTAAAATCGTACCGCTCAAGCCGTCACATTAATAGGCCAAAAACAGCAGATTCATAGTATATTTACCGTGACCAAGGTAATATTTTCCCTCATATTAATTATTATACATGTGTAGTATATACACCTTATTTTCCAATAACTAGCCTTGCGTAAAAAAGAGCCGTTTAATCAGAATATTTAACATAACGATAATAACTTTATATAGAAACGAATGGAACGGTTAGTGAATTTATGCCTAGGACTTTGAAATCGAAAATTGAATGAAACAAAAATTATGCGCGCATTTGGCATACAAATACGAGGACTATTTTTTTTTCAATGGCTTATACAAAAAAAAAAAAACTTACAAAGAGAGGAGAGGTAAACTGAAAGAAGGGTGTGTGTGCGTTGTATAATACTGGCTATACACATGTACGTGTATAGCGCTGTAGGCAAGTAGTAATTTTTTTTGTATATATTACACAATCAATATTTATAATGTGTATGGGCGCGGTTATGCTAGGCGGTGGTGTACTGTTAAAAACTAATACTGATGAAATCTCTTATGGGTAGGGACAGCGCGAACGCAGTCCCCGCTACCAAAAATTACGCGCCCGAGATACCCACATTTGGGGCATTCGCAGGGGTCAGCCCAACCGTAGTGCAATGGAAGGGCCTCGTCCTGGGGGAACCGCCTTCTTGATCACGGTAACCCCTACGCCAGGTAAGTATGCCTTTGGACGCGGACACCCGACACCCAACCGAAAACTTGACCAAGACTAACGGCGAGAAGATCTTTTTTGCGTCCGCTTAACAGGTACGCGCGTACGTTTTACGCCCTCCAAACGAAAGCCCAAATGACGTAAAAGTGAATTTGAAACACTATTGTGTCGTTTTCGCCGCCGTTTTTGGCGGATACCAAGAGAAAAGTGCAAATAACTCGATATCCGGGTCAAAATGATATTAGTCGGCGGTAGGTTGCACGTAGTTCGTGGAAACGCCGCTACGAGGATCTGCTGATCGAATCTTTAGAAAACTAGCTATTATTGTGAATAGTGAGTGTTTGTTTGGTGAGGGGAAAAAAAAAAATTGAAATTAGTCGACGCTTGGATAAAATTTTATCGGAACCCGTAGACAATGTTCGAAAAGAAACGGAAGAAAAGCGGAAAATGTTCACAACAGGTCCGACGCCTTATCGTCTTTAAGGTTTAGAAGACGTTTAACTCCCGCCAACGGCCATACCATGTTGAATATACCGGTTCTCGTCCGATCACCGAAGTCAAGCAACATTGGGCGTGGTTAGTACTTGGATGGGTGACCGCTTGGGAACACCACGTGCTGTTGGCATTTGTTTTTTTTTTTTTTTTTTTTTTTTTCGAATATATCTTTCCATATAAATCTAATAACGATTATTAAATGCTTCAGAAATGGTTTGTTTCTAATATAAAAATAGAAGGGAAAAAATTCCTCTACGTCAGCTATTGTTATTTTGTCTATCGATAAGAACGCACGCGACGCGCTCTCTGTGCTGTTTAAGAAACCTCTTTGAAGTGTAGTTGGGCGATTTTCAGTTTTTAACCGTTTTTAAGCATTTTTCCGCATTACGACTTCGAAAAGTATTAATTATTTACAAAGCCTGGCCGAATTTTATGGCGAATCTATAGCTGTATGCAACGAAGCCGGCGGCACGGTGATACGTAGCGGTTTCCTTACGACAGTATTTACTGGAAAAAGATCTTCTCGTCAATTGAAAATAATTGATTTTTGTGTGGTCTTCGAGTTTTACTTTGACACTTTATCGCTTCTCGGCCTCTTGGCTAAGATCAAAGTGTAGTATCTGTTCTTATCAGCTTAATATCTGATACGCTCTACATTGTAGGGCCAGTATATTAAACTGATTTTTGGAAAATGACGGAGTGCTAGGGGCTTGCTCCACCTCTGTCACGGGTTGACCCGGTATTGCAGTACCGCCGGGACCGGCCCACCCTTAAAATTCATATAAACGACGTTAGTAGCTGTTTGCGCCGATTTCGTGTAGCGGTCTTAGCTTATAGTGGTATAACACAGTTATTGGAAAAATAAAATTATACAAAAGCAACACAAATAACATTTACAGTACACTACGGGTACAGTATATATATTCATGTTGAGTGCAGGCAGGCAGCGTGTTTCCAACGTTTACATGTGAACTGGAGGGAGCCGATATTCATCAATAGTTTCCTTACGATTTTACTGAACGGGTGCCTCCCCGTACGCGCTCAGAACCTCTTAGAGTATATTGCGTGTGCCTGGTGACCCTGTACGGGGTTCGTTTAAAACAACGGTTGTGTTATATAGACTTTTGAAAATTCTATTTTCCTACCTTTCGTCACACTGTTGTTGAGCCCTAATCGTCAGCCTACAAATGAATAGAGAGGAAAAATACGAAAATGCAATTTTTCCCCAATCCGCGGTAGTATTAGACAACACCCGGGCTTATAATTCTACAATCGTACTGCCAACCGTACTGTCGGTCGCGTTACGTAAAGTTAGTTTACGGACAGGCAGAGATAGCATGGCATGTATTTTTCTTTAGGCAAAATAATTGTTAGAAACAGGAAATCTGTGCGCGCGCGCGTGTAACGCGGGTTGAAGATAATTAAAAACGATATTTTAAAATCGTACCGCTCAAGCCGTCACATTAATAGGCCAAAAACAGCAGATTCATAGTATATTTACCGTGACCAAGGTAATATTTTCCCTCATATTAATTATTATACATGTGTAGTATATACACCTTATTTTCCAATAACTAGCCTTGCGTAAAAAAGAGCCGTTTAATCAGAATATTTAACATAACGATAATAACTTTATATAGAAACGAATGGAACGGTTAGTGAATTTATGCCTAGGACTTTGAAATCGAAAATTGAATGAAACAAAAATTATGCGCGCATTTGGCATACAAATACGAGGACTATTTTTTTTTCAATGGCTTATACAAAAAAAAAAAAACTTACAAAGAGAGGAGAGGTAAACTGAAAGAAGGGTGTGTGTGCGTTGTATAATACTGGCTATACACATGTACGTGTATAGCGCTGTAGGCAAGTAGTAATTTTTTTTGTATATATTACACAATCAATATTTATAATGTGTATGGGCGCGGTTATGCTAGGCGGTGGTGTACTGTTAAAAACTAATACTGATGAAATCTCTTATGGGTAGGGACAGCGCGAACGCAGTCCCCGCTACCAAAAATTACGCGCCCGAGATACCCACATTTGGGGCATTCGCAGGGGTCAGCCCAACCGTAGTGCAATGGAAGGGCCTCGTCCTGGGGGAACCGCCTTCTTGATCACGGTAACCCCTACGCCAGGTAAGTATGCCTTTGGACGCGGACACCCGACACCCAACCGAAAACTTGACCAAGACTAACGGCGAGAAGATCTTTTTTGCGTCCGCTTAACAGGTACGCGCGTACGTTTTACGCCCTCCAAACGAAAGCCCAAATGACGTAAAAGTGAATTTGAAACACTATTGTGTCGTTTTCGCCGCCGTTTTTGGCGGATACCAAGAGAAAAGTGCAAATAACTCGATATCCGGGTCAAAATGATATTAGTCGGCGGTAGGTTGCACGTAGTTCGTGGAAACGCCGCTACGAGGATCTGCTGATCGAATCTTTAGAAAACTAGCTATTATTGTGAATAGTGAGTGTTTGTTTGGTGAGGGGAAAAAAAAAAATTGAAATTAGTCGACGCTTGGATAAAATTTTATCGGAACCCGTAGACAATGTTCGAAAAGAAACGGAAGAAAAGCGGAAAATGTTCACAACAGGTCCGACGCCTTATCGTCTTTAAGGTTTAGAAGACGTTTAACTCCCGCCAACGGCCATACCATGTTGAATATACCGGTTCTCGTCCGATCACCGAAGTCAAGCAACATTGGGCGTGGTTAGTACTTGGATGGGTGACCGCTTGGGAACACCACGTGCTGTTGGCATTTGTTTTTTTTTTTTTTTTTTTTTTTTTCGAATATATCTTTCCATATAAATCTAATAACGATTATTAAATGCTTCAGAAATGGTTTGTTTCTAATATAAAAATAGAAGGGAAAAAATTCCTCTACGTCAGCTATTGTTATTTTGTCTATCGATAAGAACGCACGCGACGCGCTCTCTGTGCTGTTTAAGAAACCTCTTTGAAGTGTAGTTGGGCGATTTTCAGTTTTTAACCGTTTTTAAGCATTTTTCCGCATTACGACTTCGAAAAGTATTAATTATTTACAAAGCCTGGCCGAATTTTATGGCGAATCTATAGCTGTATGCAACGAAGCCGGCGGCACGGTGATACGTAGCGGTTTCCTTACGACAGTATTTACTGGAAAAAGATCTTCTCGTCAATTGAAAATAATTGATTTTTGTGTGGTCTTCGAGTTTTACTTTGACACTTTATCGCTTCTCGGCCTCTTGGCTAAGATCAAAGTGTAGTATCTGTTCTTATCAGCTTAATATCTGATACGCTCTACATTGTAGGGCCAGTATATTAAACTGATTTTTGGAAAATGACGGAGTGCTAGGGGCTTGCTCCACCTCTGTCACGGGTTGACCCGGTATTGCAGTACCGCCGGGACCGGCCCACCCTTAAAATTCATATAAACGACGTTAGTAGCTGTTTGCGCCGATTTCGTGTAGCGGTCTTAGCTTATAGTGGTATAACACAGTTATTGGAAAAATAAAATTATACAAAAGCAACACAAATAACATTTACAGTACACTACGGGTACAGTATATATATTCATGTTGAGTGCAGGCAGGCAGCGTGTTTCCAACGTTTACATGTGAACTGGAGGGAGCCGATATTCATCAATAGTTTCCTTACGATTTTACTGAACGGGTGCCTCCCCGTACGCGCTCAGAACCTCTTAGAGTATATTGCGTGTGCCTGGTGACCCTGTACGGGGTTCGTTTAAAACAACGGTTGTGTTATATAGACTTTTGAAAATTCTATTTTCCTACCTTTCGTCACACTGTTGTTGAGCCCTAATCGTCAGCCTACAAATGAATAGAGAGGAAAAATACGAAAATGCAATTTTTCCCCAATCCGCGGTAGTATTAGACAACACCCGGGCTTATAATTCTACAATCGTACTGCCAACCGTACTGTCGGTCGCGTTACGTAAAGTTAGTTTACGGACAGGCAGAGATAGCATGGCATGTATTTTTCTTTAGGCAAAATAATTGTTAGAAACAGGAAATCTGTGCGCGCGCGCGTGTAACGCGGGTTGAAGATAATTAAAAACGATATTTTAAAATCGTACCGCTCAAGCCGTCACATTAATAGGCCAAAAACAGCAGATTCATAGTATATTTACCGTGACCAAGGTAATATTTTCCCTCATATTAATTATTATACATGTGTAGTATATACACCTTATTTTCCAATAACTAGCCTTGCGTAAAAAAGAGCCGTTTAATCAGAATATTTAACATAACGATAATAACTTTATATAGAAACGAATGGAACGGTTAGTGAATTTATGCCTAGGACTTTGAAATCGAAAATTGAATGAAACAAAAATTATGCGCGCATTTGGCATACAAATACGAGGACTATTTTTTTTTCAATGGCTTATACAAAAAAAAAAAAACTTACAAAGAGAGGAGAGGTAAACTGAAAGAAGGGTGTGTGTGCGTTGTATAATACTGGCTATACACATGTACGTGTATAGCGCTGTAGGCAAGTAGTAATTTTTTTTGTATATATTACACAATCAATATTTATAATGTGTATGGGCGCGGTTATGCTAGGCGGTGGTGTACTGTTAAAAACTAATACTGATGAAATCTCTTATGGGTAGGGACAGCGCGAACGCAGTCCCCGCTACCAAAAATTACGCGCCCGAGATACCCACATTTGGGGCATTCGCAGGGGTCAGCCCAACCGTAGTGCAATGGAAGGGCCTCGTCCTGGGGGAACCGCCTTCTTGATCACGGTAACCCCTACGCCAGGTAAGTATGCCTTTGGACGCGGACACCCGACACCCAACCGAAAACTTGACCAAGACTAACGGCGAGAAGATCTTTTTTGCGTCCGCTTAACAGGTACGCGCGTACGTTTTACGCCCTCCAAACGAAAGCCCAAATGACGTAAAAGTGAATTTGAAACACTATTGTGTCGTTTTCGCCGCCGTTTTTGGCGGATACCAAGAGAAAAGTGCAAATAACTCGATATCCGGGTCAAAATGATATTAGTCGGCGGTAGGTTGCACGTAGTTCGTGGAAACGCCGCTACGAGGATCTGCTGATCGAATCTTTAGAAAACTAGCTATTATTGTGAATAGTGAGTGTTTGTTTGGTGAGGGGAAAAAAAAAAATTGAAATTAGTCGACGCTTGGATAAAATTTTATCGGAACCCGTAGACAATGTTCGAAAAGAAACGGAAGAAAAGCGGAAAATGTTCACAACAGGTCCGACGCCTTATCGTCTTTAAGGTTTAGAAGACGTTTAACTCCCGCCAACGGCCATACCATGTTGAATATACCGGTTCTCGTCCGATCACCGAAGTCAAGCAACATTGGGCGTGGTTAGTACTTGGATGGGTGACCGCTTGGGAACACCACGTGCTGTTGGCATTTGTTTTTTTTTTTTTTTTTTTTTTTTTCGAATATATCTTTCCATATAAATCTAATAACGATTATTAAATGCTTCAGAAATGGTTTGTTTCTAATATAAAAATAGAAGGGAAAAAATTCCTCTACGTCAGCTATTGTTATTTTGTCTATCGATAAGAACGCACGCGACGCGCTCTCTGTGCTGTTTAAGAAACCTCTTTGAAGTGTAGTTGGGCGATTTTCAGTTTTTAACCGTTTTTAAGCATTTTTCCGCATTACGACTTCGAAAAGTATTAATTATTTACAAAGCCTGGCCGAATTTTATGGCGAATCTATAGCTGTATGCAACGAAGCCGGCGGCACGGTGATACGTAGCGGTTTCCTTACGACAGTATTTACTGGAAAAAGATCTTCTCGTCAATTGAAAATAATTGATTTTTGTGTGGTCTTCGAGTTTTACTTTGACACTTTATCGCTTCTCGGCCTCTTGGCTAAGATCAAAGTGTAGTATCTGTTCTTATCAGCTTAATATCTGATACGCTCTACATTGTAGGGCCAGTATATTAAACTGATTTTTGGAAAATGACGGAGTGCTAGGGGCTTGCTCCACCTCTGTCACGGGTTGACCCGGTATTGCAGTACCGCCGGGACCGGCCCACCCTTAAAATTCATATAAACGACGTTAGTAGCTGTTTGCGCCGATTTCGTGTAGCGGTCTTAGCTTATAGTGGTATAACACAGTTATTGGAAAAATAAAATTATACAAAAGCAACACAAATAACATTTACAGTACACTACGGGTACAGTATATATATTCATGTTGAGTGCAGGCAGGCAGCGTGTTTCCAACGTTTACATGTGAACTGGAGGGAGCCGATATTCATCAATAGTTTCCTTACGATTTTACTGAACGGGTGCCTCCCCGTACGCGCTCAGAACCTCTTAGAGTATATTGCGTGTGCCTGGTGACCCTGTACGGGGTTCGTTTAAAACAACGGTTGTGTTATATAGACTTTTGAAAATTCTATTTTCCTACCTTTCGTCACACTGTTGTTGAGCCCTAATCGTCAGCCTACAAATGAATAGAGAGGAAAAATACGAAAATGCAATTTTTCCCCAATCCGCGGTAGTATTAGACAACACCCGGGCTTATAATTCTACAATCGTACTGCCAACCGTACTGTCGGTCGCGTTACGTAAAGTTAGTTTACGGACAGGCAGAGATAGCATGGCATGTATTTTTCTTTAGGCAAAATAATTGTTAGAAACAGGAAATCTGTGCGCGCGCGCGTGTAACGCGGGTTGAAGATAATTAAAAACGATATTTTAAAATCGTACCGCTCAAGCCGTCACATTAATAGGCCAAAAACAGCAGATTCATAGTATATTTACCGTGACCAAGGTAATATTTTCCCTCATATTAATTATTATACATGTGTAGTATATACACCTTATTTTCCAATAACTAGCCTTGCGTAAAAAAGAGCCGTTTAATCAGAATATTTAACATAACGATAATAACTTTATATAGAAACGAATGGAACGGTTAGTGAATTTATGCCTAGGACTTTGAAATCGAAAATTGAATGAAACAAAAATTATGCGCGCATTTGGCATACAAATACGAGGACTATTTTTTTTTCAATGGCTTATACAAAAAAAAAAAAACTTACAAAGAGAGGAGAGGTAAACTGAAAGAAGGGTGTGTGTGCGTTGTATAATACTGGCTATACACATGTACGTGTATAGCGCTGTAGGCAAGTAGTAATTTTTTTTGTATATATTACACAATCAATATTTATAATGTGTATGGGCGCGGTTATGCTAGGCGGTGGTGTGCTGTTAAAAACTAATACTGATGAAATCTCTTATGGGTAGGGACAGCGCGAACGCAGTCCCCGCTACCAAAAATTACGCGCCCGAGATACCCACATTTGGGGCATTCGCAGGGGTCAGCCCAACCGTAGTGCAATGGAAGGGCCTCGTCCTGGGGGAACCGCCTTCTTGATCACGGTAACCCCTACGCCAGGTAAGTATGCCTTTGGACGCGGACACCCGACACCCAACCGAAAACTTGACCAAGACTAACGGCGAGAAGATCTTTTTTGCGTCCGCTTAACAGGTACGCGCGTACGTTTTACGCCCTCCAAACGAAAGCCCAAATGACGTAAAAGTGAATTTGAAACACTATTGTGTCGTTTTCGCCGCCGTTTTTGGCGGATACCAAGAGAAAAGTGCAAATAACTCGATATCCGGGTCAAAATGATATTAGTCGGCGGTAGGTTGCACGTAGTTCGTGGAAACGCCGCTACGAGGATCTGCTGATCGAATCTTTAGAAAACTAGCTATTATTGTGAATAGTGAGTGTTTGTTTGGTGAGGGGAAAAAAAAAAATTGAAATTAGTCGACGCTTGGATAAAATTTTATCGGAACCCGTAGACAATGTTCGAAAAGAAACGGAAGAAAAGCGGAAAATGTTCACAACAGGTCCGACGCCTTATCGTCTTTAAGGTTTAGAAGACGTTTAACTCCCGCCAACGGCCATACCATGTTGAATATACCGGTTCTCGTCCGATCACCGAAGTCAAGCAACATTGGGCGTGGTTAGTACTTGGATGGGTGACCGCTTGGGAACACCACGTGCTGTTGGCATTTGTTTTTTTTTTTTTTTTTTTTTTTTTCGAATATATCTTTCCATATAAATCTAATAACGATTATTAAATGCTTCAGAAATGGTTTGTTTCTAATATAAAAATAGAAGGGAAAAAATTCCTCTACGTCAGCTATTGTTATTTTGTCTATCGATAAGAACGCACGCGACGCGCTCTCTGTGCTGTTTAAGAAACCTCTTTGAAGTGTAGTTGGGCGATTTTCAGTTTTTAACCGTTTTTAAGCATTTTTCCGCATTACGACTTCGAAAAGTATTAATTATTTACAAAGCCTGGCCGAATTTTATGGCGAATCTATAGCTGTATGCAACGAAGCCGGCGGCACGGTGATACGTAGCGGTTTCCTTACGACAGTATTTACTGGAAAAAGATCTTCTCGTCAATTGAAAATAATTGATTTTTGTGTGGTCTTCGAGTTTTACTTTGACACTTTATCGCTTCTCGGCCTCTTGGCTAAGATCAAAGTGTAGTATCTGTTCTTATCAGCTTAATATCTGATACGCTCTACATTGTAGGGCCAGTATATTAAACTGATTTTTGGAAAATGACGGAGTGCTAGGGGCTTGCTCCACCTCTGTCACGGGTTGACCCGGTATTGCAGTACCGCCGGGACCGGCCCACCCTTAAAATTCATATAAACGACGTTAGTAGCTGTTTGCGCCGATTTCGTGTAGCGGTCTTAGCTTATAGTGGTATAACACAGTTATTGGAAAAATAAAATTATACAAAAGCAACACAAATAACATTTACAGTACACTACGGGTACAGTATATATATTCATGTTGAGTGCAGGCAGGCAGCGTGTTTCCAACGTTTACATGTGAACTGGAGGGAGCCGATATTCATCAATAGTTTCCTTACGATTTTACTGAACGGGTGCCTCCCCGTACGCGCTCAGAACCTCTTAGAGTATATTGCGTGTGCCTGGTGACCCTGTACGGGGTTCGTTTAAAACAACGGTTGTGTTATATAGACTTTTGAAAATTCTATTTTCCTACCTTTCGTCACACTGTTGTTGAGCCCTAATCGTCAGCCTACAAATGAATAGAGAGGAAAAATACGAAAATGCAATTTTTCCCCAATCCGCGGTAGTATTAGACAACACCCGGGCTTATAATTCTACAATCGTACTGCCAACCGTACTGTCGGTCGCGTTACGTAAAGTTAGTTTACGGACAGGCAGAGATAGCATGGCATGTATTTTTCTTTAGGCAAAATAATTGTTAGAAACAGGAAATCTGTGCGCGCGCGCGTGTAACGCGGGTTGAAGATAATTAAAAACGATATTTTAAAATCGTACCGCTCAAGCCGTCACATTAATAGGCCAAAAACAGCAGATTCATAGTATATTTACCGTGACCAAGGTAATATTTTCCCTCATATTAATTATTATACATGTGTAGTATATACACCTTATTTTCCAATAACTAGCCTTGCGTAAAAAAGAGCCGTTTAATCAGAATATTTAACATAACGATAATAACTTTATATAGAAACGAATGGAACGGTTAGTGAATTTATGCCTAGGACTTTGAAATCGAAAATTGAATGAAACAAAAATTATGCGCGCATTTGGCATACAAATACGAGGACTATTTTTTTTTCAATGGCTTATACAAAAAAAAAAAAACTTACAAAGAGAGGAGAGGTAAACTGAAAGAAGGGTGTGTGTGCGTTGTATAATACTGGCTATACACATGTACGTGTATAGCGCTGTAGGCAAGTAGTAATTTTTTTTGTATATATTACACAATCAATATTTATAATGTGTATGGGCGCGGTTATGCTAGGCGGTGGTGTACTGTTAAAAACTAATACTGATGAAATCTCTTATGGGTAGGGACAGCGCGAACGCAGTCCCCGCTACCAAAAATTACGCGCCCGAGATACCCACATTTGGGGCATTCGCAGGGGTCAGCCCAACCGTAGTGCAATGGAAGGGCCTCGTCCTGGGGGAACCGCCTTCTTGATCACGGTAACCCCTACGCCAGGTAAGTATGCCTTTGGACGCGGACACCCGACACCCAACCGAAAACTTGACCAAGACTAACGGCGAGAAGATCTTTTTTGCGTCCGCTTAACAGGTACGCGCGTACGTTTTACGCCCTCCAAACGAAAGCCCAAATGACGTAAAAGTGAATTTGAAACACTATTGTGTCGTTTTCGCCGCCGTTTTTGGCGGATACCAAGAGAAAAGTGCAAATAACTCGATATCCGGGTCAAAATGATATTAGTCGGCGGTAGGTTGCACGTAGTTCGTGGAAACGCCGCTACGAGGATCTGCTGATCGAATCTTTAGAAAACTAGCTATTATTGTGAATAGTGAGTGTTTGTTTGGTGAGGGGAAAAAAAAAAATTGAAATTAGTCGACGCTTGGATAAAATTTTATCGGAACCCGTAGACAATGTTCGAAAAGAAACGGAAGAAAAGCGGAAAATGTTCACAACAGGTCCGACGCCTTATCGTCTTTAAGGTTTAGAAGACGTTTAACTCCCGCCAACGGCCATACCATGTTGAATATACCGGTTCTCGTCCGATCACCGAAGTCAAGCAACATTGGGCGTGGTTAGTACTTGGATGGGTGACCGCTTGGGAACACCACGTGCTGTTGGCATTTGTTTTTTTTTTTTTTTTTTTTTTTTTCGAATATATCTTTCCATATAAATCTAATAACGATTATTAAATGCTTCAGAAATGGTTTGTTTCTAATATAAAAATAGAAGGGAAAAAATTCCTCTACGTCAGCTATTGTTATTTTGTCTATCGATAAGAACGCACGCGACGCGCTCTCTGTGCTGTTTAAGAAACCTCTTTGAAGTGTAGTTGGGCGATTTTCAGTTTTTAACCGTTTTTAAGCATTTTTCCGCATTACGACTTCGAAAAGTATTAATTATTTACAAAGCCTGGCCGAATTTTATGGCGAATCTATAGCTGTATGCAACGAAGCCGGCGGCACGGTGATACGTAGCGGTTTCCTTACGACAGTATTTACTGGAAAAAGATCTTCTCGTCAATTGAAAATAATTGATTTTTGTGTGGTCTTCGAGTTTTACTTTGACACTTTATCGCTTCTCGGCCTCTTGGCTAAGATCAAAGTGTAGTATCTGTTCTTATCAGCTTAATATCTGATACGCTCTACATTGTAGGGCCAGTATATTAAACTGATTTTTGGAAAATGACGGAGTGCTAGGGGCTTGCTCCACCTCTGTCACGGGTTGACCCGGTATTGCAGTACCGCCGGGACCGGCCCACCCTTAAAATTCATATAAACGACGTTAGTAGCTGTTTGCGCCGATTTCGTGTAGCGGTCTTAGCTTATAGTGGTATAACACAGTTATTGGAAAAATAAAATTATACAAAAGCAACACAAATAACATTTACAGTACACTACGGGTACAGTATATATATTCATGTTGAGTGCAGGCAGGCAGCGTGTTTCCAACGTTTACATGTGAACTGGAGGGAGCCGATATTCATCAATAGTTTCCTTACGATTTTACTGAACGGGTGCCTCCCCGTACGCGCTCAGAACCTCTTAGAGTATATTGCGTGTGCCTGGTGACCCTGTACGGGGTTCGTTTAAAACAACGGTTGTGTTATATAGACTTTTGAAAATTCTATTTTCCTACCTTTCGTCACACTGTTGTTGAGCCCTAATCGTCAGCCTACAAATGAATAGAGAGGAAAAATACGAAAATGCAATTTTTCCCCAATCCGCGGTAGTATTAGACAACACCCGGGCTTATAATTCTACAATCGTACTGCCAACCGTACTGTCGGTCGCGTTACGTAAAGTTAGTTTACGGACAGGCAGAGATAGCATGGCATGTATTTTTCTTTAGGCAAAATAATTGTTAGAAACAGGAAATCTGTGCGCGCGCGCGTGTAACGCGGGTTGAAGATAATTAAAAACGATATTTTAAAATCGTACCGCTCAAGCCGTCACATTAATAGGCCAAAAACAGCAGATTCATAGTATATTTACCGTGACCAAGGTAATATTTTCCCTCATATTAATTATTATACATGTGTAGTATATACACCTTATTTTCCAATAACTAGCCTTGCGTAAAAAAGAGCCGTTTAATCAGAATATTTAACATAACGATAATAACTTTATATAGAAACGAATGGAACGGTTAGTGAATTTATGCCTAGGACTTTGAAATCGAAAATTGAATGAAACAAAAATTATGCGCGCATTTGGCATACAAATACGAGGACTATTTTTTTTTCAATGGCTTATACAAAAAAAAAAAAACTTACAAAGAGAGGAGAGGTAAACTGAAAGAAGGGTGTGTGTGCGTTGTATAATACTGGCTATACACATGTACGTGTATAGCGCTGTAGGCAAGTAGTAATTTTTTTTGTATATATTACACAATCAATATTTATAATGTGTATGGGCGCGGTTATGCTAGGCGGTGGTGTACTGTTAAAAACTAATACTGATGAAATCTCTTATGGGTAGGGACAGCGCGAACGCAGTCCCCGCTACCAAAAATTACGCGCCCGAGATACCCACATTTGGGGCATTCGCAGGGGTCAGCCCAACCGTAGTGCAATGGAAGGGCCTCGTCCTGGGGGAACCGCCTTCTTGATCACGGTAACCCCTACGCCAGGTAAGTATGCCTTTGGACGCGGACACCCGACACCCAACCGAAAACTTGACCAAGACTAACGGCGAGAAGATCTTTTTTGCGTCCGCTTAACAGGTACGCGCGTACGTTTTACGCCCTCCAAACGAAAGCCCAAATGACGTAAAAGTGAATTTGAAACACTATTGTGTCGTTTTCGCCGCCGTTTTTGGCGGATACCAAGAGAAAAGTGCAAATAACTCGATATCCGGGTCAAAATGATATTAGTCGGCGGTAGGTTGCACGTAGTTCGTGGAAACGCCGCTACGAGGATCTGCTGATCGAATCTTTAGAAAACTAGCTATTATTGTGAATAGTGAGTGTTTGTTTGGTGAGGGGAAAAAAAAAAATTGAAATTAGTCGACGCTTGGATAAAATTTTATCGGAACCCGTAGACAATGTTCGAAAAGAAACGGAAGAAAAGCGGAAAATGTTCACAACAGGTCCGACGCCTTATCGTCTTTAAGGTTTAGAAGACGTTTAACTCCCGCCAACGGCCATACCATGTTGAATATACCGGTTCTCGTCCGATCACCGAAGTCAAGCAACATTGGGCGTGGTTAGTACTTGGATGGGTGACCGCTTGGGAACACCACGTGCTGTTGGCATTTGTTTTTTTTTTTTTTTTTTTTTTTTTCGAATATATCTTTCCATATAAATCTAATAACGATTATTAAATGCTTCAGAAATGGTTTGTTTCTAATATAAAAATAGAAGGGAAAAAATTCCTCTACGTCAGCTATTGTTATTTTGTCTATCGATAAGAACGCACGCGACGCGCTCTCTGTGCTGTTTAAGAAACCTCTTTGAAGTGTAGTTGGGCGATTTTCAGTTTTTAACCGTTTTTAAGCATTTTTCCGCATTACGACTTCGAAAAGTATTAATTATTTACAAAGCCTGGCCGAATTTTATGGCGAATCTATAGCTGTATGCAACGAAGCCGGCGGCACGGTGATACGTAGCGGTTTCCTTACGACAGTATTTACTGGAAAAAGATCTTCTCGTCAATTGAAAATAATTGATTTTTGTGTGGTCTTCGAGTTTTACTTTGACACTTTATCGCTTCTCGGCCTCTTGGCTAAGATCAAAGTGTAGTATCTGTTCTTATCAGCTTAATATCTGATACGCTCTACATTGTAGGGCCAGTATATTAAACTGATTTTTGGAAAATGACGGAGTGCTAGGGGCTTGCTCCACCTCTGTCACGGGTTGACCCGGTATTGCAGTACCGCCGGGACCGGCCCACCCTTAAAATTCATATAAACGACGTTAGTAGCTGTTTGCGCCGATTTCGTGTAGCGGTCTTAGCTTATAGTGGTATAACACAGTTATTGGAAAAATAAAATTATACAAAAGCAACACAAATAACATTTACAGTACACTACGGGTACAGTATATATATTCATGTTGAGTGCAGGCAGGCAGCGTGTTTCCAACGTTTACATGTGAACTGGAGGGAGCCGATATTCATCAATAGTTTCCTTACGATTTTACTGAACGGGTGCCTCCCCGTACGCGCTCAGAACCTCTTAGAGTATATTGCGTGTGCCTGGTGACCCTGTACGGGGTTCGTTTAAAACAACGGTTGTGTTATATAGACTTTTGAAAATTCTATTTTCCTACCTTTCGTCACACTGTTGTTGAGCCCTAATCGTCAGCCTACAAATGAATAGAGAGGAAAAATACGAAAATGCAATTTTTCCCCAATCCGCGGTAGTATTAGACAACACCCGGGCTTATAATTCTACAATCGTACTGCCAACCGTACTGTCGGTCGCGTTACGTAAAGTTAGTTTACGGACAGGCAGAGATAGCATGGCATGTATTTTTCTTTAGGCAAAATAATTGTTAGAAACAGGAAATCTGTGCGCGCGCGCGTGTAACGCGGGTTGAAGATAATTAAAAACGATATTTTAAAATCGTACCGCTCAAGCCGTCACATTAATAGGCCAAAAACAGCAGATTCATAGTATATTTACCGTGACCAAGGTAATATTTTCCCTCATATTAATTATTATACATGTGTAGTATATACACCTTATTTTCCAATAACTAGCCTTGCGTAAAAAAGAGCCGTTTAATCAGAATATTTAACATAACGATAATAACTTTATATAGAAACGAATGGAACGGTTAGTGAATTTATGCCTAGGACTTTGAAATCGAAAATTGAATGAAACAAAAATTATGCGCGCATTTGGCATACAAATACGAGGACTATTTTTTTTTCAATGGCTTATACAAAAAAAAAAAAACTTACAAAGAGAGGAGAGGTAAACTGAAAGAAGGGTGTGTGTGCGTTGTATAATACTGGCTATACACATGTACGTGTATAGCGCTGTAGGCAAGTAGTAATTTTTTTTGTATATATTACACAATCAATATTTATAATGTGTATGGGCGCGGTTATGCTAGGCGGTGGTGTGCTGTTAAAAACTAATACTGATGAAATCTCTTATGGGTAGGGACAGCGCGAACGCAGTCCCCGCTACCAAAAATTACGCGCCCGAGATACCCACATTTGGGGCATTCGCAGGGGTCAGCCCAACCGTAGTGCAATGGAAGGGCCTCGTCCTGGGGGAACCGCCTTCTTGATCACGGTAACCCCTACGCCAGGTAAGTATGCCTTTGGACGCGGACACCCGACACCCAACCGAAAACTTGACCAAGACTAACGGCGAGAAGATCTTTTTTGCGTCCGCTTAACAGGTACGCGCGTACGTTTTACGCCCTCCAAACGAAAGCCCAAATGACGTAAAAGTGAATTTGAAACACTATTGTGTCGTTTTCGCCGCCGTTTTTGGCGGATACCAAGAGAAAAGTGCAAATAACTCGATATCCGGGTCAAAATGATATTAGTCGGCGGTAGGTTGCACGTAGTTCGTGGAAACGCCGCTACGAGGATCTGCTGATCGAATCTTTAGAAAACTAGCTATTATTGTGAATAGTGAGTGTTTGTTTGGTGAGGGGAAAAAAAAAAATTGAAATTAGTCGACGCTTGGATAAAATTTTATCGGAACCCGTAGACAATGTTCGAAAAGAAACGGAAGAAAAGCGGAAAATGTTCACAACAGGTCCGACGCCTTATCGTCTTTAAGGTTTAGAAGACGTTTAACTCCCGCCAACGGCCATACCATGTTGAATATACCGGTTCTCGTCCGATCACCGAAGTCAAGCAACATTGGGCGTGGTTAGTACTTGGATGGGTGACCGCTTGGGAACACCACGTGCTGTTGGCATTTGTTTTTTTTTTTTTTTTTTTTTTTTTCGAATATATCTTTCCATATAAATCTAATAACGATTATTAAATGCTTCAGAAATGGTTTGTTTCTAATATAAAAATAGAAGGGAAAAAATTCCTCTACGTCAGCTATTGTTATTTTGTCTATCGATAAGAACGCACGCGACGCGCTCTCTGTGCTGTTTAAGAAACCTCTTTGAAGTGTAGTTGGGCGATTTTCAGTTTTTAACCGTTTTTAAGCATTTTTCCGCATTACGACTTCGAAAAGTATTAATTATTTACAAAGCCTGGCCGAATTTTATGGCGAATCTATAGCTGTATGCAACGAAGCCGGCGGCACGGTGATACGTAGCGGTTTCCTTACGACAGTATTTACTGGAAAAAGATCTTCTCGTCAATTGAAAATAATTGATTTTTGTGTGGTCTTCGAGTTTTACTTTGACACTTTATCGCTTCTCGGCCTCTTGGCTAAGATCAAAGTGTAGTATCTGTTCTTATCAGCTTAATATCTGATACGCTCTACATTGTAGGGCCAGTATATTAAACTGATTTTTGGAAAATGACGGAGTGCTAGGGGCTTGCTCCACCTCTGTCACGGGTTGACCCGGTATTGCAGTACCGCCGGGACCGGCCCACCCTTAAAATTCATATAAACGACGTTAGTAGCTGTTTGCGCCGATTTCGTGTAGCGGTCTTAGCTTATAGTGGTATAACACAGTTATTGGAAAAATAAAATTATACAAAAGCAACACAAATAACATTTACAGTACACTACGGGTACAGTATATATATTCATGTTGAGTGCAGGCAGGCAGCGTGTTTCCAACGTTTACATGTGAACTGGAGGGAGCCGATATTCATCAATAGTTTCCTTACGATTTTACTGAACGGGTGCCTCCCCGTACGCGCTCAGAACCTCTTAGAGTATATTGCGTGTGCCTGGTGACCCTGTACGGGGTTCGTTTAAAACAACGGTTGTGTTATATAGACTTTTGAAAATTCTATTTTCCTACCTTTCGTCACACTGTTGTTGAGCCCTAATCGTCAGCCTACAAATGAATAGAGAGGAAAAATACGAAAATGCAATTTTTCCCCAATCCGCGGTAGTATTAGACAACACCCGGGCTTATAATTCTACAATCGTACTGCCAACCGTACTGTCGGTCGCGTTACGTAAAGTTAGTTTACGGACAGGCAGAGATAGCATGGCATGTATTTTTCTTTAGGCAAAATAATTGTTAGAAACAGGAAATCTGTGCGCGCGCGCGTGTAACGCGGGTTGAAGATAATTAAAAACGATATTTTAAAATCGTACCGCTCAAGCCGTCACATTAATAGGCCAAAAACAGCAGATTCATAGTATATTTACCGTGACCAAGGTAATATTTTCCCTCATATTAATTATTATACATGTGTAGTATATACACCTTATTTTCCAATAACTAGCCTTGCGTAAAAAAGAGCCGTTTAATCAGAATATTTAACATAACGATAATAACTTTATATAGAAACGAATGGAACGGTTAGTGAATTTATGCCTAGGACTTTGAAATCGAAAATTGAATGAAACAAAAATTATGCGCGCATTTGGCATACAAATACGAGGACTATTTTTTTTTCAATGGCTTATACAAAAAAAAAAAACTTACAAAGAGAGGAGAGGTAAACTGAAAGAAGGGTGTGTGTGCGTTGTATAATACTGGCTATACACATGTACGTGTATAGCGCTGTAGGCAAGTAGTAATTTTTTTTGTATATATTACACAATCAATATTTATAATGTGTATGGGCGCGGTTATGCTAGGCGGTGGTGTGCTGTTAAAAACTAATACTGATGAAATCTCTTATGGGTAGGGACAGCGCGAACGCAGTCCCCGCTACCAAAAATTACGCGCCCGAGATACCCACATTTGGGGCATTCGCAGGGGTCAGCCCAACCGTAGTGCAATGGAAGGGCCTCGTCCTGGGGGAACCGCCTTCTTGATCACGGTAACCCCTACGCCAGGTAAGTATGCCTTTGGACGCGGACACCCGACACCCAACCGAAAACTTGACCAAGACTAACGGCGAGAAGATCTTTTTTGCGTCCGCTTAACAGGTACGCGCGTACGTTTTACGCCCTCCAAACGAAAGCCCAAATGACGTAAAAGTGAATTTGAAACACTATTGTGTCGTTTTCGCCGCCGTTTTTGGCGGATACCAAGAGAAAAGTGCAAATAACTCGATATCCGGGTCAAAATGATATTAGTCGGCGGTAGGTTGCACGTAGTTCGTGGAAACGCCGCTACGAGGATCTGCTGATCGAATCTTTAGAAAACTAGCTATTATTGTGAATAGTGAGTGTTTGTTTGGTGAGGGGAAAAAAAAAAATTGAAATTAGTCGACGCTTGGATAAAATTTTATCGGAACCCGTAGACAATGTTCGAAAAGAAACGGAAGAAAAGCGGAAAATGTTCACAACAGGTCCGACGCCTTATCGTCTTTAAGGTTTAGAAGACGTTTAACTCCCGCCAACGGCCATACCATGTTGAATATACCGGTTCTCGTCCGATCACCGAAGTCAAGCAACATTGGGCGTGGTTAGTACTTGGATGGGTGACCGCTTGGGAACACCACGTGCTGTTGGCATTTGTTTTTTTTTTTTTTTTTTTTTTTTTCGAATATATCTTTCCATATAAATCTAATAACGATTATTAAATGCTTCAGAAATGGTTTGTTTCTAATATAAAAATAGAAGGGAAAAAATTCCTCTACGTCAGCTATTGTTATTTTGTCTATCGATAAGAACGCACGCGACGCGCTCTCTGTGCTGTTTAAGAAACCTCTTTGAAGTGTAGTTGGGCGATTTTCAGTTTTTAACCGTTTTTAAGCATTTTTCCGCATTACGACTTCGAAAAGTATTAATTATTTACAAAGCCTGGCCGAATTTTATGGCGAATCTATAGCTGTATGCAACGAAGCCGGCGGCACGGTGATACGTAGCGGTTTCCTTACGACAGTATTTACTGGAAAAAGATCTTCTCGTCAATTGAAAATAATTGATTTTTGTGTGGTCTTCGAGTTTTACTTTGACATTAATTATCAGCTTACGTTCCTTTTTTTACAATTGGTTTGACTAAAAAAAATGCCGGTATGCCAACTATCTGCCAGTCTGTAAACTAACTGTAACACAACCGAGAGTTAGTTGACTACGATTGTAAAATTATGCCCGGCTGTTTTATATTACCGTGAGGAAGGGGGAAATGGCATTTTCGTATTTTTCCTCTATTTATTTGTAAGCTGACATCTATAACACAACTGTTGTTTTAAACAAACCTCCTACAGTGTTACCAAGCTCACAAGATACTCTAAGGAGAGGTTCTGAGCGCTTACGCGAGGCATCCATTAGGTAAAATCGCGAGGAAACTATAGATTAATATCGGCTCCATCCAGTGCACTTGTAAGGGTTGGACACATGCTGCCTGCACTCAAAAAAAAAAATATACTGTGCTCGTAGGGTAAAATTAAATTTGTTTATAATTAGAATAAAATTGTAGTCATCATAATAACTCACAAAACAATTTATTGAAATTAACTATTTTCTGCTATCAATATTCATAAAATACTGCATAATAGAAAGAAAAAAAATGTTACTAATAGAATTTTCATCTTATGTCAAAATTTCCTTATTTTATAGTTTTTAAAATTAAAATACTACTGAACAGAATATGTAACAACTTCAAAATATGAATTATAGAGCTTAGGTTCATTCAAAATCAATTTATATTTTTTGTGCCATAGATTATGTAAGATAATAAAAGAAGACCTTTAGATATTTTGTTCCTAATACATGGGGTTTTCAACTAATTTTGGAAGTCTTAGGGGGTGTTTGATTCCCCCCAACACCTCTTATAAGCTACAGTATGGTTGGGGGGGGGGGAGGGTTGTCATTTAATTCTCAGTATAGATGTTCTGAATAGTTATTGAGTGTTGTTTGATTGGTGAGTAATCCAGGGACATCCAACTGCTTTTTGTAGATCCAAAGTCAGCCGCCTTTCACAACAGTAGATATAATTTTTCATTTCTATCTGAAGACTATCATTAATTTTAATAGAAATTTAATATTTTTTTATTACCTATTTAAAAAAATCAAGGTTAAAGGGAGTTTTTTGTTTTAAATTAACACAATTACAAAGAAATATAGTATAATTGCTCAAATATTTGATACAGTTTGTTCTTAATTCTACAATATAGTAGGATAAACAATGAATCAATACAGTATATACAATATTTTACATGTAGAAAACAGATATTATAAGACCTTTAGAAGAAACAATTGTGTAATCTTCTAAAATATTATTTTATAACTTTATAATCTAACAAAATATAACAATATTATTATACTCTTTAACAATATAAATACAAAAGCAAATATTTTGTTTTCAATGATTTTTTAAACTAAATAAATAAAACCCACTAACCACAAATTTTTATTTTACTAAAACTACTTCTCTAACAGTATTTTTTCTCAAATAGTACTTCTGAAGAGGATTACCATGTAATTGAAATGTACATAAAGTAATTTTAGTAAAATAAAGATTTTTGTATTGTGCTTAAGTGGGTTTTATTTATTCAGTTAATAACTAACCCACAGTGCTCAAAAAATTTATTAATATTGTTTTCATTAAACATTTGTTAAAATTAAATAGATATGATTATTTAATTATTATTAAGGCAATATAAGAGATTTCCAAAAAGGATAAATACAACTTTTAATAATAATTCTGGAAGATATATTACTAATCCGTGCAAATAATGAACATTATTAAAGGAACTGCCATAAGATTTTAAGGTATCTGAATAATTAACTGATTGCAGGAAATGTCGTGACTGAATGTTATCTATTATTGAACTTCATGAATTAATTGTCTTAAAATATTCAAGAAAATATTAAAAATTGGGAAATGTGCCTTGGAAACTAAAACATTTACAAAGGTACAAATAACACCAATTATTACAAAACCGGACATTTCTTAATTTCTTACACTTTATAAGAACTAAGATTATTTTTCATCTATGTTGTGAGTGACAGGAGGTAAACTATCTTCACTCGCAAATATACGTACAAAGTTAGGGAATAGTTTGAGCAACATATACTTCTTTTATGAAAAAGAATCTCAGCATGATCTGGAATTGACATGTTCACCTTTAATTAACACTGTTGACATCAATACGAGTAAAAATGCAGCATTTAATGTGTAATTAATTTTCTTGAGTTTGTGTCAATTTTTATAATTACTTTTCAAGTATAACTTTATGCACACTACAGACAAAATCCTTTGCACTGATGTCTCACCAGAGTACCTTATAAACAAACAAGGATTTTGTTTTTGCTACAGCAGATGGCCATCTTCTGCAATAAGTGTTCTAATCAATCATGTTAGCTTCAATACTACTTTAATAATTACTGTAAATATATAAGTAAAGATTACTAAATATAATTTAGGGCTTAAATATGAGCTATGTATTTATTAATACACTTAAGTAATAGCATTTATTTATATTAATTAAAACAACCTCTCACCACAAATTCAACAAATATTATTTTATCCGTATGTACATTTCGATTACAAAGTAATCATCTTCAGAGGTATTTTACAAATAATTACAAATTACATGATTACTTTGTAATCGAAATGTACATAAGGTTAAAATAATATTTGTTGAATTTGTGGTGAGAGGTTGTTTTAATTAATATAAACATTTACGCCACACTTGCTTCAAGTTGTTAACAGCATTTATAATTTTAAACTGTTTCATGTTTGTAAATGCTTCTGTAATGCAGATGAGCTTGTAATGCAAACTATACTTTTAAGGTACTTAGCAATGGGTATTGGACATCATATATAGGCAATTTTTGCTTCCGCACTACTGACAAAAATGTTTTAATATTTCTATTAGAAAACACACAGTACTTCAGAAAATCCCAATCCATTTTAAAGTAGAATAAAAATTAAAAACTGAAACCATGGCAAAGAAGTTTTTGTACTCACTATCTAGTTGTGGGAAGGCAGTATCAGCTTAGATGAGGAGTGGATAGGTATATGAAGAAAAAAAGACCAATTAATCATATGAGAATGTTACAAGATTCAAAGCTACTGTTAAAACACATGAAGCCAATATAATATTTCTTTTTTTTTACCACTTGACAACAATCTAAATTAATGACTTTTCTGGAACCGCAATAGAATATCAAAAATGAAATGAATATTAAAGTTTTATCTTGTGTTTATATATGTAATAAATTTACTTCAAAATAATAAAAATAAATTTACTTGAAACAAAAAGTTTTAAATAACATATATAATTTTAAAGATATTTCAAATTTATTACAATTTTACTGTACTCTTCCAATTTTGTATGTGCATATTACTTTATACTATTAAAATAAATTTAAATTAATTTGATTTTTTAAGGAATAATTGTTTGGAACCTAATTTTATACTAGTTACAATATTTAGGAAAGTTAAAACAACAGTTCCCAACCTAACTATACACAGCTTATAGAGCATTTCCAAGCTGGTCCAGGAAAATTAAAGACGTAAAAATGTAATTAAACTGAAGAAAAACAAAAAATCTAAACTATAAATTTAATTGTGAGGTAACAAAGTGCCCTTCGAAGCATACCTAAGTAGTTTCTTGTTCACTGCCAACTAAACATTAGTACCAGAATTTGCTGATCAACTGTCGAAATTCAACTCCAAATAAAATTGAGTCGCTAGTCAATTTAAATATTTTCTTAGTTTGCTATTTTACTCAGAGTTTTCTGTGTGTTTAACGTCTTTATGATTATTCAGTTGCATGACAAATAATAATACAGCGGATAATTACTGGTGACCGTTTTATTGGTTATCAAGTTGGTAAATAAGTCATTAACTAGTAGATAAATAGCAAGATATAAAACAATTAACTTCTATTTTAAATATCTTGAAACATTAAAAACTTTTTTTTTCAACAATTATTTCTTGACAATTCAAGTAAGCTGGTAGCAAACATTTTAAAAATAATTTGATAGTTTTAGTAATAATATAATGTTGACCAATAAACATAATTTTTTTTTAATTATGAGGAAAAATGGCTTCTGAACTTATGACAGTGTTGAATGAACCATAAAAACAATAAACCATATAAAATAAAACTCTGAAATACAGGTTATTCAAAATAATAAGTGAAGATACTACCAGGAAGCAACTACCAATCCCTCTTGTTACACACTGATGTAAGATCACTGTCCAAAGGAAAAGTGTCGAGACATTTGATGGATCTGCATGCACAGATAAACGCATTTTTGTTGGACTATAAATGTTCAATTAGCAATGATTTTAAGTGTAAAATAAATTAACTAAATCAATATTTCAAAGCAAAAAACTATTATTCCTCAGTTTATTATATAAATGTGAAAGTGTCTTCTTGTAAGTGAAAACTTATGTCCTGCTTGGAGAGCATGAAACATAAAAATAAAGATGGTTTCCCTCTTACTAACTTTTATAAAAATAGTAAGTTCAAAGAAATAATTCAAAAATATTTTAGGCACAATTCGAAGAATTTAAACACTCCTTTGAACAATATTTTCCAACAGCTCAAAAGGCTGAAGACTTTATCTGCTTCACAAAAATATGTTCAGTATAATCAAGAAACCACACATATTAAATTAAAAGGAATAGGATATTTTATGGATTGTATGTCTCACAGAGGGATAAAATCTGTGTTTCAAAAGCATATTTGACTACTTTTTCCTGGATTTAAAAAAACTTTCCAAAACTTTGTCTAATAAAATAAACTTATATTGCTGCTTTTCTCTACTACATATCTCTATAAATAGGGATTCTCTGCCTGCACAACTACCAAAACAAAACAGAAGCTACTTAAATGCAGAACTTGATATTACGTAATTACCATCAATCAAACCAAATATTAGGAAACTGTAGAAAAATGCAATAACATTTTCTCAGTAAAAAGCAAGTAGTTTGATTTTATTAAATTTTGGAATCATTTTTTATAAGGTAAAGTCTTGACAATATCTTGTGCATTGGTGACAATTGGAAGCGAACAGGTGAATTCATATGGTGAATTTCATATTATTCAGATATTATTTTATTTCATGGACAACACATGTTTTAGGTTTATATTTCTATTGTTCAGAGCCATCCTTTTATAAAAAAAGGTCCTTCTCCGAAATATTTTTAAAATTCTTGTGCAAAATTAAGCCAATTTCGATGCAGTTATTTCGATTTCGGTTCCAATTATTTCTGATTTTTAAAAATTTGCCAGGGTTGAAACGCCGTAGCTATCAAACGATGATTTGCATTCTTTTGGTCACAATGCCGATATTTCGTTCATAGGTTTTGTCACGAATCAATAATTAAACATATTGCGAGGATAATCAGATATTTTTAGGCTCATATATTTATACATTATTATATTATTTTCATTCAACCAAAACCTTTTACTAATGTTTTAGGCCTCGCAGCACGATCACACCCATCCTCCTAAGACTACTCATTAACACTATTGTAAGGTATAAAGCAAACCAATAAAAGGGAAAAGTTCTATTTAAATTGATTTTCTATGAATACAAATGGCTGGGGATGGCTGCTATACAACATTCTGATGGGTCTCTTTAAAATAAACATTTTATCATACCAGACATTGAAATGAAAATGTTAATCTCAGAACTGCCACTTAATTCTTAGACAGATGAATTGTATCTATTTGTAAGTAATTTTATCCACCATTAAGTGGAATGATTTTACCTTGTGTGATGAGGCGCCTTTCGGTCACTTGACCATTGTCGAAAAGGCCATTGACCAAGTGACCGAAAGGCGCCTCATCACACAAGGTAAAATCATTGCACTTAATGGTGGATAAAATTACTTACAATAGTAATATATTAACTTCATAAAGTCAGTGCAACGAAAAAACAATGGATAAGGTAAAATATCAATATCAATATCAATATATATATAAATAATGTATTTTACTTATTAGATTCGATTGTTGGGTAAAGATAAAATATTTTTAAAGACATTTGAAATATTTTTAATTATGAAAATGAAATAAAAGCACCGATTCATAAGGTCAACAAATTCAGTATACAAAATTATTTTCTTGGAATATGAACCTAAAAATAACCCTATTATTTATATTTTGGCGTATGTGTTGCTGATATTACATGCTATTGCTTTACAGATTTTTCTCAACTCAGATTTTAGTACAATATGTAGTTAGATATGTAAACAGTATAATCTGCCGATAATTAATTTATAAGGAACTTGCTCATTGTTAAAACATTTTCCTGTTTATAACTCTTCCTTCATAATCTTATAAAAATGATGCAAATATAATAGCGTATACAGAAAAATTTATTTCTGCATGAACATAATTTACAAGATATCACCAGCATGAACAACATGATCATGTTTACATATTATGTTCCATTTTCTAGTTATGAAAGGATAAATTACTGCTAAAATTTATTTTCAATTCTTTAATGTGTACAATGGAAATTAAACCAGGAGTTTTGTTGCTGAGGAAAATATGAAAATATTAACTTTTCCTATATCCAAATTTCATTTAAAATGTAGTTACAGTTTTTCTAAAAAAATATGGCAGTCAGCAGGACTGGCAAAAAACTAAATACTTCATCTGGAGAATGTAATACAAAACTTTTGTGCTGAACAAATTAAATTGAAACCAGTTCTTAAAAAGAGGAAAACCTAAGGACGTTTTTATTTCAACGATTACAATAAAAATAAATAACAGTAACAGACTTATTTAAAATCTATGCGGAATTTAAATCAGTACATAATTCATTATGAATCTTCACATTTGGAGATGTAACAACACTGAAACAAGTTACTACAACTACAGAAGTCTCAGAAAATTAAGACTATAATTGCAATACAACACTGGTGCATTACACTTTTTAAATAATTTTAAAATCGTATTTAACAAATTATAGTTTTATTAGCTACATTAACAAAAATAAAGTAAATCCACATGATGCTAATCAAACATTCACTTCATCACTCAATCCATGAGCAATCAATGTGAATGACTTTCTATTTCAAAATCATTTTAACTAAACAATAATGTTGACTAAAACCTTCAGCTCTAAAGAATCTAAGATAAATGTTTAACAACAAAGAATTTTTAAATCTATAGTCAAAAAAAATCTTCTAAAGGCCCTGATTGTTTTGCCAAATTGTGGTTTGTATAACACAGAAACGATTGTTAGTTTGTGAAACCACCTTCAAAACTCAGAGAATTCAAGATATTTGATATTCAAATGAACTAGTAACTCATTACTCATAGTGTCGGCCTAAAACAATTTCATGCCTGTTTTTAATCCGTAAACATAAAGCCCAGAGTCATGTGATCTCTTCTTTTTCGTAAATACTTAAGCTTAAGTGGCATTAATTTGAATTTGGTGAAACAATTTAAAAGAAATAAAAACATAGATCACGACAATGCTAATTTCATTTAATCTACATTGTAAAGTGCAGTTGTACTGCTAAATTGCAGTAATCAAAAGTTTAATTTTATTTATAAAATACTTGGTTGAAGGAGAAATCGCAGTTACTGATAGAAAGTAGCTTTGTAATAAAATAATTATTATTAAGTGTATAATTACTTTATTAACCAAATACCATGTAATTATTGTAGCATTAAAATCTTTGCAACATCAACTCCCATAATTAAATTAGACACATACACAAAGTAATTATTTTTATACATCCTTTTTATGTTTAGCGCCAAAAATCTATAAGGCCACTGGGTTTTTGTTTGCTATATGAAATTATTATAAGAGGTGTCTCGACATACAGCCAAGATAATATCAATAAGGCCTGAGAAAACTTGAAAAAAAATATGGAATCTTATTTCGTGTAACAAATTACAAAACTGACTATAGTAAAAATTTAATCAAAATAAAGAGTATTCAAATAATTTAATAAGAATTTGATTATTTTATTCGAATATTTTGAAAGTATAAATCAGATGAATATTAAATGTTTATATGTACAGTACAGTCTCACTAATCCGGACTTGATGGGACCGGACCCTGTCCGGATCAACGAAAGTCCGGATTAGACGGAAAAAGCCAAACAAATGCATACAATATGTGTTTAAGGCGGGGAAACATATTGAAATTGTAGTTTTAGTGAAATTGATGCCTAAATATAGCTATAAAGTACAGTATTTCATAGCTTATTTAGCAAAAAATCCTGTAATTGTAACAGAAAAGGTATGACATGAAAAATATCAAAGCATCTTTCTCGTTGAATAAATGTATTCACATAAAGCTATTTACACTATATGTATAAATGCACACAAAACTCAAACAAAAATGAAACTGAAACAAAAATAAACTTTAAAAAACTTAGTGAAAAAAGTCCGTAATGTTCTTTTGTTTTAACTATGAATGACGTCGTTTCACAGTACGATCTCGTAGGTCAGTAGCTCCGCAGTTGACGTATCAGTTTGTTTCTCAAAGTAGGTCATCAACCCCTCCAGCATTGCAGCCGCCCCATCATGAGTTGGGCTGACCGGTTCGTCTGTGTAGTCTTCCTCTTACGAGCTGTCATTTTCTGCGTTTGCAGTGCACACCGCGACGATTGACCACTTGATAACCAATGTCATTATCACTAATAATTCACTCGGAAATATCAGTGTCTTTCAACTCGGCCCAACCTTCCAATTGTTGAAAAATCTGAACAAATTCTGCGTCGTCATTAGTAGGTTGACTGTCGGTTTTTTTACTTTCCTGTGGCATTTCAGGCCACAATTTTTTCCAGCTCTTTTGGAGTGTAGACGGTTGCATTTCCTCCCATGATTCTGCAGCCATATAAATGACATCCTTTATAATCACTTTTTAAAGAATTTCAATAAATTGTGTAGCTGGATCTGCTTCTTGTTGTTACAAAAGCGATAAAATTAACTTTTTCCTATATCGCCGTTTTATCGTCTCTATCACGCCTTGGTCCATCGGCTGAATGAGAGCCGTGACGTTAGGAGGAAGAAATATAATAAAAATGTCACCATGACGCTATTCTTCATTTGGGTGGCATGGGGCATTATCAATTAGTAAAACCGCTTTTCTAGGGAGTTGTTTCTCTTTTAAAAACGTTTCTGTTGTTGGAACAAAGTTTTCAAAAAACTTCAGTCCTTAAAATTTTGACTGTTCATCCACGCTGATTTTTGGAACTTGTATTGGGCCGGTAGAACACTTAAATTTACATTTTTTTAAACCCTAGGCTTTGCGGATTTTCCTATCACCAAAAGTGGAAATTTTAGATCGTCAGAAGCATTACTGCAGGGCAGCAAAGTCATACGTTCTTTCTTAACTTTATGGCCTTTTCCTACTGAATCTAATTTGGAAGCTAAAGTTTTTTTTGGGAACATTTTATAATTTAATCCGGTTTCGTTAGCGTTGAACACCTGACAAGGTTGTAAGTTTACATCTCTGAGAAACTTGCCAAATTTGTCTTTGAATTTTTCCCTGCATCACGGTCACCTGACAAAATTTCACCACTTATTCCGAGTTGACGGATGCCGTGTCGTTCCTTCCACCGTGACAGCCAACCCACACTGGCAGTAAAATTAGGATCTCCTTTTAACTTTTCATTCAGTTTCAGAGCGATCGTTTGCAAATTTACACCCGATAATGGAACACCCTGTTCCCATTGTTGGCAAAACCAAACATACAACGCTTCATCTAAGGTTTCATTTTTTGGTTTTTTTAAAGTTCTTCTGCCGCCTAAACTGTCTTAACTAACTATTTTTGCAAACAAATCTTCAATTTCCTGTCACTTTTTCTCCAATCGGAAACAGTTTGTTTTCCCACGCCTAACTCTTTTGAAATTTTAGTAAGCGATTCACCTTCACCATTACGAAATAAAGCTTGGAGTTTTTATTCCATTGTTACTATCACTGACTTACGTTTAGTGGCCATTTTCACTGAACACTGAACGAGACGTAAATAAAAAAAAAAGCAGATCAATATCGCACTAGAATTAAATGACAACTGAGCAGAAATCTTGCGAGAAGCAGTAAGGGAGGCATCCGTCCGACAACACAACTGATCTGACGCCAGACGGATAGACTTACTATCCGTTTAGTCAGCGGTCCTTTATCTTTCGTTTATCGCAAGATGTCTCCGATGTCACGTGCGTTGTAGTGTTGATAGATCTAATGTGAATATATTTTTTCAAAGACGTTTTTCCTATTTTAATAGGCAAAAGAAACAAATAATATGGTAAATTCATATTTTAATGAATAAATTATATTATTTGTCTATTAGAGTAGGAAAACCCCTTTGAAAAATAACAAATATAGACGTATAAAAATAAATATTTTTGTGGACGGCAGACTGATTGTGCACTGTAAAATACTATAACTAAACACAAATTTTGGGCCGTCCGGATTAGCCGGACGTCCGGATCATCGGAGACCGGATTAGCGAGACTGTACTGTATATGTATATGTATATATATATGTATATACACACATATATATATATATATATATATATATATATATATATATATATATATATATATATATATATATATATATATATATATATATATAGGTTAGTTCTAGTAGAGCTTAAAGCTTATTTAGGAATTTTTGGACTTGATAGGAGACTGACAGACTTACCTAAAAGGCAATAGTCCAAAACTGCAATCTCTTGGAAATAAGCACATATAAAACACTTAATACACTTTTATTTGAAATATTTCGATCAACATGATCTTCTTCAGTCAAGAAAGAGAAAAAAGAGCAGATCTTTTTTTCTCTTTCTCGACTGAAGAAGATCATGTTGATCGAAATATTTCAAATAAAAGTGTATTAAGTGTTTTATATGTGCTTATTTCCAAGAGATTGCAGTTTTGGACTATTGCCTTTTAGGTAAGTCTGTCAGTCTCCTATCAAGTCCAAAAATTCCTATATATATATATATATATATATATATATATATATATATATATATATATATATATATATATAACATGTAATATTTTTGAGTGATTTGTCTAATGGCACAAAAATTATTCACTTTAAAGAGGGAATTTACAAAAGTGTTTTACACTCAGATATTAGAAAAACAAATTATCTTTAAAAAGTAAACAATGTTACACTGTAAATCTTAATCTCCAGACATTTAGAGAAAAATGACATATTTTCCTTGTATTAACATTGGATTGTAATTTTATTACAGTTTAAAAAAAAATTGAAATACATTTCTTATTATTTACTTACATTCAAGTACATAAGCAACTCTTCATTGTAAATGCTTGATTGAACAGGAATGTGAGTAAAATATTTATTTTTTAAACCTCCTTGCTTTAATCATAATTTTATATACATTATTTCAATTTACTGAATTTTTTTACAACTTACTATTAAGTTTATTTTATCAGATGGCATCCTCTTCTTTCATAGTAGCAATTAATTCCATGTGCGTACAAAGAATGCTTGCAGAGGTCTGTATACTACTTTTAATTATAAAAATGATTAGGAAATTTGAAACTAAAAATGTAAAACTTTGAACAAAGTAAAAAGAAATGGTACTAGACCATGTTTACATCCTTTGTATATTATATAATTTATTGCATATACATAACTGGTACTCGATGTAAATTGCTTAAAATTGATCAATGGAGATGTTACAGACCTCATACAGGATTCACTGTTGACTAGAAAAGGAATGAAGATTACATTGAAGGCTATTCCTCTTCAGCAGAAGGTGTTTCATCTTCACGTTTCATATCTTCAATGGTTGCCTCAGATGGAATTGACTGCTGTTGATTATTTACAAATTCTGAGCCTCGTGGGCCTCCTTCAGTAGACACAAGATGAGACGGTATATGAGGAGATGGAGCATGCAGACTTTTATGTGTTTTTTCTCCTTTACGCCATAAAGTAATTTCCTTAAACATTAATAATTTTAGTTAGTCAATTTAAAATAAAAAGCAATTTTAAAAAAATATACTGCAAACAATGTACAAAACATATTTTTAAAACAATAACACACAAGTGATCTGGGAAAGGTTGATTGGCATTAGAAGAGATTAATATCAATTGTGTTTTTCTTATGTCAATCGAAATTAAACTACCATCTTAAAATACATGTTTTTTAAGTCAATAATACTGTACCACAGTTCTTTGATTATTTTATTAATTCATAACGTAAGTCCAATATACCTGTTGTTTAAAGTAGCGACGATCTTCTTCATCCATTAGCACCAAATTAAGGAAATATTTAACAGAAAATTTCTTATTGATATCTCTCATTGTTGGTGTTAAATCATATCCAGCTAAAAACACACGAATTGGGATGCTTTCACCTCGCACTGGAGCTCCATCCATGATTTCATATTTAGCAATGGTTTCATTTTCAGTAAATGTGTGAGGACCTGAACAACAAACAAGTAATTATATATTAGTAAATGTTTTAATTCCTTTCATTCACCTATATCAATTACAATGTAAACATAAATGTGACTCATAGGAATGTTTTTCCAGTGTAGATTATATATATATATATATATATATATATATATATATATATATATATATATGAAGTTATTATTATTAATTGTAAACATTTTTTTTCATCACTAAGTGCAATAATTTTACCTTATGTGATGAGGCATATTTCGGTCACTTGACCATTGTTGAATCACTGAATTAATTTTCAGAAAATCAGTGAAAATAAAAAAATTAATTCAGCGATTCGACAATAATCAGGTGACCAAAAAATTGTTTACAATTAATAATAATAACTGCATAAAGTCAGTGCAACGGAAAAATAATGGACATCGTGAAATATCACGATATAATATATATATATATATAATTTTACCTTGTTGTGATGAGACACCTTTCGGTCACTTGACCATTGTCGAACCACTGATTATTTTTCTGGTGTAGATGTTCGGTCCGTGATGTTGGTATTTGTTAACGTTACACGCATTTTCTCTTGATCTGCGTGTATGATGTTTTTATATAGTATGTCTTCTGTATATGTGGTCTGTAGGTTCATTAAATTGTTGTGTGTGTTTTTATAAATGTGGTATTTTTCTAGTGAGTTTAATTCTATTGGGTTATTATTTATTTCAAGTATGGTTAGATTATTTTCGTAGTTTGTTATTTCATGTTTATGTGATATTAGGTGTGCTGCAACATTTGATACTATTGTATTATTATTTTTGAATGCTCTGTAATGTTCTTCAAATCTTATTTTAAATGATCTAATCGTTTTCCCTATATATATATATATATATATATATATATATATATATATATATATATATATATATATATATATATATATATATATATATATTCCTTCATGGATGAAAAATATATGAGAATAGTTACTATCCGGAATACATCCGTTCATTTTTCAGTGCATAAAATCAAAGTTCTGACGTTTTGCTAGAATCTCATCTAGCATTGACAAGGTGAGCCCAACTGTTGAAGTCCTTATAATAACTATTCATCATATATATACACACGAGGGCTATTCAGAAAGTAAGGAACGTTTTTGAATTAAAAAAAAAATAAGTATAATAAAAATTTTTTATTTTATACATCTGAAAGAGCAACTAAAATACTACTTTTCTACGTAGTCGCCAAACAAATTGAGACATTTATCATAGCGGTGGACAAGCTTTGAAATTCCTTCATCATAGAAGTCTGCCACCTGCGATGTCAGCCACTCAGTGATGCGCGCCTTGAGCTCCGCGTCATCGTCAAAGCGCTGTGTTGCTAGTCAGGTCTTCATTCTTGGAAGCAAGTGAAAATCGTTTGGTGCAAGGTCAGGACTATAGGACGGATGAGGAAAAACCTCCCATTTGAATGACTCTAGGAGTTCTTTGTTGCCGTTTGCTGTGTGAGGTCGGGCATTGTCATGCACAAACAAAATTTTTGACGTCAATTTCCTTCGGCGCTTGTTTTGAACTGCTCTCCTAAGGTTGCGCAAAGTTTCACAGTACCGCTCAGAGTTTATTGTTGCACCACGTTCAAGAAAGTCAATAAGAAGCACACCTTGCCTGTCCCAAAAAAACCGTCGCCATAATCTTTGTTGCTGAAAATGTTTGCAAACATTTTCTTTGTTTTTTGTGAGAGCTTGTGTGCCTCCACTCCATGGACTGTAATTTCATTTCGCAATTAATGTGTTTTACTCATGTCTCATCACCAGTTACTATGCGATCCAGTAGTGAATCACCATGTCTGTCGTAGGCATCCAGGAATGTCAAACTTGCCTCCATTCGCTGACTTTTATGGAGGTCAGTGAGCATTTTCGGCACCTTGCACAAAATTTGTGGCAGCCTAACCTTTGTGTGACAATTTCAAACAAGAAAGACTGTGAAACTTGTGGGAAACAAAGCGAAAGCTCCGTTATCATGAATCGTTGGTTTTCGCGAAGCTTTTCACCAACTTTAGTGACCAGTTCATCAGTCACAATGCTTGGGCGTCCGCTCTTCGCTTCATCATGAACGCCAGGTCGGCCATTTTTAAACTGAATGCACCATTTTCTCACAGAACTTTCATTCATTACGTTGTTTCCGTAAACTTCACACACTTGGCGATAAATGTCTATCGGTTTCAAGTTTTTTGCCAACAAAAGCTGTATCACTGACCGCACCTCACAACTGGTGGGATTTTCATTCGCAGGGCACATCTTCAGTTGAAATTGCGAAAAAACGGGCAACGCGGAAATGTTGCCGTTGTCACTGCTGGACTGAGTTGCCAAGTGCGCAGGCACCAAAATGTACAAGATCGGCGTGCCTAGCAGCGTCAGACAGAAACGTTCCTTACTTTCTGAATAGATCTTATTTTCTTGTATGTATATATATATATATTTAACGTTATCCATTGTTTTTCCGTTGCACTGACTTTATGAAGTTAATATATTACTATTGTAAGTAATTTTATCCACCATTAAGTGCAATAATTTTACCTTGAGTGATGAGGCACCTTTCGGTCACTTGACCATTGTCGAATACAACAGAAAAATATCAGTGATTCAACAATGGTCAAGTGACCGAAAGGTGCCTCATCACTCAAGGTAAAATTATTGCACTTAATGGTGGATAAAATTACTTACAATAGTAATATATTAACTTCATATATATATATATATAAATATAAAATACGTTTTCTTGTTTAATAATTTAAAACAACACAGGTTATTCAAATACAAGAATATTTATATTTTATATCCACAAGGATATAAAATATAAATATTCTTGTATTTGAATAACCTGTGTTGTTTTAAAATATATATATATATATATATATATATATATATATATATATATATATATATATATATATGAAGTTATTATTATTACTTGTAAATAATTTTTTCCATCACTAAGCGCAATAATTTCACCTTGTGTGATGAGGCACCTTTCGGTCACTTGACCATTGTCGAATCACTCTCGAATCTTGATCCATTTGATAATGGTTAAGTGACCGAAAGGTGCCTCATCACACAAGGTAAAATTATTGCACTTAGTGGTAGAAAAAATTATTTTATTTACAAGTAATAATAATAACTTCATAAAGCCAGTGCAACGGAAAAATAATGGGCGTGAAATATCACGATATATAGAGATCGTACTCAGGCGAGCCCTGAGTAGGGGAGGAGGTAGGGTTAGGTGGGAGTGATCGCCGGCGTAGGGGAAGCGCCGGCGCGGCATGCCGGCAAAGTACTACCCTGAGTTTAAATATTGCCTATAAATAAATAAATACTGCACGTGTAATATACCGTTTATAAACCAGTAAAAACAAAAAGTACCGCTGATAAATTTAAACGAAATAAAATTATATAAACAAATACTGCCAGCCTATTTGAAAATTCTTATTCATGCAATTTATTTAGTAAATAGACACATATGGCGTTACTTAATTCTTACATTAGGCCTTGTTAATGAAGTTCTTCCATGCCACTCATTTCACCATCACTTTCTTCTCCGTGGCTAGACTGCTCACTGTCACTATTGTCGTCATCACTACTGTCCCCACCAACATTGATGATGAATCTGTCTGTGATGTCATCAAGTGATATTTCGTATTCCATATACTTCTGTTCAACGTCTCGAGCGTGCTGCCATCTCTTTGCCCATTCCTCTGGTGTAATGTCTCGAACCTTTTCTTGTACAAGTTGGATGCAGAACTCACATTCTTTAGGGCAACGTGGTTTTTTATGAGGGACCATATCATTTCTATCGGGTTCAGGTCGGGATGGTAAGGAGGAAGGCGCAAGACAGAGTGGCCGTGTTCAGCAAGAAGACCATCGATTTCGAAGGTTTTGTGAGGGTTCTTGTTAAATTTTACAAGTTGGTACAGTTCTGTTTTTAACATGCTGTCGTGGAAGGGGATGTTGTGATTACTAACCAATGCACTATGTCTGCTTTTTTGGAATTGCTAGTTGGGGCCGGATTTACTTGCTTGTTGTGATATGATGCATTGTCTATAACGATCACTGATTTTGGAGGTAAGTTTGGGATGAGTTTTTCTCTTAGCCACGTTTTGTAGTTTTTATAATTCATGGAGTCGTGGTAATCACCTGACTTTTGACCAGACTTGAAAATAAGCAAAGCATTATTTATAAACCCATTCTCATTTCCTGCATGGACTATTATTGCATACTGACCCTTAGAAATTGGAGTTAAAAGGCCTTTGTTACTACCGTCTGACCACGATTGGGGTTTAGTATGGGAAGCATGCACGTATGTCTCATCTGTGTAAATAATGGGTCGACCTTCCTCTCTATAGCGTTTTATTTGCCTAAGAAAATGGACCCTCTGTTCTCTTATTTCATGTTTTTCCGTCAGCAGCTTTCTGTTATCTGCAGATTTCCTCTATTTGAAGTTTAGTTCCTTAAGAACTTGTCTCAGAGCCTATATGCCTCCCCTAAACCCAATTTTTTTCTTTCAATACAGGAAGCAACGTTTTTAGCGTAAGGCGTTGTCCATCCATCTTGTGGAACTCATGTACAGTCCGCCTAATAACAGTCTTGTCGAAGTCGTCATAAGATGTTTTTTAATTTTTTTTATTCCATGTTTTCCTTGGCGTTGAAAAGCGAGGTCCTGTTGCCGGCGCGGTTCACTCAAAATTCATTTCACAGTTGTCTTGGACACTCCCACAGCATTCGCAACACGTTGTTGAACTTGTTTCAACAATATTGGTCCTTCTTCAGCTTCTCTTTTCATAAAATTGTGCAAATTAAAAATTATTTCTCTTGCTTGGCTATGTAGAATTTTACCAATGACCTTATTGTTTGGCTACACTACACTAAAAATTAAACTTAACACTAACTAATCAAAACAAGTAAGACTAGATGTTTAGCTAGACGCGTATTTACGATGTGAAACCGGCGGGTGAGAGCAGCAGACTGATGACCTGCCGCCCCACCACTCCAAAACCAGTTGTATAACTGCTTTCCCGTTCAAGCTCAGAGCTTGCCTCGTTTCGCACGACCTCTCTCTCTCTCTCTCTCTCTCTCTATATATATATATATATATATTTTTTTTTTTTTTTTTTTTTTTTTTTTTTTTTTTTTTTTTTCCCTGGCGAAAAACCATTTGTGTCTATATATATATATATATATATATATATATATATATATATCTATATATCCTCTCTCTCTCTCTCTCTATATATATATATATATATATATATATACACACACGCACATATATGTGTGAATAAGAAGTTATTTGCGAACTTTAGTTATGAATTATTGTTTAAACAAATAAAAACAAACGGACAGAAAAGCCAAGTTTTGTAAGGATTGTGTAAATCAATTGAATACAATAGAAGTACAAGTAATTTCTATTATCTTATAAGAAAATAAATTGTTTCAAAGCCTGTATTATCAAATAAATAAACTGATATAATGTATAAGTCTGTAAAATGATTGTACATGAAATTCAGCCTGGTAAAAATTGTCAGAGACTGAGATCTTATAGGAATTGTACTGTAAGTGATTGGATCAATTTTCTTTCATCTTTAATATTGACACATTGTGAAGACAAAAATTGTTACATTGTGTTATGTTGGAAAGGAAAAATTGTTAGGAACAATTAAATATTTAGTGTTTGTAAGTATAACTGGGATTTCTTTGATAACTGAACACTATTAACTTCATTATCAATTTAGGAATTGCTGCTAAATTTATTAAAGTGTTGGGGGGGGGGGGGTTCTTTCTCTAGAAAATGTAACAAAGTTAAAAATTGATAATGGTGATTGTATGGAAGTATATGAAAATGTAGTTCACTAATGAAGGTTGGAAAAAGTTGTAGCTGGTGGAAAAGGTCATTAAAGAAATGTAAATCTTGGAACTGAAACAAAACTATGTGTTTATTACATTCTAAAATCAAAATAAGGTTTTATCTTGAAAGATAGTACTGCTGAACAGTTTCTATCAAAATTTAACCTTTAAAACATAACCTTATCTTGATAAGCTTGATCTTTAAGCTTGAACAAAAATGTAAAGAGTTAGAACTTCAGTCGTGTAAATTGAAACAGAATGGTAAAATGTATGTGGGGAAGTCACACACTTAATGTTCAACAGTCCTGCATCTTAACTCAATTATCTATAGTAATAAGGTGAGAAGGGATGCATGGATAAATAAAAACCACAGATAATCTAGAGACTTTTATAAACAAATCAAAAGTATAAAACTTTGTTATGTTATTTATAATTTAACACGATCTTTCTCTTCGGTACCTTAAAATTTGCTATAACTTGTAAAAAAATCAATGTTTAAATTCTTCATACATTCTCATTTAAGAAGAAAATCATGCAATTCCATAGTTTGTGTCAAAAACATTATGCATTTTAAACTCGTTAAGTATATTCCTGTGGCATCAATTTTCTGTTTGACAGAGTGCATAGACCTTTAAATCTAACCAATGCACATGGCTGGTGGGAGGAAGGAATATAAGGACTTTTTCTCCCAAACATCTGTCTAGTACAGTACTAAGACAACTAGCAGCACCAATAGACAGTATGAAATATGGAAGGTGCTGTGGACCAAAGAATAACTGAAAAACAATGTATTAGGTGAAATAATAATTAATTACAGATCATCTGCTGAGTAGACTCTGGCATTTTATGCAAATTTACAGTGTATAATTTTTACAGTGACTCCCATTAATTTTCACATGGATGTCCATGAAAAAGATGTATTTTCTTTTAAGATTTTGCAAGTGATAATTTATTTCTTCAGTTAATAAGTAAGCAATAAGCAAAGGAAACTTGAATACAGACTTGTTCTGATTCTCAGATTGAATAAGTAAAAACTCTCCCGCCTGCCAACAGTATATAAAGTAGAGTCTCGAAAATTCATGTCCTGATTTTCCAAGCTTCTGTTAAATTTGATCCTTTCACTATTTGGGCCTATTTTATCAATTTGAAAGGAAATGAGTTGGGTGTCCAAGAAATGTTAATAGCCATAAAGAAAATGAATTATGAGTTCAAGGAATATTTATATCAATATATCATCGTAAGGAAATGAGTCAGGCTTCCAAAAAATGTTTATATCAATAGGTATATTTCTTCCTCCCCATTCTGATAATCTACTGATTGGTGTATTACCCAACTTCATCAGTTGTGTTTGAATGTCCTTATCAGTTATGTTTAGATGTTTGAAAAATGGTCAAAAAAATAAACTCTCTTGAAGCAAACAAATCAATCTAACAACTACAACACTCATGATTAGCTAACTGATCTTTATTCCCCTCTATTAATAAATCCAGATAGTCCCCTCACCCTACTGACCTGGATATGAGGGGTTTTATTTAAGGTTTATTAGAAGTCCTATTTTGTCTAATGCACAGGAACTTATTTTTGTGTAATCCAATGGGGTTTTGGTCCCATTCACCTTGAATTATCGAGACTCTTCTGTATCTCCAAAATAGTTACTGTGATTATTATCTGTCACCTTGATAGTCATCTGTTGCAGAAATTACTAAATAACTATCTTGCTTAGAACAATCAATATATTTATAAAGTTATCAGACTCTTTTTGTGTTAATGGTTTCACTTAAGAAAAAAACAAAGAAAATTTTTATTGTAAACAAGTAGAATATAACTAATATTAAAACAAAGAAGTAATACTTTTTTTTACCACAAGTATAAATGTAGAACCAAAATGTAGATATTTTATTTCCAAAATACTACAAAAATGTATAAAATGTTATGCATACTTAAATGACACATACAAGGATTATCTCTTGGCCATGGTCTTGGCAATGTCCTCTTTAAATTTTCATGGAGATGATATGTGTTTCAAATATTTCAATTTTTCATAATCAACCAATATATATTTGATTGTAAAAATAACTTACACATTACTCATGAAGTGGTAAAATGTGAGAAATACAAGAACTCCATGTCTTATTGAAAATCGATGGTTGACATAAACTGTATAAAATGAAGACAACCTCAACTGCGATTGAAATGATTAGATTTCATTGGAAGTATCCTTGATTTCCCTTAGTTTATTGTGATGTACACCTCCCTATTTTTTAATTCCGCTATGAGAATAGTAGATGTCTTAATTTAGATAAAAAATCAAACTTATATAACAAATAATTAATTTACACTATGTACAGTGCTTGAGGTTTAAGCGTGTTTCTGACCTTGAGATCGCTAGGGTGGACTGGGCTGCATTGCAGGGTCAAAATCCAACACTTCAGAAAACATCAATGTCGTGTTTAAAGTGTAAACAGCTCTAATTAACTAAATGATAATACTGTAATAGTTTGATGTAGACATGATCTTTAAATGTGTTGCTCTGGTTCTGCAAAGAAAGAGACGTGATTACAAAAGAGACGATATATGTATTGTATAATGTTTTCAGTTAGACTAGTAGTCAAATACTACGAACGAGGGGCACCGTTAAACCTCACGCACTGTATGTTGAAAAACTTTGTGTGTAACTATTTTTAATTTTGCCAAAAATTAAAATTACAATTTTAAAAGAATTTTCATGCATTAACCAACATTTGACATTAACATTTGAAGCAATTATAAAGCTTATATTAATATATGCATTACCAGAACCAGTGGTTTCTCTCTTGATGATTGCAATTTCCATGTGTTTAATCTTTATCCGAACAAGTAAGAAATATATTTTGCCTACTATAACATCTTTCAAATGATATCTGAAATTAAAGACAACAGTTACAAAAAAAAGAAGTAAAACATATATAGTGTTAACTATAATGCAATTTGTCATTGTAAATGGTTTTTTATCAGTACACAGCTGGATAAGTCTAAAATAATTAATGAGATAAATTATTTATCTTTACCAGTTTATTTCTAAAAATAATATCAGCAGTTCATGTTTTAGAGAAGGCAGAAATATACAAATAAATTAAAAATAACTATGACTTTTTACTGCATATGTCTATATCTTAGAGAGTAGAAGAACCAACCTACCAAGAAACACATTTAGGACATAATTTCCTTCTTACGTTTTGAGGCATTGGAATTTATGTATTTGGAATTTATATCATTAGGACATAAAACTCTCTGAAAAGTATAACGTTAGGGAGTGAATTAGCGAAGAATTTTTTGTAACAAAATTTTAGCAAGGTTTTAAAACAGATATATGTAATTCTCTGAGCTATGGCCAATAAAAAGGTTGAAAGAACGTAACCATATGAATGAGTAGTAATAAACTGAAGTAAACACTTTCAGTAAATATCAGCTCGCTAGAAGAGAATGTAAAACATTGTAAATAATAAAAAAATGGGACACTATGTAATATTAATTTAAAGATATAATCCACAATGAAGAGCATATTATGATACTGGCCACAATTACTGAAAATTTGGTTCAGTAAGCTAATGCAAAAAAGATTCATGCCATTTTGACAGAACACTTTAGTTATTGCTAACTATATACTCATGATGGGTGTCCAAAATGCTGACCGAGATGCATAAAATCAATTCTTTAGCCAGGATTTTAACGATTCTCAACCAGTTTAGTGATTAAGGTATAAAATGAGTTTCAGAACCAAATTGTCACTGGTGATGAAACATAATAACTCATGTTAAGCCAGTAATTCACTGAATGAAGAAATTCAACATCACCAACCAAATAATTTTAATCTGCAATTCAACTGTTTTGGAATACAATCCTGAAACTTATTCTGAAATCTGGAATAGACCTCAATATGGAATCTAATAGGATTGACGCCTAAACTTAAGATTGACAAGTTAAGTAAGTGACTATGTCAAGACAATGCACATTGGCAGTAGTCTTGAAACATTTTAAATACAGATAAACAAACTTAAGACTGTGAACTAGTCAACAGATGTGTATAATCAGCTTTAATACACAGCACTTACTGGAATTGATTATGTTAAAAAATAAAAACTTTCTGCTTATCAATGCTTGTATTTTTATATAATAAGGTTATTCTGTACGTCATATAAATTTTACTTTGCCGTGAAAACATTATTAATTCATATTCTACATATTTTATACTTTAAGTTTTTGAAATTTTCTAAAATTAGTTGTTACTCATTTACTAATAATCTTGAAAACCGTTAAAGAAATTTATTATTATAAATTATACCATCATATTTTATTTACTTTTCTGAAATGTTCTATATATATATATATATATATATATATATATATATATATATATATATATATATATATATATATATATAAAGTTATTATTATTACTTGTAAATAATTTTGCTTTCTACCACTACGTGCAATAATTTTACCTTATGTGATAAGGCACCTTTCGGTCACTTGACCATTGTCGAATCACTGAATTAATTTTCTCTATTTTAGTGGTGTGGATGTTCGGTCCGTTATGTTGAAGTCATACATGATTCTTCTTTAAGCAGCGTGTATGTTTTTGAATAGTACGTCGTCTGCATATGTTGTCTGTAGGTTCATTAAATTGTTGTGTATGTTTTTATAAATGTGGTATTTTTCTAGTGAGTTTAGTTCTATTGAGTTATTATTTATTTCAAGTATGATTAGGTTATTTTTGTAATTTGTTATTTCATGTTTATGTGATATTAGGTGCAAAAACCAAATAATAAAAAACCTAATAGTTGACACAGAATCTAACATCCATAAAACTACCCACCAAAACATTTAACACGTAAAAAACAACATTTATAATAATATTAACCTAATCAAAACCCCCCCAAAAAACAAAATAGAAATTATGAAACTCAAAGAAAAACTAGAAAACAACGACTACATAATATTAAAATCAGATAAAACAAACACACCAGTAATAATTGAAAATACCAAATACATCAATTCAATGACAAACCACATAAAAGAAATTAAATACGAACGAATCCCAGACCCAACTAACAAATACTTTAATACAATAAAAAACCTAATAGTCACACACAGAAATACCCTAAGCTATAACAATAAATTAAAATACCACACAAGACTTTACCCATTCAAACCATGTGCACCAATATTAACAGGCATACCTAAAATCCACAAACCTAACACACCATTTAGAACACTAATAAATTTCAAAACAGTACCATCTTACATAATCGCAAAAATACTAGACAAAATAATAAGATCTACAATACATATCAACAACACATAGAATATAAAACATGGATACAAATTAATTAATAAAATAAAAAACATAGAGACAAACAGCAACATAAAAATATTTAGTTATGACATAACCAACATGTACCCTAGAATCCCAATAGAAGAAATCATAGAAATAATAAAAAACAAACTAACATACAATAACGAAAAAGAAAACACGATAAATAGTATTATTACACTAATCAAACACACATGTGAACAAAATTACTTCCAGTTTAACAATAAATACTATAAACAAACAACTGGACTTCCCATGGGATCACCCATATCATCAGTCATGTCAGAAATATATCTACAACACTTTGAACAAATAATAATTAAACCTATACTAAACACACATAATATTTTGCTATGGAGAAGATACGTAGATGATGATATACCTGTAATATACCAACCTACCATACACAACAAACACATACTCACTAATATCACATAAACATGAAATAACAAATTACAAAAATAACCTAACCATACTTGAAATAAATAATAACCCAATAGAACTAAACTCACTAGAAAAATACCACATTTATAAAAAACATTCACAACAATTTAATGAACCTACAGACAACATATGCAAACGACGTACCATTCAAAAACATTATACACGCGGCTTGAGAATAAACATGTATGACACCAATATCACAGACCGAACATCCACACCAGAAATTTAATTCATTGATTCGACAATTGTCAAGTGACCGAAAGGTCCCTCATCACAACAAGGTAAAATTATTGCACTTAGTGGTGGATAAAAGTATTTACAATAGTAATATATCAACTTCATATATATATATATATATATATATATATATATATATATATATATATATATATATATATATATATATATATATTCTTGATATTTAACATTATCCATTGTTTTTCCGTTGCACTGACTTTATGAAGTTAATATATTACTATTTTTGAGTAATTTTATCCACCATTAAGTGCAATAATTTTACCTTGAGTGATGAGGCACCTTTCGGTCTTTGACCATTACTCAAAAATAGTAATATATTAACTTCATATATATATATATTTTTTTTTTTTAATTCTCCACACTTTAATTTACCTGGGAGAAATCTACATCAGCCATCACCTTTTTGGATGTAGAGGTAACACTCCAGAATGGAAATATCAACACAGGAATTCACATCAAACCTACAAACCACCTACAATATCTCCATTTCGACAGCAACCACCCAATAAACATAAAACGATCCATTCCATACACTCAAGCAATTAGGGGTAAGAGAATCTGTTCGAATGATAGGGAATTGGAAGATTTTAATAGAAAGATATCAACAGCCTTCCAGAGAAGAGGATACCCCAAAAAACTCATTGAAAACCAAATTCATTCAGCACAATCCTCGGTTCACCATAAACCACAAACAGAACAAAATAAACTGTCTTTAATAACAGACTACCATCCTGGTCTACATAAACTCAACAAGATATTGAGAGATGGCTTCAAAATTCTTCAAGCTTCCGTCCACACCAAAAATCTTTTCACCGATCCACCGCAAATTTGGTACAAGCAACCTCCCAACTTGAAAAACATCCTAGTACATCCTAAACTACCAGACCCTGATGCAGAGAAACCACACAAACTTCCTCATGGCTCCTTCCCATGTAATAGACCTAGATGCAAGACGTGTCCAATACACCCCTCAGCAAATAGTTTCAACAGCCAAACAACAAAAATGGTCTTCAAAATACAGAGTCATCATAATTGTACATCGAAAAATGTCATATACCAGCTACAATGTAAACTTTGCTCAGCACAGTACATAGGCCTGACCACGGATGGTCTGAATATCAGAATGAATGGCCACAGACATGATGTTAAAATTATGAATATGGATAGACCAACAGCTCAACATCACAACTTTTGATGAGTGCTATACCACAAAAATAATTAAATCACTCTCCCCTGATTGCAATCCCTCAGAACTGAGAAGGTGGGAACTATCATACCAGTGGTATACCAAGTCCAGAGAATCCCCTAACCTCAACATCAGATAAATCCATTCATTTTTTTCCTTTTTCCCCCCCTCCAAATAGCCTTATCTCTTTTCCCCTGACAGACTTATATAAACTATAATCACTCATATGTTCATGGAAACAATATATATATCTTTAATCTGTGCATCTGTGACATCTGATTTCTACTCTACACAATCTGTGATTACAATTATTTTATTTCATTCTCTCATATTTCTTTTTGTGTTTTCTCTTCAATTGACAAAGACCACTGTGTGGTTGAAATATATCATTGTTTAAGTGCTTTTATGTGTTTCTATTTCCAGACTAAAGAGTGGACTCTTACCAAGGTAAGTCTGTCAGTCTCCTAGTCCAAAAAATCTCTCTCTCTCTCTCTCTCTCTCTCTCTCTCTCTCTATATATATATATATATATATATATATATATATATATATTGATATTTTACGTTGTCCATTATTTTTCCGTTGCACTGACTTTATGAAGTTGTAAATACTTTATTCCACCATAAAGTGCAATAATTTTACCTTGTTGTGATGAGGCACCTTTCGATCACTTGACCATTGTCGAATCACTGATTATTTTTCTGGTGTAGATGTTCGGTCCGTGATGTTGGTATTTGTTGACGTTACACGCATTTTTTCTTGATCTGCGTGTATGATGTTTTTATATGTATGTCTTCTGTATATGTGGTCTGTAGGTTCATTAAATTGTTGTGTGTGTTTTTATAAATGTGGTATTTTTCTAGTGAGTTTAATTCTATTGGGTTATTATTTATTTCAAGTATGGTTAGGTTATTTTCGTAGTTTGTTATTTCATGTTTATGTGATATTAGGTGTGCTGCAACATTTGATACTTTTGTATTTTTAGTTTACAAAATTACATGTAACGACTGCAATGCATTATACATAGGGAAAATGACCAGATCATTTAAAATAAGATTTGAAGAACATTATAGAGCATTCAAAAATAAAAATACAAAAGTATCAAATGTTGCAGCACACCTAATATCACATAAACATGAAATAACAAACTACGAAAATAACTAGGGATGGGCCGATTCCTAAAATTTTCGATTCCGATTCTAAAATTTTCAGTTCGATTCTCGATTCTTTAGTCGATTCTCGAGTCTTTCAAGTTATATTAGCTTACATGCTAGGTCTCTAATAATTAATTTAGTTAGCATCTTAATCATAAGGCAAAACCTTTTAAAAGTTCTGTTTTAATGTAATAGGCTACACAAAACCTTCAACCTTGATTTTTCAATAGGAATTTTTAATAGCATAAAAACATATCAGATAAAAGTAATGACTTATTTTAAAGTTAAAAATGTGAACTTTACACTATTTTATGATGTTTGAAAAAATACCTAAGCCCATTTACATTGTCTCTCAAAACAAAACAAAAATTAAAATCAAACGAACAACATAAAAAGTAAAAAATTAATACAAATAGGATAGTTTTTAATATTTAAAAGTCTGGCAGGTAATGTACATTTATGTTCAAAAAAACAAGCATTTGAACACGTTTTTGTTTGATAGATAAACGTCGACGGGATTAAAAACATGATGTTATTCTAAGAGCTTTTTGTCCGTAGTTACGGGCCGACACACATATTTGTTATAACGTATTGTAATGATTTTCACTACTGTTTTCAGTAAATTATAACGTAAATTCCTTAACAAGTAAATTATTTGGTGTTAAAACTTTTACTTAATATGAATCTTGGATAGTATATACTGGACCTGTAGCATTACTTATCAGAGAGAGAATATATTACACTTTAGTTCTATATTCAAAATATTTATAAACTCACAAATCAATCACATGGGACACGTTTACATGTCTTAGTGATAGGCGCCAAAACACTTTTATCACCAGTCAGTTTATTATTTGGATAAACGGGACATGAAATTTTGGTTTTGTTGTTTCTTGCTAACACAAAAAATAACAAAATTTACACATATAACAAAATTTAATTAAATAAAAAACAATGTCGGGTCAATTGGTCCGACAGAGTTTATTTGCGTTTCATTTACGATAGGAAAAAACTATGTTGGGCCAGTTGGTCCGACACGTATTTTTATAAATATTATGATAAGAAACGTATATTCATGCTTAGATATGATAGGGGAACAAAGTATAAGAACACATTATTTAAAAATGAGCTTAAAATATTTTGGCAATTATCTATGAAAACGCCGATATTGTGGCCGGCAGCTAAAGTATTAAGGTGCAGTGACGCGTTCGCTTTGTTTGTTAAACTACACGAACTATTTCACCTGTAAGTTTAAATTACTGTACATTATTTTGCTACATTTGTAGCTACTGTGCGGATAGGTTTGTCATGTAATAAATAGTTTCATTTGCTATTACAATCGTGTTTATTTTCTTTTCGCTCCCAAATATATTACATTACTGTGAGGGTGATATCTGTCTATAATATACTTTATTGAGGTTAAGTTTCGGAGGAATAATACAGTGTTTCTGTTATCCGTCTATTCGCTCAACCATCATGGCCACTGTTAATCGAGTTTTTACTGTACTTTTTTTGTGTTTTGTTCTGACATCTATGAATCAGTGACAGTAAGACACGTGGGGGGAGAGACAGAGAGTATCGAACCCGCTCTAGTGGGAGAGAGAGAGAGAGAGAGAGAGAGAGAGAGAGACGAGCGATGTCAAACGACCAGAAATGGTTACGATCTTGATTGCTGTTGCTTCATAAATAATAATATTTTCGTTTACTTTTATCATTTAATTCATTCAAATCAACTATTACATAAATAAGACATAGTTGGTAATTAATTATTTGTCCAATAAATTACTCCACACACATATTTTAATAGTTAACAAAATAGGAATCGGAATCGACACTTTTATGATGAAGAATCGAGTATCGACGATTCCTCGATACCACCTAGAATCGACGATTCCTGGAATCGAGAATCAGAATCGGCCCATCCCTAAAAATAACCTAACCATACTTGAAATAAATAATAACCAAATAGAATTAAACTCACTAGAAAAATACCACATTTATAAAAACACACACAACAATTTAATGAACCTACAGACCACATATACAGAAGACATACTATATAAAAACATCATACACGCAGATCAAGAAAAATGCGTGTAACGTCAACAAATACCAACATCACGGACCAGACATCTACACCAGAAAAATAATCAGTGATTCGACAACGGTCAAGTGACCGAAAGGTGCCTCATCACAACAAGGTAAAATTATTGCACTTTGTGGTGGATAAAAGTATTTACAATAGTAATTTATCAACTTCATATATATATATATATATATTCCTGATATTTAATATTATCCATTGTTTTTCCGTTGCACTGACTTTATGAAGTTAATAAATTACCAATTTTGAGTAATTTTATCCACCATTAAGGTAAAATTATTGCACTTAATGGTGGATAAAATTACTCAAAATTGGTAATTTATTAACTTCATATATATATATATATATATATATATATATATATATATATATATATAACATAACATAACATATAAGAACTCAATGTCGTCTAGCAGCAATATTTAAAGATAATTAGGAGTTGCATTGGATCAACGTATGTCATGGAAACCACACATAGCCCAGTGTGCTGAAAAGGCTATAAAAAGAACAAGATTACTCAAGAGACTAACAGTTACGACTTGGGGAGCTAACCAAGATGTTCTAAAGACTGCCTACAAATCAAATATAAGACCAATTTTAGAATATGGTACTGAGGTGACAGTCACAGCCAGTAAATGCATCACAAATTTACTTCATTTTGCTCAAAACAATGCTTTAAGAGTGATAACTGGTGCTGCAAAGACCACCCCCTCTATTGCTGCAATGGAGGCTCAATCTGAGATTAAACCACTACAAATATGCAGGGAGATGTTAGCCTTATGTTTTTGTGAGCGATTTAAACGAGCAAAGAAATCTTGGGATGAGTACCGTAAACCCACAGATAAACTAAAAACTCAGCGAACACCCCTTGTCTGTTACCAGGATCTATATAAAAAGTATGGAGTCACTCCCGAGGAACCAGCTCCACTTACTGCTTCCAGGAGCTCCCTGAGGCAGAGCTCTTCCTGACAGATCACCAATTGCCGAAGCATGCATTTTCGGATTAGGAGCTTAGAAATGCAGCCCTCCGAACTATCAATGAAAAATACCCTGCACCAGAATGGCTCCACAGATGGATCATCCATACCTGGATCAGCAAAACAGGTGCTGCATATATTTTGAGGGATTTTCTGCTGTCAGGGCCCACCTTAGCAACTATGACGATAAGGTAGCTGCCATATATGCTGCAGCAATTGAACTCGAGAACCTGACTGCTCTGGGTAAGCCAGTTTTCCTTGTTGACTCTAAGACCGCCATCTTGAACCTCTCTGGGAACTCACAAACTGACTGTAGTAGAACCATTGAATGTAGAAGAAAACTAAATGCTCTCATAAATGCTGGGTGGGTACTTAATTTCCAGTGGATCCCGAGCCATGTAAACATCACTGGTAATAAAAAGGCTGATCAACTAGCCAAACAGGGAACAAGCCTCCCTTAGCCCGAGCATCTGAGTTCACTACATTCCTCTAGGTCCCTAATAAAGATGGTGTCCCACCAAAAAATGGAATCACAATCGATTGAGTGAACTCTCAGCAGGAAAACTGTGGGAAAGTCTTGTGACGGGGAGACCAAATGACCAAAACTTGCCCCGAGCTGTTAGCATTGCAGCTTTTAGATTGAAGACCTGTCATGATTACCTTGCTACACACCTCCACCGCATTCATGTGCTACCAACCCCGGAGTGTCTGCTGTGTGGTGGTGAACTCATGGATGCCGAACACCTTAATGATTGAACTGCCCTGGACTGGGCCTAGAATTACAACAATTCCATCTTCAGGGAGGCCCATCTCTACTGGTCAGCGTGTCGCCAAATGACTCAACTGCCAAGGGTGGGTGTTGGCTAGACAGAGAGATAAAGATATACCATTTATTTAGAGTGTAAAGTGGAGGGGTGCGTGGAAGGCTTTTATTACAAGAAGGGGGCGTGGTACCAAAAGGTTTGGGGACCCCTGAACTAGATGGACAAACAACTTGGTGTACATTTTACAAAACCTACAAGGCATGTTTGAGTAAAGACAAACAGGATATGAATAACATATGGATAATAAATCACATCGATAATGTTGATAACAGGACAAATGGACAGGATGTCAGTCACCATATCGCTTAACTGATTTCTAAGAATTTACAATACTTGAAAACATTTTTGTTTGGTCAGTGCTATTGAACGCATTGGATGACAAATTAAATGATAACAATAAGCAAAGATATGAGTAGTCTGCACACAAAATGTTAAGTGGCATAAAATTGGCAGCAATGACATGCCAAGAACATTGGACCTTTTGACATTACTTGACACTATTTCCTAATCTGACTAGACATTTCTACTTAACAATTAACTTTACGGTTATTAAAAAACAATTCAGAAAGGAGGTTTAGATTCTTAAGTTGAATAAAAAAATTGTAACAGAAATTGTTAAATAATTTTAAAACAATGGTTTCAATTTTTGTTTGTTTATTACCGGTAATAACACATTTAACATTCTAATGCATAAAAACAAAAGGTGTCATACTTACTTGCACTTATTATATTCAAATTCAATATGTAGACAGTCTTCAATACCAACTTCCATTTTAATACTGTTATTCATTTCTGGATACGAAGAGAGAGTATGCACAGCCAGATCTATTTCTTTGACAATATCTGATATCCGGCGCACAATGGTCACTCGTAACAAATACCTATTTTAATCAATTAGTTAATCCTTTATCTATAAATGTGTTTATTACAATTTCCCAATACCACAAAAATATAAAGTAGGAATAATGCCTATTGCAAGGAATTGGTTCTAATGTGTTTATTGCAATTAATCTTATTAGCATTTATATGGAACCTAATTATCTATTTCTACATTAAAAAACATTTATTCCGATTGATTTATTTCAAGTTAAATATAAATACAATAACCTGTTCATGTGGAAGTTATCTAATTCCTACCTCAATTCCACAGGGAATTTGTGCCAAAATATTTAATGTGTATAATTATTACAAAGTGCATATTTAACATATATTCCTTTTTTTTTAACTTTAAAGCCATTAGTTCTGAAGTATTTAGTGCAAAATACATACAACTCATCTAAATCATGACTGTCCATACCTAAATAGTCAGATTAAAAATAAAAGATGTGTTCAAAAGTAAACTCTATTAGCCTAAAAAAAATCTCTGAGATCAATATCTCATGTAGTTTATTTTGGATGGCTTGTCATGAGATTGTTTCAAGCAGGAACCAAAAGGATTCAGACTTGATAGTCATCATTCTACAGTGCATAAACTCCATAAGCAAAATTCTTTGGTAATCCAAAAAACACTACCAATAATCTACTTGGTTGTTAGTTTGATAGAATTATTAATTTGTTTTGTGAGAAAGAATGACTTCACATTACTCATCATTGCTTTTTCGACTCATAATTAATATAGGATATTGTAGCATTTCATTATTCTCGGTACAAATTTTTGGAACCCAATGAACACTAAACGTGTACCTTAACTTTTCAGTAATTACTTCATGCAACAGACACTTTAGAAATCTGTAGAAAACTTTCAGTAGAATTTTCAATTATATTTTTCATTTGATCTGCTTCTGTAAACAAAAGACAAGCTCCAAATTCTTCCATCCACTACAGCATGAGGTGTACTTGCCTACAGTGATCTCTTGGCTTTACGCATGTATTTAGTGGAAATTTAAATAATTACAGTAACACATACAAACAAGAGATTAATTCTGATGTGTTTAGCAGAAGTTACAAAATAATTATTGTAAATCATTAACAAGAATCATATATGAAACAAACAATTAAAGTCATATTTTATTAAAAGTGTAGTTTGAATGTACTTACTTACAGGCATGTTGTATATAATTACAGAAACCAGATTGCGTGTTTTTTAGTGCTGACATTCCAAAAATTAAAAATTGTAAAAGGAAGACAAAAGTAACTTAATAACATATAAAACTTTATAAAACCACAATGAAAAAATACAGAGCCTTATGTATTATAATATAATATAATAGAATATAGTTACAAAAGTATCCGTTTGGGTAGACATGGTTATAAAAAAAAACAAAACAACCCAATTTGCTAAGATAAGCACACTTGAATGATAACAAATGAAATGGCCTCTATTTTAGTACAGGTTTTTGCATTACTCTATGGAACAAGGAGTCATTGTCTCATTCTAATGCTTAAAATTTTTATATAGTCCATTAGTAAAATTTGCACTATAAATTTTAACCTAACCAGATAAGTTATGCTATATTGTAATGTAGGGCTCTGTTTTATGTTAAAACTTTGATTTTATACAATTTTGTGTGTATGTTGGAAGTGAGATTAAAATTTTTAATTAAAATAATAAAGTTTTGGGCATCAACACCAAATTTTATTTTTTCCTTGTTTCTGAGGTCTTCCTACATCACTGCATGTATCTTTTTATGCAACATCAATGACGTCTGAGATGCCAATAATAATAATAATTTTTTAAATTTAGATATTTAGCCTTTAATAACTCACTAATCATAAAGATTATATACAGTACAATAATCATTTATGAATTACAAGCAATACAGTATACTGTTACATTTATTTTGAGTATCATAATTACCTGCCCATCCTAGTATTGTCCCATTAAGCAGAGAGTTCTCTGCTAAGCGGGGAGTGGGACAATTCTAGGATTGGCAGGTAATTATGGTACTCAAAATAAAAATAATAATATAAATCCTAGTGGAAAAGTAGAAAATTATCAAAAGTTCAGTATACTGTATTGCACTGAAATATTATGCATGGTTTCCAATTTACAATTAACTTGTACAACAAATCCACGTGGTATCAATTAACTTGTACAACAAACACGCAATTAATTTGTTTACTTATAATTGATAAAATTAAACTCTACATATTTAAAAGAATTATTAAATAGGTACAGAATATACCGATGTTCCTTAACCCATTTCTTCCTAAAGTTACGTAAATGCAACAGTATATTATATTGCACACAACTCTTCTATTAGTCAGTAATTTTCAATTTGAAGTGGTTATTTTTATTCTAAGAATAGAGTATTTTTCTATCATGCAATAATTATTTTTTTTTAATAATATATCTTTGTCAATGAGGACTTGAATTACGATAAAATAAATGTCGAGAAAATCAACATTTTCGGTATAAGAAATAAACATCTGTCAATTCTTGGAACAAAATGTTTTGCTATGTCAGCCTTTCTCATCATGTTTACTTTACTGCTGAGTCACGTTCGTTGAACCACACATCTCTCCACTTCCCCCTTATTCAACAGAGTTCATATGTATTGCGTGGATGCAACGTTGGGATTTTCCCGGCAGTTAAAATATATCGGGCGTGTTGAAAGCAATTGACCAGTAGATCCGCTATGAGTTTTAAACGTGAGTGTTATAAAACAGCAGAAGAATTGCTTGCAGTTCTTGATGAAATTGAGGAAGAGGAAGCAGCATCTGGTGTCGATGCAGTTCCCCCCCACCTGACGTTGATGAAAATACAGACGAAGAAGATATTGACGATAATCAAATTGTTATAAACGACAATGGCGTTCCTTCGGATATCACTGGTTCATTTGAAGTTCACCTTTCCGTAAGTACAGAGACAAATAATGAAAAAATTAAAAAAACCAGTAGTGAAGAAACAAAAATTTTGTCTAGATTGGGAAAATTCTTTACCAACTACATCAAAATTTCCAAATGATGTAGAAATAAAAAATCTTATAGAACAACTAAAAAACCAATATGGTGGACTAACAACTCTTGAAACATTTAATTTATTTTTTGATGATTTGTTCCTGGACAAAATTGTTGATTTTTCCGTATCTTATGCTAAGGAAAAAATCACCATAGCTTTTCTTTAACTCGTCCAGAATTGAGAAATTTTTTTGGAATTCTCATTCTGACTGGGTATCATTTGCTACCTTAATTAAGAATGGATTGGAGTAAAGATCTTGATAAAGGTGTACCAATTGTACGAGATACAATGTCTAGAAATAAATTTGATGAAATAAAAAAGTACATTCATTTATCAAACAACAATAAACTAGATAAATCCAAAAAATGTTCAAACGTCCGTCCCTATTTTGATGAATTAAATACCAAATTTTGTCAGTTTGGAGTGTTTTCACTTAAATTATCAATCGATGAGCAAATGGTGTCCTATTTTGGACGTCATTCAGCAAAAATGTTCATGAGAGGGAAACCAGTGAGATTCGGTTTCAAAATTTGTTATGTATACAATTTTGAGCCATATGGGGGAAAAAGTGGTGAAATAAACAACGGCTATGGTTTAGAGGAGAGAAGGTAGTTTATAATTTGTTGAGAATAGTTGAAAATCCAGAGAATCACATAATTTTTTTTGACAATTTTTTCAGTACTTATAGTTTAGCAAGTAAACTGACAAAGATGAATTTCTTAGTAGCAGGAACAATAAGGGAAAATAGGTTGCACAATATTCCGCTCACATCAGTGAAAAATTTCTAAAAGCTCCAAAAGGAAGTTATGAATTTGCCTTTGATAAAAAAAAAAAATTGTCGAAACTGTTGTTCGATGGCGGGATAATTCAGTTGTTACAGTCATTACAAATTACGGATTAGTTGAACCAATCATAAATGTAAAACGCTATATATTGAAAGGAAACAGGACTTTGAAAAGCAGCCAAATGTTATCAATGATTATAATAAAGGAATAGGCGGAGTGGATTCTCATGATGCTATTGCTAATTAAATTAGAATAAGAGGTAAAAAGTGGTGGTGGACCTTATTTGTAAATGGAATTGATTGTGCTGTAGTAAATGCATGGACATTTTATATTTTATCCACCGGAAATAAAATCAGTCAGATAGAGTTTAGATCGCAGCTCGTTATCTCTTTACTTCGATCAGCAAATATTGAAGAACCTGACGAGTGCAGCAAAAATCTGCTATTAGGTCACTGCAGTAAAATTACTTTACCAGATGACGTACGAAAAGACAAAACGGACCACATCGTAGACCGAAACAAAAGTAATGTAAGACGGAGATGTAAAGTGTGCCACAGTCAAACAGTCTACACATGCAAGAAATGTCAAGTGTTTTTACATGTTGATTGTTTTGAAACATTTCACAATTCAGATTGAAATAAATTGTAAAAAGTAAAACTATGTGTACATTGTGTTTCAATAAATCGTTTCATGCAATGATTGTCGTGTTTATTTCAGCACACGCCATTTCCCAACGTTGCGTTAATGCAACACCGCGAGATGCAGGGAACTCCCAACGTTGTGGGAACGCAATAGGTCATTACTCAAAAAACTAAAACCATCAGATTCATATTCAGGTTTTATTTTATTAATTCAATAGTAGAAATGTAGATTAAATAAGAAAAAATCACATAAAATATAGGTTTTGTCCTATCAGGAAGAAATGGGTTAACCAATTATATTACATGAGAAGTTGTAAATATATTGTTATGTACATATTGTGAATAAACACAATATTAACCTTTAGTACTAGACTGTGGGGCAAGCCCTGCTTAGCTTATATTGCCATTTACTTGTATGTCGGGTGTCACCCGCTACGATTTTCAAATGGGTATTACTCGTCTGTAGCGAGGCCTCATGACATTCAATCTTTTACCACTCTATTGACAATAATTTATACTAAATGAAAAATGTCTTTGAATCTGTGAGTCACTACGTAATCAAGTTTGCCCTTACGTTGTACGATCCAAGTAGGGTACAGGTTATTTATTCACTTTCACTTTGCTGAGGCTTATACATCACGTCCAATTAGTCAATCCGAAATTCCTGATCTATTACTTGTTCCTGCTTTACTGGCTATACAAGGGGTTTTAAACCATCTTATGGGTCACAAACTATCAATTATTAAGTTAGGGCAGACCTACCTTTTACTCCATGAGTTGTTTCACACTTTGTAGGTAAATTATTTGAGAGCATTAATGGAAGAGGCTTTCATATTTATGTAGACAGGTTCTATTCTTGCTATAAACTAGGTCTAGGAATACTGAATTTAAGACCTCAAACCACTGGAACAATTACAATCAAAAGAAAAGGTCTACCAGGGCTTATATGAACAATGATCCTAACTTGGAAAGACAATAAAACTGAAGCCATGGTTAGTGCACTTTATGGCAAAAGTGTACAAACAATTGAAAGAAAAGGAAAAACCAATATCATAACTAATAACTAAGCCAACTGGTAAATATAACCAGTTTACGGGTGATGAACTAGCTGATCACTATAATCCAAGGTACAGTTTTACAAGGCGAACTAATAAATGGTGGTGGAAAAGGTTTTTCTGGCTATTAGATATGGCTGTAGTAAATAGTCTTATTATCTAGAGCAGCAAAAACGGAAAGGAAGAAAATCCTGAGAAATAAAAATGGTTACTCCGAAAGATGGTCAGGGAACTCTGTGATATCAGGCAGTGTAGGAAGAGGTCGGGCATAACTACTGACAAGGAAGAAAGACTAAATGGAAAATACATTGCATTTATCCCAAGGTCAAAAGCAACTTAAAGAATTGTGAAATTCCAGTAACAGAAAGATAAAAGGAGGCAGAAGGGAAACTGTTTTTTGCTGCAAGACATGCAGCAGAAAGCCCGAGCCGCAACCAGGAGACTGTTTTGTAAAATATCATACTCTGCAAAACTACAAATAAGGGAAGAAAATCATATACATACTACAATAGTAAATAAAAATGGCATAGTTAACTAAACTTTTGTAAAAGTAAACAAAATTTTTCTTAATCAATAATGCGGCTTGCAGCTGAAGTAGTTTGTCTCAATTTATTTACAAGTAGGGAGGCAAAGCATATTCAAAAAATTCAAGTGCTAATGGTTAATATTTTTACACTTTTGGTATCAACTTGACAAAAAAAATCACTACTTATTGATATTTTTCAACTTATGCGTTTCGCACTACGTCGGTTCATTATTCAATGCTGTGAGTCACGGACAAGACTGTTGCTCAGGTGTGTTGTGAGTCTGTAGTGTATTGGTGTTCTGTGGTGTGTCATTGTTCATTAAGTAGTTGTTAATAATGTGTTGAAATATAGTATTTGATTGTGAGTGTGGTTTGTCATTTACAATATGTTGTGGATAGTTGTGGTGTTTGTATATCTCGTAGTTTTTTGTTGTGTTTAGTTTGTTACCCTTTTTTACGTAGTGTAGGATTTTTAGATTGGTGTCTGAGTGTAGTGTTTTGTATGTGTATGGCAAAATTTGTTTTGGGTCGTCTTTTTGATGTCTTTAATGTGCTCATTGTATCTTGTGATAAAGATTCTCCCTGTCATCCTATGTAAAAGCTGGGGCAGTCGTTGAATGTAATTTTGTATACTAATACCCTGTCGTGACTATTGTGGTGTTTTTTTTGTACTGTGTAGGTGTTTTTTAGTTGAGTTGGATGTTTTAAATGGTTCTTTGTGTTTAAGTTTGCAGGATGAGGAAGCTATTTTTGTGATGTGTTATCGTAATATGTGTATTTTTGTGTTATATATGTATTGTTTTTTACGCATTATGTTGTCTATCACAATGTGTTTGCATGCGTTTTTATGGGCTACCTATTTTATTGTTTTGTTTGTTTATTTTGTCTTCATTGTTCATGGGTATGCTGATTAGTCTGTGTATCATGGAGTGGAAGGCAGCATGTTTGTGTTGTGTGGAGTGATTGGAAGTGTTGCGTATAACTCTGTCAGGTAGTGGGCTTCCAGTATATTTTGAATGTGTATGTTCTTTCGTTTAGTTATCCTGAGATCTAGGAAGGTGATTTTGTTCTGTTCTTCTATTTTTCAGTGTGAAGTTTATGTTATTTTGTAATTTGCTTATGTAATTGTGGCATGTGTTTATATCTGTCTTATGTTGCTGTTAAATAAGATTAGGATTTCATCTACGTATCTGTACCAATATAATATTTTGTGAGCATATTTGTTGTTGTTTATGATATGCTTGAGAAGGGGGATCCCAGTAGGTCTTTCTTTTGTGTGAAGTATTTGTTGTTGAATTATGAAGTAATTCTGAAGAGTGATTGTTCTGTTAGTGTTATTATTTCTTTGGTTCCGTTGTTTTCAATTAACATTTGTTTGAGTATGTTTATTTTTCCTTGATTGGTATGTTTGTGCATAGGTTGGTTATGTCGAATGAAGTTAGAGTGGAGTTATGAGGTATGAATGTGTTTTTTATTTCTTGTGCAAGATCTATGTTTTTTTGTAGGCTTGTGTGGTTATGAAATGTGATACTTTTATTCTTATTTTGTCGAGTTGTTTCATGATTTTGTGTGTCTGTGCTGATGTGTTATTTATTAGTAGGCGTATTAGTATATCTTTTTTGTGTATTTTAGCCAAGGTGTTGAGCGTTGGTGCTTTCGGGTTCTTTTTGTATAAGGCGTGGTTTATGTTCTTTGTTTATTATGTATCTGCATTTGTTTATGTTATTTTTTATTTGTGTGTGGAATTTGTTTGTGGGTGTTTCTGTGATGTCATTGCTTTCAAAATATAATAGTACTTTACTGTGTAATTCTGTTTTATGTATGAGTGATACTGCCTTTGTGTGTTTTTATGAATTTTAGACTATGTTGTCTTTGTGTTTTATTGAGATTAGTGTTTTTGTTTCGTTGTTTTTGTGGTGTTCTTGTTTTATTTAAATTAAGTACTGTGTTATAGGAGGTATTCCTGGTCATTGGTGTCATTATGACGGTTTCAAAGTTGAATATGTTAGTGAGTTTTTTGTGTTTGTGTAAATTGTGTTTGAGGCTTTTGTTGAGTAAATCTTTAGGATTTTTAGATTGTTGTCTATAAAAGATTTAAAAGAGACACAACCCAAATCAAACTTTGCCATACACATATAAAACATACTACAATCACACACCAATATAGACACCAATTTAAAAATCCTACCCTACAACAAAAAAAGCAACAAACTAAAAAAACCCACAGACCCCACAAACAAATTCCAAATACAAATAGAAAATAATACAGGGTGTCTAGTAAAATAGCTTGAAGAAATTCCCTGAGTTTTCCCTGACTTTTCCTCTTTTAGATGTCTATAGAAAGCCCAGTTTACATTGATATCTGAAGGATCTTGGATAAATCCAGACTTTGAAGAACGAATTGAGTAACTCTTTTGCTTTTGTGTCTGTAAGGAACACAGAACCAAAATATCGAGCTTTCACTTCATCCGTCTCTGCATCCCAATACCTGACACTCAAATCCATTTGGGCTCTTTGTGATATTTTGTTTAAACTTTCATCAAAGCCAATTACATAGTTAGAATTTGAATTTAATTATGTCAGTAACAGGTCTTTAATATAATTTGATAAACCGATTACAACATTATAGGAAATGTTATCTTTCCCCAATCTCATGTTCTGTGCAATGGTGCTATCAGGGAACATCCTTAGAAAGAGGCACACTACCTTCTGCATTGAGTAAAGAAGTGTTGCATTACTAAATTCACGCACCATATAATCTCTGCTTCAGTCACTTTATCTTTTAGTTTATATTTATCCTAAGGAAGGAGGGGAGGTAATGACGACATCTGCATGACGCACTTGCCCGCTACGGCAATGAAAACTGGAACCTTCCATGTTGAAATAAACAGTGTACAAATAATCACCGTCAAATAAAACACATACTATCACGAGTCTAGACAAATAGCTGGCTACGAATGTTTACACAGCGTTCTGTGTGGTCAGAAACAGACTGAGTTATCTGTTATCCCCACCTGTCCATATGATAACAGAACCACTGCGCACCCCAAGGCCACGGTCCAGGCTAAAACCTCCCAGCTGTACCAACTCGACACGTTTAATATTTATTGACGTAAGTCCTGAAGTCATAGCATTGGGCTTATCAAATAAATAATGGACATCTAAATAAAGAAGTGTTATTTCCTGACTGCCCTGTCCCTAAACCGCTGGCTTACAATACCAAATATTCGAGAGCAATGGCCACTAGTTTTGTTTCTAATCAAAATAAATATTTTCCCGATTTTTTAAAATTTTCCCTGAATTTTCCAGAATCTTAAAATTCCCTGACTTTTCCAGGTTTTCCCGGTTTTCCCTGTCACTAGACACCCTGTAATATAAACAAATGCACATACATACATACATACATACATAACAAACTAAGAACAAAAACGACACCTTACACAAATTAAACCCCAAGCACTAACACTCAACACTTATCTAAAACAAAAAAAGCAGCACCTCTCTCAAAAAAATACTGGGAATACCTACGACAACACAAAATACCAGAAATATGCCCACTAATAAATAACTCATCAGCGCCTTCACACAAAATCGCTAAACACCTTGACAAAATAATAAGAAAAAGTATCACATTTAATAATCCCACCAGCCTAAAACACAACATAGATCTTACACAAGAAAAAAACACATACATACCACATAACACCACACTAGTATCATTCGACATATCCAACATATACGCAAACATACCAATCAAAGAATCAATAAACATACTCTAACAAATGTTAATAGAAAGCAACATACCAGACAACATAGCCAAAGAAATAACACTAACAGAAACAATCACTTCTTAGAATTACTTCACATGCAACAACAAATACTAAACACAAAACAAAGGCCTACTGAAGGGATGTCCCCATCTCAAGCATATTCATACACAATCTAGAACAAAAGTATATCATAACCAACAAATACGCCCAAAAAATAATATATTGGTACTGATAAATGATTGGTCCTAATCCTACATACCAGCAACATAAAACAGATAAACACCTGCCACAATTACATAAACAAATTATACAATAACATAAACCTCACACTGGAAACAGAAGAAGATGTATTTCATAGGTCTCACAATAACAAAACAAAACAACAAACACACATTCAAAATATACAGAAAGCCCACCACTACTGACATAGTTATACGCAACACTTCCAATCACTCCACACAACACACATGCTGCCTTCCACTCCATGAAAAGCACACTAATCAACATAATCATGAATAATGAAGACAAAATAAACTAACTCAACACAATAAATACATACCCAATATAAACGGATACAAACACTCCTTGTTAGACAACATAATGCAAAAAAAAACAACAAACACATAACACAACAATAATACACAAAAATTCAAAGCACATCATATCACGACAACACATCACAAAAAAACTTCCTTTTCTGCAACCTTAAATACACAAGTAGCATTTAAAACATCCAAAACATCTAAAAAACACCTAAACAGTACAAAAACACACCAGAATAAACACAACAGGGCAGGAGTATACAAAATTATATGCATCTTTTATGTATGACAAACAGTGAGAATCTTTACCACAAGATATAAAGAACATATAAAAGACATAAAAACACCCAAATCAAATTTTGCCATAGACATACAAATCACACTATACTTACACAATAATATATACACCTATCTAGAAATCATACACTACATAAAAAAACAACAAACTAAACACAATAGAAAACTACGAGATATATGAACTCAACAAAAACTATCCACAATATATTCTAAACAATAAAACACACTCACAATCAAATACTATATTTAAACACATTTTAACAACTACTCTATGAATAATAACACACTACAGACACCAATACATCACAGATTCACACCAACACAACACACTTGAGCAACAGTCTGGTCTGTGACTCACAACTGACATAGTGGGAAACGCGCTGGCTGAAAAAAAATCAGTGACTAGAGGGTTTATTGCCAAGTTAATTCCAAAAGTGTAATTATAGAAAAACCTTAAGATGTAAAATACAAAAACTGCAAGTATTATTTACGATTTAGAGACTTCATTGCTTTAAAAAAATAGTATAATTACTTTCTCTTAATACAATAGCAGTAAAAGCAATTTGAGAGACGCTTACTTGTAAATAGCTAATGCAGTTTTAAATTTCTCGTAAATCAGCTGGAAAATAATCCATTGATGTTTTAAAATGAAATGAAGATGTCAATTCCTCCATGTATCCTCACAAAATGAAACAAAAACAATTAAAAGTGTATAGAATGAAACAATTAAAAATGGCTAATCAAAAGGTAAAATAGTGATAGAAGACATTGCAGAAAAAAACATGAAACAGAAGCACCTGCATAAACCCTACTTGGAAATGTGAGGGGAAAGGTTAAAAATTAATACACTAACACTAAAATAAATTCTCTAAGATGAAATTCTAAACAGTATGGCGTCATTGACCTCAAACAAAATCAGTTCACTTAACCTCAACTATAAAAAAACGATCGCTCTTTTCAAAAATTGACTTGGTGACATCACTCAGAACTGTTATACAAACGTCTTTTAACAATTTAATCATAAATTGTCAAACTAAAACAAGTTTTTTCAACTACATCTGTAATGAATTAAAAACCAAACTTGGAGACAAAACATGAAATGTACCACAATTTCTTCACACCTACTTCCAGACATCAAAATGAAAATCCTTTAAACTAAGATCTATTTATTACTTTTTCCTTGGTGAAAAACCAATTTCAGTCATCCTCACTAATCAAAAGTAGTGTTTAATAAAAATATTAAAATTCAATTTAAACAACATCACTAAAATAAGGAGCTTATTTTATTGTAGTATAGTACTAGAATAAATATTAAAACGCAAATATCTAACAATAACAATAATTATTCAACAGTTAATAGATAACAATAAATAAATAACTATAAATATAAATAATGAATAATACCTATGTAATAAGCATTCAACAATAAATATATAAAACTAAATAAATTTCTAGACGTACACACATTTACAAACACACACACAGAGTGAGATTTTTTTGACTAGATATGATACCTAAACACTTACCTTGGCAATAGTCTGGTCTGTAGTCCTACAATGAACACACAATTACACTAAAACACTAAAATAATAATATATTTCGACCACACTGTCCCCTTTGTCAGAGAAATACAAAAGTAAGTCCCAGATGTCTATAAAAAAGGAGTACAATCTCGCTATTTCGCCAGTCCTGTTCTCAAAAAACAATACTTTGTCTTTAGCCATGATGTTCTGGATAGTCTTTTGCTCTTTGAAATGAGGACAATTAAAAGATTGTCTTGAGTGATCGCCACCGAAGTTGGGGAGCATTTTGGGGCACTTTCACAATCGTATTCAAACCTCTTGTTAATCACATCTTACTTCGTACAATTAGTGCTTACATCTCCAGAATACTGGCATTCAAAATACTGCTTGGGATTAGCCACATATGGCCGTACATTGTGTCTTTGATAGCCTGCATGTATTAATTAGGAAATTAAAGTTTTTTCGAATGTAAGAATGAATGAAGCTGTTGCAATTGTTTTATCCAATTCTATTTTCTTATAGACACAATGACAGCAACTGCCTTGGACACCAGCTCTGACTTAATTTCATCTAAATGGACACACATTAGGTTCCAACTTGTGATGACCTTCATCACAACATACTCACAGCAGAAACCCAGATTAGAGATGGTTAAGCTCTGACTCTTTCATTATTCCCAACTAGTCAAAAATATCTATGAGAAGATGGAAGATGCATATTTAAAAACATTGTATATGTGTGGGTGTGTCTGTATTATGGAAGTAAGAATTGTCAGTGGTAGGGTATTGGAAGGGATGCAAAACCTCTTTTAGTTGGTACAGCTAGTCCTCATCTCCCTGTATTAGCTAGGATTTATTAGAATTCAATTCTTATATACAACTCTGGGGTTATGATTTTTTTAATTCCAATATCCTGGGTTTACAAATATGACAATAGATGGGAACCCTTAATGGTGGTAGAATTATACTGTAAGCTTTGGATCTGTGAACTGTTCTCTACAATTGCATTAACACTAATTAAATATATCTTATTATTAATACTATAACTACATATTTACCTAAGGCGAACATTAGATCCAGTATATGATTCAAAAGGTTTCTCAACATTGAGAAATTCAAATGGATAGGTTGTGTTTTGCATCAACTCCCCTGGGCGTGCTAATTCCTTCACTAATGATGTGAATTCATGGTGGTTTCCTCTATCATAATACAATTCTATTTGTCCTATGAACTCTATTTTTATACCTTGATGCTCCAGTTTGGTGCCAGCCTTCTTTAATGTTACATTTACCTGATAAATATTTGGTAATATTAAATAATTTTTCAGTTACAAAAAAACATGTACATGAAAAAAAGGTTACATACATAAATACATATAAAACCTTAAAATATATAGGTTATAAAGTTATAGTTATTAACTTTTTTTTTATTCATGATTTTTGAACTTTAATGATCAAGTGTTTTTCCGGGCACAAGCAATATCAAAATATTCTCAAATAACATTGGCATTATTTCTAATATTTTACCTAATTTTTTAGCTTATATATATATAAACTTTAAGAGTTAATTTTAATAGCTATAGCTAATTTTGGTGTTTGTTTGCACACTCAGGGTAGCCTCTCATATTTAATTGTCAAATTCCTGTACATCTCCCCATTTTTCTGGCCCAAAATAATGAAATAGTAAACTAACAGTAATACATCATCTATACCCAATATTAATTTATAAGTACAACACAGTTTAAAATAGATTGCAAGGGAAGTATAAATGATAAGTAAGAGAGTATAAGGTGATATAAGTATGAATTATATCACATGGAAATTTTTGTCAATGCACACATACAAATAGCGCTGGACCCTCACTAATAATGTGGGCAGTGATAAGAATATTGATACTCCCTCTGTGATTGGGCTGGTAACCAAAACATTATCATCTCAGCTGCCACCATATTCTCATGACAAGTGACATCCACTCAACCGATCCCCATCACCGTCTGCGCAGTATGCCATCAGAAATGGACACAACTGACAGCAGTTTCCATAATCGTGAAACTAAAATCTTTTAATGTTATTAGTTGCTTTACATAAGCATTATTATTGAATGAAAGTCAATAATGAAATAAATAAAATATTACTTACAATACAACCCAGATTATCCAAAATATAAGATGTAAACTCAATCTTGCATAGCACATAGAAACATAATTTTAGGGCTTAATCCATTAAAATACATGCACAAGCTAGACTCCTGATTTCCTTTCAATACTCGATATGCCTCCACAAGTATTCCTCTAGGGTCTAATTAGTACATACAATTCACTTATTTCTCAAAATATCCCATTAGATATCGCAAGTATATTCTCAGGATGTATTTAATAAACAAATTAAGTTTTTATGCTTTAAACAATAATGCAGAGACAGTATTTAAAATAGTATCATTTATTGTTTAGATAAATCAATAACTTTCAATTACCTAACATTAAGTAGCCCTTTTTTTATACCTTGAAGATGTTAATAGAACCGTTCTGTAATCCTACATTAAATTTATTGATCTCTGAAAAAATGTCACTTACATATGCAAGCTGCTGAAGCCAATTACAATCATGGAACTTGAAAGTCAACTTAAAAAAACTAGTGCTTTACTTCTCAATTCAAAAATTCTTGTGAGTACCTTTGTGTGATTAAGCAACGTGAGATATAAGCTATCTATATCTTCACATAAAAATTTAAATTGTCTTGATTTTGTTGCACTTTTTAAAATAAAATTCACAACTTTGACTGATTGGTAGAGCATTTTTTTAATGGACCGGGGAGGGTTTTGAAGCTAGACTTTAGCTGTGGATAGCGTGGCTCCAGAAAAAAAAGGGGAGCAACGTGTTTGATTTGTCCTCTCAAACCTTTGTAACTAGAGGCAGACATAGATTTACCTCCATCAGTATAAATACCCCAACAATTTTCTCAATTAATTTCTTGTTTGTTGAAATAATCTTCAATTGCATTAAATATACTCATCTTTACATTTCTCAGTGAGAGGATAGCATATTGAAACTCAAATATCTTTTAATTACAAGCAAAATTGATAGACTCCAAACATCTGTGCTTTCATCCAATTGAATAGAAAAGAAGAGACTTTGTTTTTTTCCAACTAATATAGATTCAATATCATCTGACATATCCTTTAATATATGAGAAACTGTATTGTTTGATAAGCGAATTTTCTTAATTTATTATTTTTACATGTTCATCACCTAACATACATTTGACATCATCTTGGAATGCAACAGTGTTGGCCTGGCTGTCTTGTAAGTAATGGGTGGAGCAGGGGGAACTGGCTGTGTATAATATATTTTTGTGTAGGCGAAACAACAGACAGTTTCCTATAAGTTTCCCATTATCAAATCGCAGACCCATTCCTGCATGTATATTGTTCACCCAGAACTGAAATAGATGTTTCATATCTTTATTCTATTCTATGCTTTCAGTTGCATACAAACATACAAGCTTCACGCAATTTTCGATCAACAACACATCGACTATCTTGTCAACTACTACTAGTGTAGGCCCCATATTTGCTTCAAATCTAAAGTGTGAAATATTTATGTCCACCATTACTGGTATTATTTTCACGTACCCACCACAGGCTTCAATATATCCCTGGGGGTGCACGTATATCCATTGATAAAAGCTATATGACAACTGTCGGTTCACTAACACAACTCTGTAAAAGAGGTAAATCTTATTGAAAAACAATCGCATCAATTGCACATGAAAAGTGTATGTGCAACTTTGTAAACAATTGTTATGAATGTTTTCATTAAAAAAAATGACTATTACAAATTATCAAACTAAAGGGAAACATTTGGAGTATATTACTCAATTTTAACAGTTTACATTACACGTGGTTCATGTTGCGTATGAAATATCTAAAACATTCACCGTATGTAAGTGTTGAATTCTTCAAACATAAGTTTTGAACAAATATATCATTTCTTTAATTAGTCCTTTCTTCAGATATGTAACTAAAACACAATAAAACTACCATACAAAGATTAGTGTCAAAATAATAAGAAACAGTGCTTCAATGGACAATTAGTGTGTCAGGCTGTTGGATACGAGAAACAGCCATAAGCAAAAGGTTATGTTCTTGTGATAACTGGTTATTTAATGTCAGATGCATTAAAACTGATATTTTCTCAGAGTTTGTTCAAAACAGTATTTCAGGGTGTTATCATAGACTAATAAGATATTAAATGCCGAATTATTATTTTGTGAGATGTCCTGTAATATGGATGTAGACATATTAAGAGATAAGAGTATGAGCACATGTGTATTTGTATGTAGCCAGGACCTAATAAAAAGACTTCATTGCATATCCAGATATAAACAAATGATTTGTGTTAACTGAGGGATTAATTTGTGTAAATTTCAGTAACAACATACGTTTAGCGGTTATTAAGCAATGAGACCACGATTACATAACAAATTTATTGGTAAAAGTTGGTATATATTTTTCTTGGTTTTAATTTAAGATCTGCTCCCGTCAAATATATACCCGTTGTTTGTGTTTTAGGCTTAAATTGTTGAAGCTTATTATACCAGTCAAGTTTCCATTGTGCTTTATTTGACTTGTGTGTGGGACTTATTTATTATGTAATTTAATTGGGTTTTACATTAAAACTCTAATTGGCCCGCGTTATTAGACCAAGCTCCAAAAGTGGCTTTCAAGAAATCACTCTTTAAAGATTATTTACTCAATGTTAGATTATAGGATTGACACTTGGTGTCTTATTTTTTTCATATCAATCTGATGATATAATAGTGTGAGGAAATCTTTGTACTATAGTTTCAATGTTTCTCTACCAGATTTTGCAGGTAACTCAATTTTCAAGAAATGGCACTTGGTCTAGAGATGCATACGCAGGCCAATATCTGAGCCAACTAGGACTGAATTCGGATAATCGGATTTTTTCCAAAAAAAAATCAATTTTAATTAATTACTGAATGTTGGTTGAAAACGGAAGAAAAAACTATGCTTTCTAACAGTTTTATATTTTTTTCTAAGTTTCTGAGGTAAAATCCTGGCTTTTTCTCAAAAAATCAAACCCAAAATTGGGTTTCCCACAAAACGTTGTTGCAAAAACCACTTGAAAACAGCATCTTCTAATTCCTTATTTTTTGCTGTCTTCATTGATTTTCTTGAAGAGCTTTTATTTTCATTTTCAAGCACTGACACGAAGCTTAAAAATATAGTTTTACTCTTTTTGATGTCTGAAATCATTGATTGTCCAACGCCTTAGCAAACTATTACTTGTAACCCCTTTATCTATAATGTTTACTTTATCCGCTAGTGATAAGACACGTTTTATCACAAGGAAAATAACAGACCGATGCCAATAAAAGACACAGTACCTGACTAATGAAAACTAATAGTGACAGTCAAGTCAGGCCAGCCACCTGGCGACAGACGACAATCAGCTATACAGAACTACACTGTGACTCATAATCCAAATATTCTTTACACTTCGCCTAGACTAGCATTGCAAACAAAAGGGGAATAACACATGCAGACAGAATTATTATTTTGGAAATCGTTATACTTTTCTATCTCAAGTTTTTTCCTGAAAATTTGAAAGCGATTCCGATGATTGAAGTTCTACTGTATTTATTATTTGTGAGTTACGTTAATTTTTTTCAAAAAATATATTTGAGCGAGTTATGGTTGTGGCGCATGTTTGTGATACTGACTTTGACATGTCAAATAATAACTTATCATATTACCCAATTATTTTGGTGAGAGTATAAAAAAAATAACTATGAAAGAGGGATTAAGGCCAGGTGTGGTCGCATAAAATTGCTGGTTTAAAACTAATCCCATTTATTAGCTAAAAAAGACTATTATATTCAATTTTAACTGACAAAAACCCAGTTGATTGGTTTCTATTTGCTCTAGATGTTTTTTATCATACCATGTAGGAGCCACAATTGGTTTGCCGATGATGTGATCTGTTTTTGCTCATTTACAGGTTATAAATATTATTCTAAATTTGTAAATATAAATGAATATTTTTGTTTTTCATTTATAAGTATTTTTTACAATATTTCTTTTGAGTGTAAACTTTTACATAGTTTTTTGGTAGACAAGCGTTAAGAAAATTACGGACAATACCTACTCCGCACATTGCAGCTTGACCTGTAACGTCATCGCAGATGCCATTTTCTACTTCAAAACATCTGAATGTAGAATATCCAGAAAGGGATAATTGGAACCAGTTAACAAAATTATTGATTTATACTTTTTACATTCTAGCATCAATTACATCTTTTGTCCATAGTAATTAATGTGTTAATACTATCAAATTGTAAAAAATGTTTCAGAAAAATATTATTTAGAATGGTTTAAATAAAACTATAAATTTATAGCATTACTCATTATTACAATATAGAACTAAGTACGTAAAACATCTGCTTTTCTTTTTCTGGGGAATATTATGTTACTAACTTTTGTATTTGCAATAAAAGCTAATGACTTTATATAGTACTAAGAAACTATGTTTAACACAGGAATAGTGTTAAGGCGATGAAAAAGAAAACACAACCATTAACCAGGACAAACTTTTCTGTTGACAACAATGCGATCATATAAAGTTACTAAATTTGGGGGAAATGAAGATAAAAATTTTAAAAGATAAAACTGTTTAATGAAGACAAAAACGTTTTCTCAACAGGCAATATATCATGGTGTTGTAAGCAGCTAGTTTATGTTGATTGCTAAAAACACCATTAGGACAAACAATAATATCATCAAGAATTAAAAACTATAAAACATATAGCACAAATCAATGGATTTAACACAACAATGATTAATAAACTATACAACCCCAAATACCCAACACGAACCCACAAAATACTTAACATAAAGATCATCAAAAACCATAAACTAACCAACAATTTAATAAATAGAATTACAAAATAGATTTCACCACAAACAACACTCTCAATAAACAATTTAAACCCAACAACATAAAGACGTATACAACTCTGCCACTGTTTACAAACTAACTTGCAGTTAATGCCCCAGTTACATAGGACAAACAGGAAAGTCATTTTACACATGCCACCAAGAACACATAGAAGCACTTACAAACAAAAAAAATCCAATCTAACTTTCCATACCAATCTCATATCAAGAAACCATAACTGTACACACATAACATCTAACCTACAAATTCTTTACAAACAGAACAAAAATAACCAATGATACACAACTGAACAATATGAAATATACAAACATTTCAAACTACACCAAACACACATACTCAACATCTAATTACATGTCCATACATTTTTTTGCATTATAACCCCCAATATGCTCAGGAATCCAATGGGTATAGTCAATATTTGCTGAAAAATCATCATCATCCGTTTTCGAAAAATTGTATATATATATATATATATATGTGTGTGTGTGTGTGTGTGTATTTATAAATTTTTTGTCGGACACTACTCTAAGGATTTTCACAAAAATTGGTATATAGGCGGTTTTTAACCTCAGGAATAAAATGGGCTGTCAAAATTTGCTGAAATATCGCCATAATCAGTTTTTGAAAATTTGTATATACAGTAGAGCGTTAATAATCTGAACCTTTCTTCTAACACTCCGCTACATGCTCTGAGGAGAAACCCCACTTTTTTCGTTAATTTTTTAATATTTCTAAACATGCGGATATATATTTGAGTGAAACTCGAGGAGATCTTCCCTTTAACCACCACGTACCAGAAAAAACTGATTCAGTTGATCTTGAGATCATACACAAACAACTAAGACGGTTTAGAGTGGTTTTGGCGGAGAATATTACCACAGTACTGACATATTGATGGATCTTCACGACGCATCAAATATCCATGAGTTGCAAAAGAGTGACCAACACGAAGGCGTGTAACCACCACTTCCTCCCTACACTTTGAACGAATAGATGACCTCCAAGGGCGGACAATATCTTAAATTACTATAAAATTTCCAAAATATATTACATTACTGTGAGAGTGATATCTGTCTATAATATAATTGATTGAGGTTGAGTTATGGAGGAATAATACAGTGCTTCTGTTATCCGTCTATTTGCTCAATACTTGCTCGGGCCATGGTCCCGACGATGACAGTTAATCGAGTTTTTACTGTAACATGAAATTCTCTCAGTGAAATTAACTCACACTGAGATTTTTAGGGTATTAATTGAGTTTGTTAATTAGATAAATTTTATGTAAAATGAGCTGACAAATCATATAAAATCTGCAAGAACTCTATCTCTAATAGAAGAAAAATTTAGGATAAAGCAAAAAAAGGTTGTGGGTGTGCAGGGCAGTTGGTGAAATTGCAATTTTCCTTTTTGCCTTGGAGAACTACTTGTCCAGCTTCAACATCCATTCAATGAAAATTTTATTTGTCATCCACGCCTTTTTATTAAATGTGTAAATAACTTCTAAGGACTTGATGGATCGGAAACATAGATTTGCTTTTACCAATCACATGCGATTGAGTTTTTCTGTTCCTAACATGTTAGCTGCCACTAATACGATGATTCTCTCTTTGCTTCCTTTTCCTCCAAAATAAGGGTTGGTTATAAAAGTTAGAGTCTTGTTGGGCAAACATTTAAAAAATGGTCTCAACAGCATTGAAAATGTCTATTGGTTCATACTCGTTTAAAACTTTTTTCAGAACATTTTCTTTCAAAAATTCTCAAGTGAGGATATCAACACTAGCACTTTATATTTCTAATAACACACAGTCAATTGCCGACATGTGTTCCACCTACTGCCTGTCTACTACCCTATCGTCTACTTGAATTGCCTACCTGCTGAAAATAAAAAATTCTTAATTTAAACAATATGAGCTGCCTATACATCACTACATTTCTGCATTTGAAGTGAGGTCCAAATATTCGTTATATAGAAGTAAGTAAGCAGTGTAATTTCTAAAATGTCATGGGACAAGGTAAAAATTCGTTATTCAAAGGATTTCATTATAGAGGTTTGACCGCACGAGCACATGTGTGTCTATATGTGTGTGTGTGTGTGTGTATATATATATATATATATTATATATATATATATATGTGTGTGTGTGTGTGTGTGTGTGTGTGTGTTTTTAGGTTAGTTCTAGTAGAGCTTAAAGCTTATTTAGGAATGTTTGGACTAGATAGGAAACTGACAGACTTACCTAGTGGCAATAGTCCAAAACTGCAATCTCTTGAAAATAAATAAATACACACATATAAAAACTTATCGAAATATTGAAATATTTCGATCACACAATGATCTTTATCAATCAATTCAAGCAAAAAAGAAAATATATATAGTGCCTTAATAAGGCTATATATATATATATATATATATATATATATATATATATATATATATATATATATATATTTATTTGTCTTACCAACAATCTATTTTTATTTATCATATTCTAATCTCATATCATCAGATTATATTGCTATAACTGAATTATTTGTTGAGTTATATTGTTAACTGAAAATTTGTAACAAGTCATAAATGTTTCAATTTAAAGGGAAAGTTATTTAAAAATGGCACTAAATTGTTAATCTGGAACTAAAACCAACCTTTCCACAAACACTTTCTCCATCATAATATAATAAATGTCTTTCTTTCTTCCCATCTTCAGTCTTTATATCAGCTAGCTTACGTGTTTCTGTTCCATCCAGTACAATATCAATCTCAGCACTTTGACCAAATCCAAAAAAACTCTAAAAAAATAAAAATTTGAAATAAAACTCAAATTTTATTATTTAATGATAACATAAAACAGAGACCTTAGTTATAATCTCCATTGATAATGAGATAACTCTCTCAAAACATAGTTGTTTTCATTTAGTCAAAACGTAATTGCTGCTATGGGCAGGTGCTTACATATTAATGTGTATAACATAAAGTAGTAGCTTAAGTTGAAGATGGAATCTAACAATTTCAAGTTCAACAATAACTGGAATTATATAGATGTTTCATAGAACCAAAAAAGTGAATACCTCTCATTATTGGGTATGACTATATGTTTTGCACAGGAGAAAAATCAATTCATTCGTCATCATTCATCATTCCATCATAAGATGCATCATGGGGACATAGTTTATACTTAGCTTAGATTAAGTAATAAGATATAACTTCAGACAACAGCTGATTTTATCTTATAGGTTATGTTGTAGCACAGCTATTTAGTTTGTTCTACTATGTTATTGATTCAAATGATTTTTTCCGTTATAATCATATTAGGGTTTTATATTAAGGGTCATCACAAAAAGTTGTAGCAATTTCAAAATATCCCTAAGAATATTTCCCTATGTTAGTGATCTAAAGTAATAATTTGATCTGTCAAGTTTTAGCAACATCATTAAAGCAATAATTTGACCTGTCAATTATTAGCAAAATCATTAAGTTTTTGTAGGTGTGATTGAACTCGCCTCATGGCCTTGAGCTGAGGCACTAGCAAATACTAGTACAATGGTAACATGTTCAGCAGAAAACACAATCTATGTTATGATTAGCAGATAAATGTTACGTTTAAATGAGTTATAACTGTTCAGCAAGCTTTCAAACTTGTTTATACCAAAGTTTCTTCTTCATACTTATAGCACTAGAGAGCGATGATATGGGCAGTTTCAAGAAACTGGAAGCGCTAACTAGAAAAAAATCACCTGGAAATTTTACAATGTGTGACAAAGACGTTAAGCATATAAAGTTGTGTCAAACGCCTCAGACAAGTGAGTTACTAGGCAGATTTTGAAACTTAGAGTTCCCAGACAATTCAAAATGTGTTACACAAGTATTAACATTTTCATACTTATAAAAGAAAATAAAACCTAAACCTATGGATTGACAAAAACCTTTTGATAGTATAAGAAAAGTCTTCCGAGCATTATTTAACATTAACTGTTTAATACATAACCATTTCCCGATGCCGATATTATTAGTGATTATAATTTTTTAATGGCCAAATCTATCCTACCTAATACTTTTTATGCATATTGTATTGTAAACAAATTTAGCTTCTAATGTTTTTTTTTAATCCTTCAATCAGGTTATATTTCACAAATTTCAAATTTTAAGCAGTATTAAAATTTTTCCCAAACTAAATTTGACTATTTCTTGATTAGAAGTACCATTCGTGAAAAGGAAAAACATCTAGAGTTTTTTTGGTGAAGTATTATCCAATAGTTTAAGGTAACTGGAAAAATATTGTTCATTCCTAATTTCAATCTCTATTATAACAACTAAGATTGTGTCTAAACATGTTATAGACTCATAAATAAAATTTTGTATCTTACCCTTTAAAATAAATACACATACAAATAAATATAAATGAGATTTAAGTAATTTTCCACAATTTTTAAAGAAAATCTGTTTGTTTTTTAACTAAGATAACACTTTTACGAGAATTAAAATTACTCTTTCTAATTTTTTATAATATAGCTAGAGAACTCAACTTTAATTTATAAAACTATTTATTAATATCCAAACAAGTTCCTTTGCTTTAAATAATGACTTGGAATTTTTTTTTTTTTTATTTAGATAAAGTAATTACAATTTATAAATATTATCTACTATTGTTAAACATCATCAATGTCTTATTATTAATGTTTGCATGAACAAAACCATAGTAAATACAAGTTATTTATTTGAACAAGAAAGCTATAAATTTTAATTTACTTTTATGTCAACACTGACATAGTTAAATGAAGACATATTGTTTACAATTAACAAAAACAATTGAAGAATAGAAAACTTAAAATTTTAATTTTGTTTACAAGACCATGCTCTGTTTATACATTTAAATACATTACTGGCATAATTAAATTACTACCATTCATTACTTGTAAGTTTAACTGTCCAAAGGTTGAGCAAAATTTAAAAACTGTTTTTATTATAATTTAGCTAATAATAAAGATAATAGAAATATGGTTAATTATTACATAAATACTGTATGTAACTAAAACATATTACCAAATATTTGTATATTACAATGTCTCTTAGCTAGAGATCATCAAGTGATTTAGTGCAGCTTCAAATGCAACTGCATTTAATTTTATGGTTATTATGAATATTGAACGATTCCCTCTATATGTTAAAAAATTCCTATTCTATCCTAAAACAACATATTTCTTTCTTTTGCCCTGAAAGGTTAATTTTTTACAAATTTTTGTGGGGATTGGTTTTCAGCGCGCAGTATCAACAGTGTGTTGGAATACATTTGTTTGGTTAAATGTATAAAATTAAAACCAAATTTATTTTGATTGGATACTTTATAAGAATATTTCAATATAGGTAGGCTATATAAAATTGACCTTCCATGGCAACAACGAAAATAATAATTAAAAATCTAGCTTCAGGACATGTTTATCAGTGATTTTATACATGTTACATCAAATTATACAATCTGGATATTGACCAATTTTATCATCAGGACATAGTACCAATTTTATCATCAATGGAAAAAAATTTCATTGTACTAAATGTCACAAATATTCCATATTTTGTGCATAGTTATAGTGAATAATGTTTGCAATATACCTTTAGAGGCATTGTGCTATTCTATGTTGGTAAAATATAGAATTTTAGTGTTTTTGTCAAGTTGTTTTTTGAAAATTGTGCTATTTATTTTCCGTGCCCACGGTACGATTTAAGCGAAAAAATTATTCCGAGCGACACAGAAAGTCATCAGAGATACAAACAAAAATAACAAAAACTCTCGCTTAGGGAAATAAATATAATTTTTATCTAATTTAAGTTAGATAGGGAAAACTCTCGCTTAGGGAAAAAAATTCGGTGCGAAGTAGTAGGAAATACTACGTCCTCGTATCAACGGTGCGTCGTACTATGTATCCATATATTTACATATACTTAAAAAGTCTCCAGTTAGATAGATTTGGTTGTAATTTTATATATTACTATATACCTATATTAAGATATACGGTAATTGTTTACATTCCTAAACCGGGCCTATATTTGTATAAAATTGCAACCAAATCTACCCTGACGGGATACTTCATAGGTATATAAAATTACCCTTCCGTGGGAATAACAAACAATAATTATCAATATAGCTTCAGGACATGTTTTTGATTCATTTATATATATACTGTATTAGGGGTGGGCAATGTACATTTTTTAAATTGTATTGGCGATAATAACCACAATTGGTTTTTCGCCAAGAAAAAATTAGAAAAAAAACAAAAATTGTAAATTTTTGTGGCGTCAGTGGTAATTAATTTTCTAGTGTTTTTGACGATTATCTAAATAGTGAAGTAAATTTTGCAATATTATTGAGTTTTGGGTTCAATATAAATACGTTAAATTTGTTACTAATAAGAATTACCAGATTGGATCTAACTTATAGTTTCATGTTAAAGGTTAGGCAAATAAACTCATAGAATAACCTAGTATTAGTTGAAGAAATCAAAGGTGTACTAACAAAAACGAAACCAATATGTAAATAAAAGTAATCTATCTGAATATGGTAGGTTTAAAAAAAGCACAGTACAAAGTTTTATATTAAGTTTCCAGTACCAGGACCTACCTTAAACTTCATCAGTCAATGGACTATGAGTGCAGTGAAAATCAAAGATTGTTATTTGTAGATTTTCTATATTTATCTGACTAATAAACTAAATTATTATATTCCAACAAACATTTCACTTATAAGCTATAATAAATTACTTGGACTTTTAACTTACCATCGTCAATTTTATTTTTAACGTTAAACTAAATATAGAACAAATAATGTAAATAAAAGCTCACTAAACAATGTTTAGTAGGTTTTCACAAAAATACATGATAAAACCATATGAATAAACTGCAATTTGCAAATGTAATAAAATTACATTATGATAAAGTAGTATTAGGCTAAAAACTTTATTACAGTTACGTCACGCACTATGGCATAGTGTTGCCAACCAACAAAACTGAATTCTAGGATTAGAAAAAATGAATCTCAGGGCTAAACAAAGTTATTCATATTTTTGAGTAAAGAGGAATAGTATAAATGTATATGTGAACAAATAAAAATAATATTATTTGGTTCCATCTTGAAATTGAGCTACCAGTTTTACACTAAAACATTTGGCATATTAATATATGTTCAAGGTGTAAATATAAACAATGTTATTTACTTTACATCACTAACAGATGGAACACAAAACAAGAAATCGATTCATGTAATTTACGAAACTTATCGAATAGAGATCCGAAACATAAATTCTAAAAACTGCATGAATATTTATAATAATGGTTTGAAAACCTTCATTTCAATAGTTGGTTACTGTATCACGACGAAAATATGAAATAATTAATTTAGCTAACTAACAAGGAGATTATAACGACCATGAAACTGGCTTATCTTTTTCTTCATAAATTATCTAACCCTAGAGCTATAACGATCCTAAAAGAAACTTGATGATAACTTGTCATACGTAATACTACTATATAAGAAATATAGCAAAAACCACTAAATAAGCTTTACAAATTATTTTAATATACATATTGTGGGTAACAACTTTAGATACTTTAAATTGTCCGTTTTTCTAATTCTGTGTTTACTTTGAACATTCAAAACACCAATGTTCTCCGCAAGTTTCCTTTGTGTGGTTTTCGCAAGAATACTTCGTTGTTCTTCTTGTTCACAGGATAGAAGTGGTAATATCCCCTATTTGTTTGTTTTTAAGCTTCTCAGATTTTACTGTTATTTTGTTGTTTAAAACATAGTACCCTAACTATGGATGAACGTAAAGGGCGAGCCAAAAAACTGAAAGGTCAACCAATTTCCAGTGAAGATTATTTTCAAACTGTTTTCTGTAGACTGGCTTGTCCCCAACCAAGACTTTATTTGTAACATAAGTGTGCAAGAATTAACAGCCATTATGTTGGTCAATTTGAAAAAATGTATAAAGGGACAATCTGTTTGATACAGGTTTCAATTCAAAATCCTTGTAGCTTTGATATCTGTCAAACTACTGTGCACCAAGGCTTTACTGCAACAAAGCTTTCTCCATTTCTTGATATTGTTGAACAATCACTCAGACAAGACACACGTCTCGTTTCTTATCTTGGTTTTCTCTCTGCCATTTTGGCTCATTTGTGCACGTTGTTTCATACATTTAGATCATACAATTCCTTCCTTGACATTGAACGAATTTCGAGTTTTATCGGTGATGGTTTTGTCCCCGAAGATGTAACCAAAAAGGTCCACAAGATCCAAGAAGCTTTTGACAGCATCCAAGAGCATATGCAAAATCCTGCTTTGGGAGAAGGAAAACTTGATAGGGTCATTGAGTTTAATACAACATTTATCAAAATCTTTTACTCACTAATTTTGAAATCTGCAAAATCAATTAAAAAGGAAACTGACACCATCCCTTTACTGTTATCAACTGGTTTGCCTTTATTAATCGTATCACTTCTCTGGTTCACTCTAAGACTGGGTCTGTTTCAAAAAAATTGTACTACTCTTTGATATATAACAATATCTTCGTGAATGACATCCATAAATTTCAACACCTTCGAGTTGCATTAAAGGGTGACACATCAGATATTATCTCAGGGCTACTTGTCATGCCTGACAACGACAAAATTAGTTATGAATGTTTATAAAGGCGTTATGCCAATTCTCATAGGTTGGCAGATAATCACTTCAAACAAATAAGCAACTTCTTTGCCATGAAAAGAGGTAAACCTCTTATGCACATGAAGGTTCTCTGCCATATGACAAACTTAATAGGTAACTATCAACACACTCTAATGCAATCAATGCCCTTAAAGCACTGGACGTGCCAGACTTAGCAGACATTTTGGTATTTCAACTGTCTGTCAGCAATCTATACCCTTCAACCCACATCAAATTTTGAAACCCTGCTAACATTTCTGCTAAGTTGATAACTGCTAACATTCTTTCTTTTGACATGTTAAAATAAGTTTCATGAACTGGTAAGGGCTATGGAGCTCCTGCAAACTCAATAAACTTAGTCTAATTTTAAACTACTTAACTAAGTGAATACATAATTGCTTACACTTTAAGTAGTTTAAAATTAGTTTAACCAGTGAATTCAAGATGAATACATCAAGAAACTTCAATGAACTTATTATAAAACTAGTCAATCACCAAGGGCACTGGCATTAATGTTGCTAAGAGCTCTTCTCCCTCATGCTTTTTCACATTCTCAACCACATGCACTAAACTCTTCTTGCCCTATCCCACCCACTTTTAAATCATCTCAACTGTGCACACCATCACCTGCAACTTCTTCTTCAAGCTCTAACATTGGCAGACCCACTACCACTTATTTCTTTTGTGCTGGCACTCATAAAATATTTCACTGCAAAATTGTCAACAGTCTCTTCATTCCTGATCGTCGCTGTTAGCTAATACAGCACCAACGTTGCTTAAACTGTTTTGGGTGCACATTTTCTATCTAAATATGCTTCAGCTAAATCATGTAACCATCATTGTAAACAGAAAGATAACGTTCTACTTCTTCTCAATCTTAATGGCATTTTTTATCTCGACACCACTCAAGCCTAAGCTTTAGCACTAAGCCACTCAACTTCTCTTGATTACTGGAGAAATTAATTCTGGATCTCCTCAAACTGGAAATTCTCCTAATGGGTTATCTCTTAATTTCACTGAAAACTCTCTTGTTTAGCCATCTCACAACTAAAAATCTTATACTATATCATCTTATACTGGGCAACCATATCCCTTGTCGTGTATGCTGTCTTCTCCTTTGTTTGCTTTGCTAGACACTTCTCTCGTCCGCGTTTAAAGCTCCTACAGCACACATCAGTTACTTCAAGCAATTATAGACCATGGCAGTCAAATCTCTGCCATAACTAAGAGAGCCATTGGATCATAGGTCTTTCTACCACAATAGCTAACTTGTCCTTGATTGGTATTGCATCGAAAGGAGATTGGTGTTCCAGAGCCCTGTACAGAGCCAACAACGTCTTAAATTTCTTCTCATAATGACTCAAACTCCTCTGTTTATAACTCTGTAGCGGTGCTGCCACTGATCACTGACACTCAATGTTTACATACTCTTTATCTGCTCATATGTCAACAATTTAGTCAACTTCAACTAGCCGATTCTCACTTCGACCAATCATACACATACAGAGTTTTCATACACATACTCAAGGACAAACCGCTGGCTGTGATTAGAAGAGAGCCTGCTGCCCCTAATACTGCCTTTGGGTGGGGCACCTTAGGGTTCATACCTAATTCTGCTTCAATTTCACTAGAACCACCGCAACAGGATCCTATTGAGGATTGTCTATACTGTTTCTGTGATTCTGAGGAGGTCTTAGAAGGAGTCTTGCAGACTATAAAGGTTTAGGAGACTGAGGAGGAATTTAGGTACAATCCTCAGCATTGACCAACTGTGTGAAACGAACTTCAAACAAATAACTACTCATGGGCTGCTGGTCAGTATGGCGTTCTTTTACCTTTTAAAAGTGATGCAGTTTCAATAGCCATCAGTCGCAAATATGTTTTCGCCAACTATAATACTTTCTAAGACCCTTCAAAATTATAAAAATACCTTGTCTTAATGCAGGAGTACATCAGTTTAGGACATATGTATCCAGTGCCTTCTTCTTTGACCTATCTTATACCTCACCATTGTGTGCTTAAAGCCTTGAATCCAACTACCAAATTTCAGGTAGTTCTCAATGTTTCCTCTCCTGATTGCAACTGTAATACTTTAAGCCAGCAACTTCTGTCCGGCCCTAAGCTGCAAAAGGATCTGATAAACCTCTTAACGGCTTTCTGATTTTTCATATTTGTTGTCTGAGTGTACATCAAAATGATGTATATAGGTACTGCCACACAATCTGGCAATTGACTGATCGATGGAAATTCTGTACTGGCCTAGACAAAAAAATACATTGTCTGCCGTCATGGGGATTGAGTCAATTTTCCTCGCAGTCCTTGTCAACGCACTTTAGTAGATGAAATACGAAATTTTATAAGGGATGCATGCCTATATCCCCAGAAATGTTTGCAGAATGGTCTTTGCCTAATCTCCAGCCACCCTCCGTCTATAGTGCAGTACCAGGCCAAGTGCCAGCTTATGTATCAACACCTATATCTCCAGATTCTTGTTCCCTCTTCTAAAAGACCATACCAGCACATTCTTTTGATTCTCCTATATAAGAGTTTGAGCTTGCTATTGTGATATACAGCCATACACTGGCTGCTTACCTTGCTCTTTGGCTTCTATTTCAGCTGGTTGACGATGAATGTCACAACTTTCCTGCTGCCTCTCAGGGAGTTCTTTATCACACCTATGTTGATGACATAGTTACTGGACCTGGCTGTATCAACAAAGCTAACTCCTTGATACGGAAGCTGAATCTTCTCTTTGCTCGTACAGGTCTGGAATTCCAGAAGGGGTTTTCTAATAATGCTGATATTTTATTTCCATTTCCAAACTCACATTTAGAAAACCATCTTGCCTTAAAGATAACTGTGCCTCAACCAAAATTTTGGGAATGCAGTGGAACTCTTTGACTCATTTTCATATCATGTACAGTTTTTTACTGTTACACTTACAAAATGCACTATTATCTTTCATAGGTTGTACGTTTGACCCTCTTGGACTTTATACACCTGTGACTTTCTTCATAAAATATTTTCTTAACCTTCTCTGGGCTGCAAAGCTGGAAAGTGACCAGGTTTTGACTATACTCTTCTTCACCAGTGGACTGACTTTATTCAACAGTTTCCATCTCTTCAAACATTCAAATACCACAGGCATGTTAGACTTTGCAACGCCACAAGACAACTCCTGGTTCTACTCATCAACACAACACTCGCTTACAAACTAAAGTAAGATGAAGCAAGACATGCCTCATTTACACCTTTTCCTCTTTCTGTCCAAGAGATAGAATCAGCCCAGTTAATTTGTGTCAAACTGGTGTAAGAGCAAGTCTTTTCAGACTCTATCTAATCACTTGAGCAGAACCAAATCTTTAAAACCCCTCTTTAGCCTTTGATGCCTTTCCTTGAAAAATAGTCTTCTCAGGGTAGGCAGCTGATGACATTGTTCTAATCTCACCGATAGTACTAACCGTTCAAATTCTTCCTAAGAAGTATCATCACTTTAATTTTGGAGGCGATTACTTTCACCACCTTTCTCTTTACTCTTGACCTCATTCTACTCATGCTCAAGAAGTACTGTATCTTTTCTCTTCCCACTCTTCTTTGACAATGTTTCCTCTTTGGCAAGATCTGCAACTCACCTCTACTGTCGTTAAAGTCTATCCTCTCTTCTGTTTTCCGAAGAACTCTTCTTGTTAAGGACAGCTTCAACACTCTTTCTTCTTATCCTTAGTTTTCCCTCATCACCCATTCTCTCCGGTCATTTGCCACCTCTGCCTTCTCCTTCTCTCTTTTACCATATGGTTAGAAACTATTATTTTTTGGTAGGCAGTGTGTTTGGTACAGGTTTTAAAATCCTTATAGCTTTGTTGTTTGTAAAACTACTGCACATGATCTACATCACACGCTCTACTGTGCATGGTTCTTGCAATTTTTGGACGGTGTTGAGCAATCACTCAGACAAAAGTTGTGTGTCTCTCTTCTCATCTTGGTTTTCTCTCTGCCATTTTAGCTCATTTGTGCACGTTGTTTCATCCGTTTGGATCTTATAAACCCTTCCTCAAATTGGTGTTGAGATCAATTTCAAATCAAAGAGTTATTTATTTTATCAAATGTAACTAATTATTAACTAACATTTCTCAAATTATTTCCTTATTAAATGTTATTCAACTACAAGTGTTAGCATGTGGTCAACTACTTATGAAACCTTAGTTAAATAAACTTTGTATAATTTATTCTTTAGTGAAAATTTAAACTCAGCTAATATAAAGTGTTTTAGTGAACATATCTAGTAGAAAGTGGTGTGCACATCCGATGCCTTCAACTACACCTATGAAGAACATTTTATTTAATTTAAGTTAGTATTTTTTAGCAATTTTTCATATGTTGTTCATAAACTCTTTGTTAAATTATGAATTCAAGATGACTCACAGATTTGCCTTTTCATTTATCTGTGGGGCAATCCAGAAATGTTAATAATTTTATTGTCTTTTCTATGAAACTTTACTACAGAACGCCAAGGACAACCGTTTTGCCTTTTTGTTGCACACTTAAAAATGATATAATGCAATGACTAAGGCTTAATCTGTTGACTAATTTTAAACTACTTACATTCACTGAAAAGAGCCTTGACTGAACATCTTTGAAGCTAAATTCAAGCAATAAGTCAGTGAGAAGGATATTAAAAAACATGGAAATCCTCCTAGTGTAGATCGGGGTCGATATAGGGTCATTATTGATCATTTTATAGCAGGGCTTACTAGATTTTGTTGTGCTTAAAACCTTCTTTATCTTTAACAATGGTTCTAGCAAGAGGACCCAACTAGCCACACTGCATTAGACAGCACTGCTTTCCTTCAAGAAACTTTTGAAAAACTTAAGAAACTTTCAAGAAACTGCCTTATCTCCTTCAGAACAAACTTTCCTTACCCAGCCCACTCCCTTGATTTTACACCACCTTAAGTCTACATTTGGGGAATGATGAAGGAGAAGATTTTCTATGATGACCCCCCTCCCAGCCAGTCCAACTACGGGAAAAAATAGCCATGCATGTAACGAGCATGAAACATCCCTTCTTCACCAAACTGATGCAAAAACTTCAAGATTGGTTCATTTTTTGTGACCTCGTTCAGTTCCTTCTTCAATGGAGTCTTTATCTCATCAATCTTAGCATAGCATTGTCTTTTCATGGGCCTCTTCAGTTTCAGGAACAAGAAAAAAATCACAGTGGGCCAGATCTAGGAAATGCAGTGGCTGCGGCGTCATTAAAGTGTTGTTTTTGGCCAAAAAATTCGCGCACAAGTAACAATGTGCGAGCAAGGGCATTGTCATAATGTAAAACAAGACTTTATAAGGTTCTTTAAAATGTATGACTATACAAGCCCTTAACTTAGCAAAATGTTGATGTTGACAACCTTAAAAAAACAATATTTTGGTTACCATAGCACCTAATAATACAAGGTAGTTTTTACTACATTGTGTTTAAAATTAAAGCAGAAAAAGGTAAGGTATTAATGGAATAAACAGGAACTAGACAAAGACTTGGTCTAAAATTGTAATAGTTTTTTATGTTTTATCATCATAAAACCAATGTTTTAAATTTATTCAATATTATAACTAATTCTACTTTACAAAACAAAATTTTATTATAAACATGGCAAATGTAATTATTTCAGGAAAACGAAAACACAAGAAATGTATATTAAATGATTTAGCATATCATGCGTACACTTTTTTTAAAAAAAATCTGTTCAATATCCATCATTATTTTGACCTTTATGTTAACTAAATTTACACAAATTGTTATTAAACTTATTATTTAACAATTTAATGCATTCTTGTATACTGGAGCATGTTTTTTTCTTTAAGAATATTAAAATAATGTCCTACAGTTAAGAAATATGTTTTACAATTAGATACTCCACTATACATACATATCATTTTCAAAATTACTTCAATTTAATAATTATGATTATGGAATGGAATCACAGATATTTTGATGATAAATTCTTCTCTCATTTAACAATAAACATAATATAAAAAAGAAACAAAATATATAACACACATTGTCACAAAATGTATAAAATATGTTTTTCATCAGTAGCAAATATATGTAAAAGATGAGAAACAGGTTTTGAAGCTTGTATAAGTATTTTAATGTGTTATTTACATCTTCCAATATGCAAAAGTATATACATCTCCCAATATGCTGCAAAGGCCACAAGTTTAAAATGCATTAGGAGAAACTGCTTATTATAGAAAAGCACCTAAAGGCTAATAATTGTTGGTCATTTATGGGTATCACAAATATTTTACAAAATAGAACTATTCAATATAAATAAATATACATACATATATATATATATATATATATATATATATATATATATATATATATATATATAATATTCTTATACATTAAACTAAAGAATTGTTATTTTGATATTTTTTTACTTTAGCTTAAAATGAAACCAATTCTAAAAAAAACTAATAACAGAATCAAATTTGAAACAATACTTCATTTTCATTATTAAATACATATTCTATCAACCTTAAATAATAAAAATTTACATTAGAATACTTATAAATTAACTATATTGTTATATACATCATATTTTAACAAATGTTTGTTTGAAAAATATGTCTGTCAATTGAGAAAATTTTATCAATACAAATTTTAACAATAATAATTCGTGCTTACTAAATTAATTTAACTCAATTAATAAAAATAAAATAAAATAAGTTATATAACAACAAGGCATACCAAAGTGACCTCAATAAAAAGTTTTAGCACCATATTTAACTTTAATAATAGGTTTATGCATCTAGTCAAAGTTGTTGTTTATACACTCTCTTTCTCTCTCTCTTCACATAGAATAACTGCTCCCTCTCTCCCAACATTTATATCTATAACACATTACAAGTTCCAATGGGAATTTCAAACACAACTACAGAACGGAAAAGAAATTAAATTAATTCTGTTATAGTCTAGAAATTTTGCTAAATTACAATTCCCCTCTTAATTATAAACTAAATTTATCAATAGTTATTTTCTCTTAAATGAAAAGAAAACTTCCTAAAATTAGCAACTAGAGTTGTGTTATATGATGATGACCTCATTTAGCTTAAATTTGAAGTAGAGAATCTGTTCAAATGTCAATTTTCAAAGAATAATTGAAGAAAGATTTAATTTTATCCTGTGAATGGAGAAGGGAGGTAGGAAGGTGAGGTTGTGATGGAGGAAAATTGTAGGTTTATAAGACTTGATTATGACTGTATGAAGTTTGTTGATTTTCTTTGACTGTATCTAGTATTTGTATTTATATAGTTATGGTTTGTGAAGATGGTATTGATAAATTCAAAGTTTTATTAATTGTTGTGATTACTGAGTGCTTTTATATGTTCTTGGTATTTAGTATAAAATTATTTTCCTTCTTACTCAAAGAAAAAGCTGGGCAAATAACTAAACTTCTGTTAAAGAAAAATATATGAGCAAAGACAAGTCTCTGTTCATTATGCATCACTACAGTTTTCAAAAGGCAATGGTCCCGACAATCAACTTTCAAAACTGTTGTATTTTGTAAATTATTACAGTAATGAGGTGGTAAGAATATTCTGTCTACAAGAACAACCTAGTATTGATTAAAAATGGTGGTGCAGCCATGGAGGATGTACATCTATGTGTTCTTATAACAATTCTTAACAGTCATAATTTTTATATGTTAAGCAATATAAAAGATTATTCATAATGCAAATGTCCTTATTTCTTCATTTGGTGTGAAAACCTAACATTCACACTTGTAATTTTAGACGAGTGGTGTGAATTGTGAGATTTGTTTAAGAACAACCTCAAAAAATGTTCCAAATATCAACTTTTTTGGAATGAAATCCCGAAAAAGACACCATATATAATCAAAACATTCATAAAAATAACTTTTCACACAAAAAAGTTTTAACAATTATTAGTATGTAACACATTTTTTTAGCAGTGAACATGTTAAACTGTTCTGAATAAAATACAAATCTTAATCCGAATTTTTGAGATGATTGATAGTGTTGTGTTTTGTAGTCTTAAATTATTTTTTTGAGTTCAGAATTTTGGAGGTATTATGAACTTTGCTGGAGGCTAGTCTTGCTGCGACCATTAAACACATAACTGGAGGACAAGCCAAGAGGTACTTCTTTTTCTGGACTACGGAGTTGGCTAAAATAAAAAGAATTTATAATCCAGCAAGGAAAACCGCTGAACGAAGCCATGTTGTATTGCCAGCATCAAACTATAAAAGCTTAGGACAATATGCACAAAAAGATTCTTCAGAGGAAGCGAAATACATTTCAAAACCTTGTAGTAATTCATGAATACCACAAAGATAGTAGATAAGCACACGGCTTCATCTCTAAACTGAATAACAAAACCAGTGGCTAAGAGTGACACTTCTTAAATAAAGTGGAACAGACATCACCTGCCAAAGAAAATAGCGAAATGCATCTGCAAACACTATTTGATGTGCACCCTAAACTTTCCATCCCAAAGAAAATACCCAGACTCAACTAGACCAACCTCTGAACTAGACAGCATTGTCATCAGCAATGAGTTTAACTTCTTTAAGCTTGCCATTGCTACACTCAAAATAGCTGTTGGTCAAATAGCATCTTCCTTGAGTTCATCACCCTCCTAGGTAAGAATGACATGGATACTTTCCTTGCAGTCATCAACCAGACTTGCCACCCTGGCAGTCCTGACACATGGAGGAATGCCGAAGCTATATAGACTGCCAAGAAAGGTAAGGATCTGTGCCCTCAAGATATATTGGCTTATCAGTCTAACCTCTATAATATCTAAAGTCATGGAAAGGATGGTGAACAACCAACTTCAGGAATTCTTAGACCAATAACATGTGCTCAAACAAGAACAAGCTGGTTTTCTCAAACACATGTCTGTAACAATAGACTTGGTCATCAGATTGATACAGTTTATAATAGAAGGTTTCCAGAGGAAAATGACAACATAGCTTGTTTCATTAACTTCCAAGCTGACATATGCCACAGTCAGCAGAAAAATCCTTATGAATTAATTTCCCGTTATCAACCTAAGGAGAAATTAAGTTATATTGGGTGTTTAGTTTTCTATCATAAAGATTTGTCAAAGTCCAATATGGAAGCACATGTCTGGGGCTCACCAGAAATAAAAGGTGTTCATCAAGGTGTTGTACTTCATTATGTACGTATTAGTAAGCTGATAAATGACAGAGCTGTCACATACAAACATTGGCTAAGTAAGAGTATACAAATTCTTCTTAATGAAATGTATGTACTATAATACACTCACTCACCCACCCACCCACCCACCCACACATACACACACACACACACACACACACACCCACACACACACCCACACACACACACACACACACACACACACACACACACACACACACATACACACACACACACACACACACACACACACACACACACACACACACACACACACACACACACACTGTGACAGGCTTAAATTAAAAATTCAAGCATTACAATGGAAATTTAAAAATATAAAATTTCAATTTTGGATGAGAAGCAATAAATATAATATATACAGTGCAATAAGCAGCTATTTTAAATAATTACGTAAAGTAAAGCCATTTTTAAAAGGAGGGGATTATTCATTGATTTGAAGGAGATAAAAACTAACCAGGAGAAATAGAAGAAAAATAAAAATTCTCTTAGAAAGGTCACTGATATTGGAAAATGTGGAGCAAGAAAAGCAACAGCAACAATGTGTACGAGAAGACAACAGGTGATTACAAGCCTTTTTTTAGGGGTTTCAATCCCTAAAATTGTCAAAATTCCCACAAACAAAAATGTGTTTCAATTTCAATAGGTTAGAGGTAGAAGTTTTAAAGGCTAAAAAAGCCAGATTATAAACCGTAAATTATTTTTTCAGAACAAATAATAACCTTCAGCTTCGCCATATTAAATTTTAAATCTTTCAAAAGTAGAGAAATCAAATCAATCAAGAGGGAAAGAAATCAATTTTTAAGAAAATGTTCTAAAATCGAACTAGTAAAGACAGTGAAACTCATAAACTAAAACAAAAATACGAACAATTGTGACACGTAACAATGAAGAAAGAGAATGAAGGCTCAAGATGGAGACACCACTATGAAATGAATCCGAGAATAGAACAGGCCAAGCTGAGTGAAATCTGATCAGGACCTTAGGAGCCAGGAAACGGCTAGATTAAAAAGGTTAGCTTTCTTCTATTTTTCAAATTCATAAAATCTTAAATTCAATTGTTTCTGAGGAAAATGATAAATCAAAAAAATTCTTTTTTAATTAAAAATATAATGAAAGAAAACCATGTTTTAAAAAAATCGCCTTATTAAAAATAGAGGGGAAATGACATTAGAGAGGGGCTAGCTATGTATGGCTGATATCATCAAAGCCAAAATAAATTCAAATAAATTTTATTTGAAATAAATCCTTTTTGTTTTTATTTATATATAAGATTAAAATTAACTGTACACAAAATAAATGAAAAGTCTAAATGTTTGTAAGCTAGGACAGATTTAAAGACTAGGATTAGAAGGGTTGTTACAAAAGTATTCTATATCCAAATTAACATATATAAACAATGGGGTTACTTGTAACCAAATAAAGGGGTCAAAATTAAATAAATAAATTTAATTATATGTCTAATTGTTTTACAGGTCACCTTAATTGAGATTAAGGAACTTTTTCAGTTTGTTAAAATATTAAAATAGGGAAATTAAGCACTAGGTAGTTTTGGATAAGAAAAAGTATACAAATAACCCAGCATAAAGAGTTGTACGTAGAGCTGGTTAGTAATCAACAAATTAAAATTTGTATACATAAATGTCAGAAGACATGATAATATGTATTGTAATAATATTCAGATATACAGAAGGTAAATAAGTATTGTTTAAAAACAAACAGTTGTCAAAAAGACTATATTTTCAATATTATTTGTTAAATGTAATAAGTATGTACACATCTAAAAATGTTGATTTTAGAAATTGGATGTTGAAATAAGGATGTAAATATGATGTTAAGGATAG